>VMKM01000404.1:0-361299 GCA_008360985.2 Macquaria ambigua | reverse complement strand
ATAAATCATACACAGGAAAGGATGGTTTTGTGAGTTGTGTGATATGTTTGGCATGTTTGGCATGTTTGGAGGGAAGTGAGCAGAAAAATTAGTTTTTGTGTTTAGTCTTCTATTTGTACGTATCATTATGGCTTCTGTATACACCTACAGTATGTTTGGGTGTGTGTCCATTTTCTCATGTTTATGTGTGTGTTTCCCACTAACGCCTATGTGAGAAGTCTACTGTACCAGGGTTAAAAGGATTAGAAACCTCTATGGTTATCTAATCAGCCGTGGCAGAATACTCCAAAAAGGGTTGGCGGACACACTCCAGTGACCGCACCACAGACCAAAATCATCTGTTCTACCACATTGTATTATCAAATAGGATGCATAGTGCGACCATTTAGATTTTTTTTAACACATTAAACAGATATTTTCAAAAATCTGCAAACCTGAAGAACTTCCTCTGATGTGTGTGTGTGTGTGTGTGTGTGTGTGTGTGTGTATCTGCCATGCCTCAGTGAACTCTGACTCACTTGTAGAGCATTGATTTTCTTTTTTTTATCCTGTATCTTCACATTGCATTTTCAGCGAAAAGCTGATTTTGCAACCCTCAACTAATTTAGCGCACTAAACATACAACCTAAAAACATACCCTTACATATCCGATGTGAAGATTTCCTTGATCCTTAAAATTGCCTCTTACATCTCTTTGAAGAACCACCGGAGGCTACAGACAAACAACACCTTGATGGTTTCACACGACTTGACTTACAAACTGTAGTTCCTTAATCCACCAACCAAACCAGCTGTCATGTTTAGAGCTGAAGCGGCAGAATCATTTCTTAGAGATTAAGTTTCATTCTCCACTATACTGTCTACATAAAATAATACACCTAGGTAAATCTTATTACTGATATAGTTCTCAATACAATATAATTGTATACTCTTTATCAATATATTTCTTGTATTGTTGAAGAATTTCTATTGCACAAAAAAGGGTTCTGATGTTGTAGAAACCAAATAGTCTCTCTGTCACTCTATAATACCCTTTCCTGTTAAGATTGACTATGTAGCGGGGCTTGTCCAAGTCCTAGACGCAAATCCCCTCTATTTCTATTCAGATTCAGACTGAGGCTCACACTCACTAAAGACTTCTGCCAAAGTGACACATAGGAAAGGTATGCTATTCACTGACTGTACACAGCGAGTGGAAAATATTCCTAACAGGGCCTGTCATAGACTTGCATAATAAAATGGTACAGCATGCAAATCAAATTTTTTCGCCTATAGGTAATATTTATTCAAAGGTGAGGCTATTCAGAGCATCAACTTCCCCCGAATTAGATGTTATTCATGGTGGCATGAAGACATTGTGCAAAGAGTTCAGCAATACAGAATGGCTGCTGTCAGGCAAGTAAAGGAAGGGTTTTTCATCCTGAAACACCCCCAATGCAAATTGTGCTTTAGGGCACAAGGGTGCTAGCCTTGGTGGATTAGCCTTAAAGTGGAGGCATACATTTTGTGCTCGCTATTGGTGATAAATGGGTCTATTTTCAGCAAATAAGACAAGAAATCCGTCATCTTAGCTCATGCAGCTAAGTCACAGAATATATGAGAATATGCAGAATAAATGTGTAACAGGCCTTGCTACACTGGACACCTGTAAAACGGGAGAAATAATGTAGCAGAGGAAACTTGCTGCCGTTCGTCTGGTCGGTCTTGCCAGAATTTATTAAACAATCATAGCCAAGTACTTTATATTCTGTCTCTTCGGTTTCCATAAAGTCCATAAAAAATAATAATACATAAATCAGAAGTGTCCATAAACAAATACTGAAATGAAATGAATCCCCGTTATCTTACTGATAATAAGACATGTCATGAAGGAATGCAAAGCTTTCTCCATATGTATTAGTACACTAACATTTCTGTTGACTGTACTCACTTTAAAACCCACTGGCTTTTTATGTTCTCAGGCAAGAGAGTAGCCGATAGCAGCATATTAGCATTCAAATGGCATTTACATGACTGACCTCGAACCAACGTGGCACATGTTTTATACACAGAATTCACAGTAAACAATTAAAACGCGGAGCTAACCAAATGTACGGGAGCTTTAAACAAAAGAAAACAGGGCTCTACATGGACCAGGGAGTGGGAGCCGATGCTAACAGAAAGTAACGCCCGCCATTTCCCACACCCTCAGCGGCGGTAGCTCAGGTGACCACAACAAATTACAGCATACTCAGTGACCACAGCTTATTACAAACACAGGAAAAAACTGCGTACAATGTATATTGATACTTTTGTGGTTTTGTACTTGTTACTAACCTGTAAAACAGGAGAAATAATATAGCAGAGGAAACTTGCTGCCGTTCGTCTGGTCGGTCTTGCCAGAATGATAAGATTATGACAGCTACCTCATCAAAACAGTTACGACAAGCACGCTCCTGCCCTCTGCTGCCCTCTGCTGTCTGTAGCAGTATACATGTCTTTCAACATAAAAAACCTCTGAGGACCTAGTCAACTCACTATTAACTTAAAATAAACAGCATCACTTATACAAAGTAAACAATTACATTTGGTTACATCACAAAATGTGACAACATACTCTGTATGGGTCACAAATGCCGATGGCATTGTCACCTTGGTGTATTTGCTCCTGAGTTTCTTTTGTGATATGCTATTAGCTGCCCAGCAACTGGACATGTTTGTACAACAACATTCTTAGCTTTGCTGTCTGATAGTCAGCATATTCAAGCTGGCCCTGCAGTACCCCGCTGTGCTCTCTGCACATTCCACTTCTACTTACTCTGTTCATAATTTGTCTTGACTCTGCTGCTGTTCTCTCTGTTTATTTTGATGTCTCGGTTGTCCCAAACTAAGCTGTCTTTAAAACCTTAAATATGGACTTGTAGAAGGCTTCATGAAACTTGGACGTCTTTACCTGGACATTTCTCAATGTATTTGGTCTGTAGCTTCAGTACTTGTGCTTGTCTTTATGGTCTAAATGCTTCACTTTTCCTCAAATTGCTTTTCATATAATTTAGCCTTACCTTACTGCCACAGTTTGAATTTTTCTCTGTGAAGCGTGTGGTTTTGGCCACAAACTGAGCTGCCTCTCTCTAGGAGTGTTTCAGAGGGCCAAGCTAAGGACACATATGCACCAGCTGCGTATTTTATTTTCTCTTTCTTTCTGAGTGAGCAAAGTGCTTCCCCCTGGGTAGTCTCTCTTTGCTTTTTGTCCTAGACTTACAGTAGCAGTTATGGCCCATTGCACCATATCTGTGTCATTTCTTAGACACATTCTGAAGAGCCTCGATATGTGTAAACCGATAGTAGAGTGGGTCTTTCCACGATTATGTCACACAGCGGTGTTACAAAGACAGACTGATGAAAAGTTGAAGATGCAGCCCAGAAGTTAGTGGAGTTCCTGCAGCTTTCTCCCAAGATACATTCCGTCATGCATTTATCATAAGCTACCTCTGATGGAAGTTTAGAGTTTTTTTTCTCATGCCAAGACACTGAACAAAACAGGCTTGAGAATAATGGAGCCATCGTACCCGTTACCCTGAGGACATAGATCTACCCACAATGCCCTCTGTTCTCTGCTGCCTTTCTGGCAGGTCGAAACTGTTGTACTCCCCAGGACTTTAACACTGTGTATATGGCAAAGCAAAGAACACGGGAAGATGCTGGCGATGGTGGTGATAATGACAACAGCAGTGGGGAAGACAATGATGAACATAATGATCATATGCACGAGTAGGAGGACTGGTGGTGGTGCTAATAAACATTCGCTCATTCCAGAGAATATTCACAATTTAATTATGGCAATGAACTTTTCCCATTATCATTAGCAGTGGGATGCTGTCATTAATGTCATTTTTGATTGACTGCGTTGTATTTACATCTTTTTTTTTTGTCCTCACTTAGACTTGCTGAAAACATTTTCTGCCACCATTCATCTCATGAGGGTTTACTAAGAGTTCAATCTCAGCAGCAAGGCAGAAAGCAACAAACCCCAGTTCAGGGTTGTCATCCAAAACCTTGATAATAACCATGCAAATGATGCATTTATTTAAACAATTAATTTGCACATGAATCATTTAGCAGCACATGTGAGAACCTGAAAAGGCACACGCAGTAGAAGGTAGGAGGCGTATTGAGTATTGAAGCCAAGGTTTCATTATTTATATATTTTTACATTTATTTTATTTTTTTGCCAATGCATTTAGATTAACATTAATGCAGTTGCTCTCTGCCTGGTGCACCTCTATCCTGGGGTCAATGCCTATTGCAGGAGTAACAGGGAGTGTAATTACCTTGGCTGTAAGTGCTAAAGTTTCACATCCAGAGCTGCTGTAGAGCTACAAGTCAGCACTATTCTGCAAACCAGTGTACAAATCAAGAGGGAGGAATACTTCGGTACGAAAAAACAACTTGTGTGGCCTTGTCCCTAGAGCTTCTGGTCTGTAAGAACAATACATTCAGTCAGAAATGTCTCATCTGCAACCACTAAATATAGTAATAAACCTAATTTGAACATTTTCCAATATTATGTCAGTAACTGTGGCAACACTATTTGGTTCAAAACTGCCACCACTGCAAGGAAACTAAATGAAGGGATCAGTGACGTAAAGCTGGATGGAAATAATATCAACCAAAGGGTCTGCAAACCACAGTGATTCCTTACAACTCCCTGTTGTTTTGATTATCTAAGAGCTGTACCATGGAACAACTCGAATGCTTCACGCTGTGCCTCCACAATACTTTACTGACAGTAAGACTAAAATACAACGGCAGAGAGTTTTATCATTTAGTGTGATAGCATTCCACCACCCAAGAACTTGAATTTTCTCATCCAGGCTGGCGGGGGAAAAAACAAACAAACATATTTTGAGCACACTCTTCTATCTTAGGGAAGTCTATTGATTACATGAGTCTAAAAGCAGTTTGACATGGTGCAAGATCTATAGCTCCATCCCGCCTGACTTATCTCTGATTCCGAGCTTGTTAATCCAGCATATGGAGCGCAGTGAGGGAGTGATAAATGTTGTGTTTGTATGCTATGAGGGGAAACAGAGGGAGAGATCACAGGATACAAGAAACAAGACACACTATCACAGCCGAGACAAAAGAGGCAGAACCTGAGGGACATGTTTCCGAGTGCATGCCTGCTGCTTCTGACGGTACCGTTGACTAGGAGGTGTGCGTGCAACTGGGCTAACTGAATTTTCCAAGCTGATGTTTGTGCACTCATGTCTGTTTTTAACTGATAACTAAATATTTGTGGGAGCTTAAATACTCCTATTCTATAAAGTGCATTTTCAAGTGCAGGTGTGTTCGTGTCACATGTTCATATGTGTAGTGTGCATTAGGGTTTAACATCACAGTGATAAAACATTCAGTGTCACTGTCACACAATATAAAATCCAATTAGCTACAGGGAAGTGAGAAGAGGCTTGTTTAATGCAGCAGAATTTGCCGGCCTCCTTGTTGCCAAAATCTGCCAGGTGTCTTGGTTTGGTTGCTGACGGAGAAACCGAGACCCCCTGACCCGCCGAATGCAATGCTTTTTTGAAAACATAATCAATGCACTTAACCTTTGTTACACCTCATTACGGAAAACAAAGAGACATGATGCCAGTTTTGTCTATGACACGCAAGCTGGCACTTGAAAGGGAAATCAGCCTCATATGATTTGGCAAAGAGAGAGTGATGAGAGGCAGAGCGAGGGGAGACGTAGGGAGGGAGAGAAAGCAAGAGAAGAAAGAGATTGATCACTGAGTGGGTGGAAATGTCAGTGTGCTCCAGGCTATGCATTTTCCACATGTGGAAGCTGCCATTTGTGCTCTTTTTCACACTTCTGTCTAATGCTCTCTCAGACTTCACCTCAAAAGCACCTCCAATGTCTTGGCTTTATGTGTCCCTCCCTCCCTCTCCTATATACCCAATGAAAGCACCTTGTTCTGTTTGTCTTCTGCTTATATCACTCATAGGTATGCAGCAGAAAAATTGCCCATGAGAACTTATTTTACCTTTCCTTTTCGTTTAGAAATGATTTGCCCACATTTTTAGGCTAATACAAATCTTTATGACTAAAACCTTTTCCTCTCTGGTAGTGGTATTTCGGTAATGCTTTTGCACAGCTTTTTACAAGTACATTGCCAGTCCCTTCCTTTCATCCCCACCATCATCCTCCCTGCATTGCATTTTGTTACCTCTCCCCCTCTTGTCTCTCCGCTCCTGTCCAATTTTCTCCTCTCTGCTTCCTCCAGAGGAAGCCAGTGCTTCTCCTTAATTGACTGGTTTTGTCAAACTCCCATATCCACTGTTCAATGAGTGGGGCTGGGAGAAGAAATATGCGTGTGCGTGTGTGCAAATGCACAGTGTGTTTATTGTTGTCTCCCTATATGTGTGTGTGTGTGTGTGTGTGTGTGCAATTATGTTTGTGTGCACTCACAGCATATTACTGTGCTTTACCCCCTCATCTAAGCCTCCGCCAGGCGCGTTAGCTCGCCCACCCAAGAAAGCCAGGATTTGCAGAGAGGGCCATAATTATAATCAATCATAAGGCAAAGCCACTTCTGAGACGTGCTGGAGTTCCAGGCTCCAACACCTCACTGCTGAGCAGCATGGGAGGCTGCCAATTAAGACCCCTCAGCTCAACACTGTATACGCTCAGCTCAGTCACATTGTTGAGGAGGGGATCCTCTGGGCTTCAGACAAGAATCACCCAACATGTACACATATACAGCAAACACAGCTGGAAGCATGATGTTTGTTCTCTGCACAGGGTTGTTTGTTGATAAAGTATTCAGGTGTATATACTCAGTGGACACCAGGTAGGCCTCTTGTTTTGCCTTCAGAGGAACCTGAATTCATCATGGCATTGATTCACATAGAAAAGCTTTGATCATGTGTGTGTCACGTATCACTAAAACCCAAATGCATGACATCCATCATTACACATCTACTTGACTTGACTGAGAATGGTATTTGCAGTTTTGTTTCATATATGTGCAGTGCTACAGTATCCAGTATTCTTTGTTATATTTTCAACAGAGCTCAGCGCTAATTTTGCCATATTTAATAGTAAAATAATAAAATCATCCAGCCCTATTTCCTGATTAATCCTTTGCCAGCAAGACGCCTGAATCTATCTTACATAAAACAAAGCTATTATGCAAGCGTTTCTTGCATCATCTCTTATTTTGGTCCTTTCATAAGAACTCAATAAGAGGACACACTCATGCGGAAGATTTTGCTGCTCCACTTTGATTACAGAGCTGGCAGGCTGCAGACAAAACCTACTTATGCATTTTCTACTGTGGGATCAGTGCGTGCCTGCAGGCCAAGCTTAGTGCCAGATGCACTGGCCCCTATGACAATCTCCCCAATCTGATTAATCTCTATCCACACACCACATCATATGTACTGTATTTGTGCAGTGATATTTCTTGCTAGTATGTGTGAGTTTAGACTGTGACCTTCATTGATTGGATGGATGGAGAGATTTGTTAAGCAAGATTTGTAGCATTTAATTGTGGATGTGTGTACATGCATGTTTTCTGCATCTACATACAGTATATTAGTGGATTTGTATATGCTTACATCATACAAATGCCTGCATGTGTGTGTGTGCAGGTCTTTTAAGCATGCGTGGGTGCACATGTAAGTGCATTTGCACACACTAGTGGATGCATGTGTAGATGTGTGTGTTGTAAAGTGGAAATCCCTCCAAGTTACACATGTAGGTCATAGAGGCATGTAGGCTGGAGCATCATCAGTCTTGTTCCAGAAAAAATAAATGGCAAAATTATTGAGGCAAAAGTGCTTAGATCAGAGAGGCAACATTATCAGTGCCAACAAATGAGAAGGTACCTTACTATCAATGACGGTTGTCTCTTAGCTAATAACAAAAAGGCCGCTGCAAACACATGCAGGTTTTTAGTGTTAGCCTCCAAGTCGATGAGCTAAAGTCAAGGTGGTGGAGGTTTTATCATCACATGAGAAACTCAGGGTAAGATGCCCTGAACATGAAGCTTTTCTGGCCTTTTCAGAATGAAGATAAGATGTCATTGTGCTTGTCCATTCACATGTGTGCTTCGGTGTCTGCCTCAGAGAGTGCATATTGATTTTGCCATTATTATTTTTCTCAAAACAGAATGGAAAAAGGTTGCCTATATCTGTGCTGCAAGCTCTGTTTTGTGAGTGGTACTGTGCATGTATTTGTGCTCTTATGTGTCCCCTGTGGGGTGCACTGGAGAGTGGAGAAGAAGAAGTAGCTAAGTCATTAGCATGGCAACAAGTTCCTGAGCTTACTTCCCAGCAGTGGCCTGTTCTGTGCAGTTTGCATGCTGTCTGGGTGTTGTGATTAACCTATAGTTTCCCCTTAACACATGGCACCCTTTGAAGGTTGCAACTCTTGTCACTGACAACAGAAATACATAGTGTTTGTGTGAATGAATGTCATTGTATTATACAGTGTTACAAGTATTATTAAGTTGTGATCGAGTTGTCACTGTTTTTATGGATGTGATAAACTGTTTAGATCAAACAGTGGAGTGTGTTGGAGTGATTGGATGTATTTATGTGAGTGTGCTTCATCCCTGTGTATGGACCTTTATATAAGACTAAAGAAACTATCAGCCCTGGGTATAACCTTTGGCCCATACATTGTTTTACCACTCCCTTTGATTAAATAAAAAAGATCTGCACATCACAATAAAAAGCTGTTTTGGGGCAGAAATCCTCTTTGCTCTAATTGATTCCAATAGGAGAGCAGTTCTTCATCTTTATCCTGCCCTGGGAGATAATTTTTAGACAATCTCATTATACTAGCTCATATTTCGAAGCACGCCTAGGTTCGGGTACAAATTGTCCTTTCATCATTTGCTGTGCTGCTCAACTAACACTCGCCACCGTAAGGGGAGTGGGAAGTTCACCAATTCATCAAAGTTTTTTATCAATTCCCTTGATATCACTTCTTAATTGAGTGCTGCTGCCTCAGTGAACTGAGGCCGGCTCAGGACACATCAGGAAAAAATTGAGTGGACAATCCATCCTGCAACCACAGAGATGAAGGAAATGAAACACCTTATGACTATTGCACAAAAAAAAAAAAACCTTAGCTGAACTTTGTGAAACTGTCATGCACTGCACTGAGCGCCACGTGCTGTAGTAGCTCATGTTTTAACTACAGGGCCAACCGAGGCCTGCCAGGGCATATTCATTATTTAGCCACGACTTAAACCCAGTTCCCCTGTCCCCAACATCAAATTCCTCTCGTTCTTTTAACATCTTGTTGCCAACAGAAATCAACATCCAGCTGGCCCGCAGCTTCAAATAAACTAATGGTGTTTTTTGATCCGTAAACATCGTGTACTGGCCATCTGGCAAAACCCCACTTGGCCATGCAGAAGTTTACTCAGTGAGAATTGTAAGTGTCTGTGGCGTGAGATGTTGTCAAATCTGACTACTGGATCGTGTTGTGCCTTAACACCTGTTCTGAAGAGCATGTTCATTCTTTTCAAAGAACTGAGTATAAAATTGACACTTAGATATTACCATCCTACTGCTATTTAGTTAGGGTGGCGATGGAGGTTTTGACCCACTGTTGCAACCAGAAACCAGCAAATAAATGCGTATTTCAATAACATGGACTCCTTCATGTTATTTAAAATTGCATGTCATATTTATATTGATCTATTTGTATATATAGTGTATATATACTGTATATACTGTACATACTGTACATTGTGTGAGTACAGATGACTTTTCACCTCTACAAGCTGAGCCTCAGCTGGAGGCCTGGCAGACCTGCTGCTAGTTGCCATCCAGCAGGTTTATTGCAGCCCTATTATACTCATCACACACATGCACGCACACACACACACACACACACACCACCACCACCACCACCCGGGTCCTAGATTATAGTGACCTACATGTGGTGGATATTATTGAACTAGGTTACTGCTAATCAACTGCATGCCCAAAGGCATTGAAAGTGTGTGTATGTGTGTGTGTGTGCGTGCACATGTGCAGAACAAATAAGATTGATTGGATGCATATTGGTTGGTTAGCTTGTGGGCGTGTTGTTGTGTATGTGATTATGTGTGTGTGTGTGTGTGTGTGTGTGTGTGTGTTTCTGGTAAATTACCAGTACAGCGTCATTGTACTGCACTATAAAATCAGCTGTGGCATGATTGTAAAAATATACGACTGACAGAAGCTTTCTGGTAATGCCATCCCCTCTAAAAGATTAAAATATTAAACTTCCTCAGTACTGGCTTCACCAGACATCCTGCATTAATCTGGATCCCCGCCATGTAGTCAGCACTCCCACATTTAGCTACTCATGCATTGACTTACACACACACGCACATGTAATCATATACTGTATATACAGTATGTTGTATGGTACGAGGCAGGCAAGCTCCAGTGGCAATGTAGAAATAGACACAGTGTTGCTGGTGTTGCAGCAACTGGAAACTCATTACTGCTGGCCTAGATATTCACATTTACACCCTTTTCCTTCAGTGTCATGCACACACTTAAGCTCTACATGCATCCACATGCACATGTACAGTACATGCACAAATCTACTGTAAGTTCTCACACAGAATTCAACCAGCTCCTTCACATCCACCAAATATACAAATATAAGAACACTACATCCCATGTTCACTATATCTCTTTATCTGTCATAGTACAATACAATTAAATGTGCATTTCCTCCGTCTCTGTGCTGTTTGGCACTAATGAAAGGCTAATGGTCTGCTGCTGCTTGAGTGGATTGCAGAGCCTCTTCACACTCTGCATCTTGTTTTTCCGTGCTGTAATTGTTTTGACATTGTGGTTGTATGACAGAGTGGTTGTCAGCATGCCTGCATGATGAATTGAACTGCATATAAAAATATTGCACTGTGGAGGGATGGACCGTGCTGAATGCAGATGTAGTGATAAAGAGAGGATGTATGATAGATATTGTGTGCTGTCAAACCTTGCCACAGTGGTGATTGTCAAGGTTAGTGGGCTTTTGACCATGGGAGGCCTCATTCCTCAGCCATTTCACACTGACAATACTACCTTTCTCTCAATTCAACCCACACCTCTTTGCATTCCTGTGCTTTCTTTCTCCTTGCTTAGGGTTTCCTCTTTTCTTTTACTCTGATTTTTTAGTTTTTAGAAACTCAAATTACTGAGAAATCACGGTTGAGTGAAGAGGGTGTTTATACCGTCTGTGTGTAGTGGGGGTGGTGGGATGAGGCTGGTGTCTAGTTCTGTTGGCAACACACACAGTAAACATTGCTTCTGAAAATTTGAACGGGTTGATCTGCAAGAAGTAGCAGCTGCTGCTGGACTGCTCTGCTCATGGGTTTAAATGTTAAAGTCTGTTACTCTATTGGCCACACCCAGTCAGTGATGGCACAGCAGGTGTTTTCCATCAAATGTTAAAGTTGTGATCCTCTAGATTTCAGTCCTAGTCGGTCCTAGTTTATTTCGTGATACTTGTGGTTTCTGGTGGTAACAGCAAGTGTGGTTTAATACCACAGCAAACACTTTTTCAAGCTACTTTTTCAGAAATGGAGCAACTGGTTTTTACAGTGCAGCCAAACAAACTCATATTGTTTTAGTAAAGAAGTCAGTCAAAAAGCGCGTCAACCATTGCTTAACCAAAACAGGATGAGGAAAGCCCTTTTGTTTTTTCCAGTAGCTGTAAAGTTGTCTGTTTCCACTTTAAAAGTGATCCACTGACAAGAAAATCCTAAAATGACCATGTCTTGTTTTGTAGACTAATTTCTTGACGAACAATTGCAGTCAGCGCTAACCTTGGTGACAAACACATTGCATTTTCTGTGACTGCTTCACAATAAAAGCCATCCTGTGTTTCACCAGTTGAATGCTTTTAATGGGAATCAGCAGCAAAATGTTTAGTTTTCATTAGCAGTAATACATCTCTGATACAGTGTTAGGCAAATGAACAGTAAACAGTGATGCTGATATCAATGTGATAAAATTACAAACAGTAACGCTAAATTACATGCTGCAACGTTTTCTGTAAATCCCTTGTGTGTGTGAAGGCAATCTGAATCCAGCACTGGAATGGCGGACTATGCTACTAACAATGAAATCTACCGTGAAGAAAGATAATTACTGAATGCAAATGTATTGAACGGCTATTGCTGAAAAAATGGTGACCATAAATAGTAAGAAAAGTGGGGTTTGATTTCATGAAAATCTTGATGATTTTAACTTTAAAGGGGATTTTAAACATCAAAGTCTGTTTACAGGTCTTGGGGAGTACTACTGAATATGTGAAACTATGCATATCTGTAAAAGTTATATAAAGTCTAAAGGCTACATTGGCCACCACTAGCATAGCACACCTGAATCTTTGACCCAACTGTCGCCAGTCAAGTTACATTGTGGGGAATGTAAGCGGCCTGTTTTTGACAAAGAAGAAGAATGGGTGGAATAAAAATGATGATATCTCTGGGTGCATCTGCTGCATCGGTTTTGATTTTTTTGTTGTAAACTGTCTATCATGAGCTCTACAATGTCACAGGAGTGCAATGCTAAATCATAATAAAGATAAAGATAAAGATAAAGAACTCTTTTAAAGGCAAAGTACCCTTATGACATCACTATTTGGGTTGTGGACAGAGCGCAACATGCTTGAATGCTATTGATTCACCCTTTACTTAACTTATACAGTACTGTGGATCTTTGACAGGCAATAAACATGCAAATGAGAATGGGAAGTGGATGTAGTTGATTACCTGAGGTCAAATCAAAATTACAACCCAATGAACAGAGAGTTTAACATGCAAAACAGCTCATCAAATAGAATGAACCCTCTTTTTGTTTAACAGACGTGTTGAGTGCCTCTTATTTTTTCCACAATCACCAGAGGATCCTTGTTTATTCAAGAGCACATAACCCCACAATCTTTCACATTAGAGGCTAAGAAGGACTCCAGCCAATTATCTGTTTTGCATTTTCATTCTCATCAATTAATTTATTTAAATTATAAAGCCTTTTGGAGGCGTAAATCAGTGGTGATTACTTCTCACCTTTTTTGTCAAGTGTTAGCTGGTTTCTCTCTGTGTGCCTTAAATCTCTTAGGATGTGCTGTGCCTCGAAGAGAACGGAGTGTTCAGGCCTTTTGCGATATCTCCCCTAGCAACTGATAGTTTCAGACATGACACTAATCTCATGGTAAAGGTTGACTTAATAAGAGGATTAGTGACCTAGGAGGCAGACACATATGTATGACGGAATGCACAAAGGCACTGCCAGGCGTGGACAAAAAAGGGCATTTAGACAGGATATGAAGTTGTTTAGGTAGATTTTTTTCAACATTTTCTTATGATAGTTGTTGTCCTTTATCCATACATAAAACAGACTCTACACATACACACATGCTGTTTCACCAGTGAAGAGGAACACACATTCAGGTGCTGAAAGATTCACTAATGAGCTCATTAGTCAGATGCTACTGACTCTTTCTAAGTGTGGGACACATACAAGCAAGTGAGAGCAGAGCACACATGGATATTTATTTCGTTTGCAGAGCGTGCTTCTCCTTATTGCAGAGAGCAAGTTTCTTTTTTTTTTTTTTTTTCAAAGTGCGGTGTAACTTGATATCTGTGGGCAAAGGGGGTTTTATTAATTCAAGTGTAAAAATAAACAATAATTAGAGGAAACTTTCATTTCAAGCTTTGCAGGGCACCAGGGAATGTACCACTGTAGATTCAACTTCACAGGTACTGATTTAATACGCATGCACACACATACACACGCATGCTTAGCCTAGAGTGTCATAAAAATCCTCAGATGCAGACATACACACACGTACGCATACTGAAACTTTAACCACCCACCTCTAGTAATTACTGCATGAACTTCTGTTCTATAGCATCAACAGGCAGAGTGGTGGGGCCTCATAGACTCATCTCTCCAAGTTGTTTTTCACACCAGTCAAGTGGAGAAGAGGTAGTTTGAAGAAGAGATAAATTGCCTCATTACAGTACAATAACTTACACGGGCAGATGACATAGTGTTAATGTAAAATGCATGATATCTTGAACTTAATCATATTAGGGCCATTTAGGAGAGAGAGAGCTTATGATGGTCTTTTTACTGCAGTCTATCTCTCAACACCTGTACATCAGAGTCTCACGCTGGGTTGCAACGTGCGCCATGCGTTCCAAGAGGAATCCTAATTAGCCGTTGTTGTAAATGTGCACAGTTCCTTTTCATTCCAGCCGTGTCTTACATAGTTCTTCTTTGACTGTGGCACCGTGTGAGGAAAACAATATCGAACATCTTGTCGAGACAGAGTTCGCCGCTTCAAAGGATCCTTGGAAAAGAAAAAAAAAAACCTGGAGATTTGCAAAAAATAGCTACCGTATAATGCTTCCCACCTCCTTCTCAGCATATGCGCAGGTGTTTAAGTGCTTCCTAAGTTTTGCTGTCTTACCTGATGTGTGCTGCTCCACTGAACTATTGCAAGTCTAATCTCTGGTGGATCAAGTTCTACTGAGAAAAAAAAAAAAAAAAGAAAAACTGAGCTGGCTTTTTTAAGCTTTTCTGAAAGACAAAAAAACTAAAGCTATAGGAGCTTGTTGTGATTTCATTAGACGTATATGTGTGTTTTTCTTTATCTCACTCCGTTCAACAATAACTATAACTGTCAACAAAGAACGGAGTGTGGATGACATTTCCATAATTATGTTTACAATAGTTTAAGAGAAGGCAACCAACATGTGCTTGTAAGGTTAATGTCTAAGTAAATGAATAACCATCAGTTCCTAACGCAACCATTTTTTGTTGAATATTGTTTGTCTCAGTATCTGGTTAAAGTATGTGATGCATGTGTCACATTTAATGGTACCACAGACACACAAACAACTACTTCAATTAGCTGTGTCTTCACATGAAACAAGTATAATCTATATGGTTACTGATAAATAATAAATATTCCTCAATATTCTTCAGCATGCATCACTATGATATCCCTGGTATTGTTCGTGTATTACTCATCCACATTGCAAAAGGTTTCTCCAGTGAGTCTATAGCTACTCAATGTTTCATACATTTATTTTCTTCAGCGTGCAAAAAAGAAAATGATTCACTGCTCAACATGCAACAGATCTAATCAATGGAGACGTGAGTGATTGTGAAGGGTGTGCGAGCCCCGAGGGTGACGGTGGTAATGAAACGAGTTTCGGGAGATGGCAGATGAATTGGTTTGTGACACATCTAATGGTGTCATTGAAGATCTTGACTTCATCCCGCTGATTGGCTACACGCACGCACACATATTCACTCAATATCTCTCTCACACGCACACACAGCCGCTTGCTTAAACTTGTTAATACATGGCTCCTCGGCTTTGAAAACACACCTCTCAGTGTACCTACATGTAGTGAATTTTTCATTGCATGAATGAATTCTATCACAGACTGTAAAACCAGTGTGACCATCTATGTACCTATCACACATAATAGCTGGGACGCCACTTTGTAGTCTTTAACATTGACAGCCCACTGATTGGACTAATTGGGATACATGTAATTTCCATCACAAGCAACAGTACTTTCTCAAGTATTGTCATTTTTGCCAATCTTGCTGACTTTACAGAGCATAGCTATATTAAGCTGCAAGAAGCACTTAATGTCTGGTTAGTTCTCTATGCAGGCAATAAGCTGATTGGATAGTAGATAGAGAGCATTAGAGAGCCACTGGACTTATCAAGTAAACTTAATCCAACTAACAGGATCAACTCAAGATGAAGTATTAGGCCCTTCTGACATTGGCTGATGCAGCTTTAGTTATTCATCTCAGAAACTTGAAGCATTACAGTTTCTGGTTGCAGGGAGAATGCTGCAGGATGTTTTGCTTTTCTTATTACTGTTTGATGTGACATCAGTTGTTTTATCTTTTGCATTATGGAGTTCTGCTAAACCTGTCACAACATTGAGGAAGTAAGGAGGTGTAGTCGGTTCTCTCATCATCACACCTGTTACTGCACAATTATGCCAATTAAAAAATCTAAGCGTATTGTTTTCACTTGGTTGGCAGCAGTTACAGTATGAAACAATTTGTAGAGGGCAATACATGTCACTTTTTACTGTGCAGTCAAAGTAAATCTTGACCTAGCCTGCCATGCATTTGAAGTAAATTTCAACCTTGATGAAACTGACTAACAATGAAGTTCTACTACTGTTTCTACAAGTAGTACTACTACACATACTGCTACAGTTGCTACTGTGCACTGCTATCTCTCCAGCATTTACAACCACCACTACATTCTACCAGAGCTTCCAGCTCTATGTCCTTGCATTTTATCAAGGTCTGCCTTCACACATATAGGGGGGAATTGTGCAGTTATTGATCCACATTTTATTGCTTCATAACAGGCCCTCCTATAATGTGCCGTGTTGTGCTTTTCACTAATGCACCCTCCATGCAGGAGATTGTGGCATTGTGTACATACATCTAACCTCAGGGCACATTATACTGCTCTCTGAGATTTTTTAAGTTAGTGGTTTATTTGTCTGTCTTTTCTGTCTATCTATAATTTATGTTCTTTCCATTTGCAAGATGTTAAAACCAGATGCTGCAACAGTTTAGTATCAATAATGTTATTGTTTATAGAATGGTTCAGATTAAGGATAGCAATTTGGAGTAGCTGAGCAGAAGAGGCCTGCTAAACTGAAAATGTACTTAATTTGATTTATTTAATTTTTTGAAAGCGTCTGGTTTACTGGAAGACAGTGCATTAACACTACATACATATTCAAGCCCAATAATATTAACCTATCATATTTTCATATAATTTATTGGGGTGTTAATTTCATCTCCTACTTATTCCGTGATGGCCAACCTCTCCCACCTGCATTAGAGTAAATCCTGTGTGTTGGGTCCTGCAGGATGCACAAGATATCAATCACATAATTAGGAGGGTTTAAGTAACAAGCAGGATGACTCTGACATAATTCCAAATTTAGGGGTCCGCAAAGGAAAGTGTAGGTTAGTTATTCAGTGATTGAGTGCAGTACATTTGCCAACTCTTTGCAGAGTTGCTCTTTGAAAATGAGCCAAAGGTTTTTGGCAAAACTGATATCTTTAAGATAATTAAAATCTCTATATCTTGAAGATATATGAAATCTATAATTAAGACACTCACATCTGATTACTGTCATTCAGTTGAACTGGGAAAGACAACTCTAATGGTGATGATGACTGCAACAGCTCCAGCACTGTCACTCAAAGAGTAAACTAATAAAGTAATAGCTTAGATTATCTCCCTTATTAATTATGGTTAAATATACAGTATGTTGCCATGTCTGCTTGAACTAAAGGAGCTTCACGTGACTTTGCTCCACTTAAACTGTCTATCCAGTTAGCTGGCTGCATGTTAGTCAGTGATCAATCAGTAATGATGGCTTACTCTGACTCTGGACTGTGAGGTTTTATTTTACAAACCATGACCAGCTCATAAATCCACAAGTGCCAAAGATCTACCAGGCGCTGTGATAGATTTCGCTTGTCGTACCATTAATATAGCATGTTATTTAGGAGTAGTACTCATGTTATTATTGGTGTAACATGTACAGTAAGCTAGGTCTGGACTGAATCTCTTTACAATCTCTCCTCCCACCCTCCTCCTCATCCGTCCATCCCTCCTCTCCCTCTCTCTCTGTGATTCCCCAGAGGGTGTTTCGAATTCATGAAAATTGACTCTGCGTCTCTTTGAGCAGATGCTCCTTCTTGGCAGCAAGAAGCGCTTCATTAGTTATTTAAATCAGAATAGCCCGGGACTGCATATCAGGCACTAAATTAATTTGATATATGGTAAGAGAAAAATAGAGCCATTAGTGGGAAAACAACACAGTGTCAGTGTTGGAGGATTCGCTCTGTCTTACTGTTAACTGTTTCAGCAGCATGTCTGGATGTCAGCAGGAGACATCAGTGCATTTTTTTTCACTCCCTTGAAAAATATATGCTGCCCCCAGTAATAGCTAAATTGAATTCATACAGGTTCCATCTATTTGTCAAGCTATATATAAACATTGTCCATTGCCAGTATACTGTATATAAATATCACGCGTCCTGCTGAAAATGGCATACCAATGTGCAGCCCTGTCATAGAGTCTGTAAATTTATGTTCGAATCATGAATTTTACATAGCAACCAGTGCCCTGACTCGAATGTCACCCATCATGATGATGTATGACCACAGGGTGTTGTGGAAAATTGGGCCTTAGACCACGAACAGTATAGCATCATGTGTGTTTCAAACTGCTGCATGTCATTTGAACCAGTAAAAACTGACAGGATGGCCAATTACTTGTATTTAGAAGCTATACTCATGATTCTCTGGGGTGTTTCATTTGACACACTGGGGAGAGAGTGGGTACTTAAATGAATAGATGTGTTTTGGCAGCTGTTGAGATGAGCGGAGTTCCACATCAGAACGGGATGGGAGCAGTAGGTGGATGGGAGTTTATAACATAGGCAAGCGGGCTGTGTGCATGTGTTCATGCATGTCAGAGTCAATCCTTCCGGGGCTCAGAGGCTAGAAAAACAGGACACAGAGGTGTGACGAAACTCCCTCACACTCTCTCTCATTTCTTCCTTCCCTCTCTCCTCCACTTTAACTTTGCTCAGCCATGCCATCTTCCAGTCATTCCCCCAACCCTCGATTCTACCATCTTCTCTCCATTCTGCCTAATTGGGCCATTCCCCTCCTCTTCCAGTCCACTGAGAACACCACAATCTGTATTTAGGCGCTAGTTCCGTCTCCCAATTTGTATTGCGCAGTCCGCCACCTTGCATTATGCGCTCCCACTTAACACGTCATTTGTAACAATTTGTTGCTTGTTTATATGGAAATCACTATCCCAATTAGGCTAAACGGCAAACAGCCGCTGATGTCAATACTGTCGTCTCGGCTCAGTCCTGTGGGGGGATCGGGCTGAGCTTTATGTCTTCATTCACCGCCGACGCCATGGCTCCTGACGTCTTTTTATCGCCGCTCGTGTTGAGCCTGGAGTGATTGAGGGTATATCCACATGAGCACTTTCCTATCAAGGACAGTGTGCAGGGTAACATCCAGTTAGTATGTAAGTATCAAAGAGAATATTGGACAAGGGGATAAATTAGCAGTTCTGCAAGATGAACTTTTCTTTTTTCTTTGTCTACTGCTTTTTTTCTTTTCACAAGGCATCATCTTTCACAAACGGATGACTAGGCTTAAAAAGCTAACGCTCTGAGAGATATGGCCTCTGCAATTATACTCCCTTCCCTCAGATTAGTCTGCCTGCCGTTCTGTAATCCTTGTGGGTTATTATGAGCAGAGGAACCCGGTGGAGAGGTTTTCAGTGATCAATCTTAAACCATCCTCTCTAATTTTCCACGGTCAGTGCTTCCATCCGGCCTGCCCTTGTCGCTTGGCTGCGCCAGCCAATTACGGCCGTAACTATGTCAGCTTATTACAGGACAGGCGTGGCCCTTGCCGCCGTATTGACCTCATGCGATAGGCCTGGGCCTTCCAACCTCCAGGCTTCAATTAATTACTACCATGCCCTTGTTGAGCATGCAAACCTTGAGAGGGTTGAATAAATAACACAATCACTGTACCTGTTTGTTATTATTTTCTTTCCACATGGATTAGGTTTAATTAAATTGAACACATGCGTGAACATTGGAGCATTATGACAGGTAATAAAGGCAAGATAATAGTTTATTGGAAAGGAATTAAAGTGGCAGACTCCTGGACTTGTTTCCCAGTCTGTGCTGCTGTACTACAGTATATGCTGTCTCTCTATGTCTTATCACAGGCCCAATAAAGACAAAAATACCAGAAAATTGAGTTCCCCAGTGTGTATAGGAGTGTTTACTGTTGGCTAATAAGGAGGAGATTAGAAATGTTTGAAGTGAATTATCCGTCTTGCTTTCAGTCTTCCTCCTTCCTCAATTAAATGTATAAAATGTGGCACAGCGTGGACTTCCCACTTTTATATTTTGCCAAAAAATGGGTTTCCGAATTAATATGACAGATCTCTAATGAGAGCTAGACAGATTGCTGACCCGCAGGCAGAGTGGACTGCTGAATTAGGACACACTGAGGAAGAGCGAGAAAGGATGAGAGAGAGTGAGAGGAGAGAGAGAGAGAGAGAGATTTTGTGTTTGTGCATGTGTTCAGTGCCACTCAATGAGGCTATTATTGATTAGACAGTTCTATCATTAGCTGAAGTAGACCAAAGGCTGGCTTGTTGGGACATATGGTTGGCTAGTGCACTGGGTCACTTCTGACCTAATTAACACATTACATTCATCACTGTCACCAGCACAGAACTAGCCTTATATTAATCGACCAAATATGACTTGTTGGAGATCAGCTTGTATAAAGGAACAAAAGACACCACAAACAGACTTCTGTGTTTTTTTGTATTTCATCAACAACATCAAGTGTGAGCAATGAGCTAAATAAAAGTGAGGTGCATTGAGGTCATCACTCCACTTGTTGCACAATGTTAAGTTAAGCAAAAAGCCCCCAAAAGTCCCTGTTTTCTTAAGTACTCCCAGGGAGAACCTTGAAGTCAAGAACAAGTTCAAGTGTAACAGTTGTGTGAGCCCTTTTCTTTGCCTACAATTTCAACATTTCTCTCTTTGCCAAAATTCCTTCTCCTTTCCTAATCCACAGTTTGCTCTGCCCCTGACACTTTGTGGGGACCACTTTATTTGGCAAATTACTTTTTTTTTTAACAAAAGTGGAGATGAGTAAAGTTGTCATGTCAACCTTCATACTCAGCCAGTCTTTGGTTACCACCACCTACCAGAGAGGCAGATAAATAGTGAGAGCAGCACTGAATAAAAAAAAGGAGTGTTGAACATTGTGTGTTCTCAGGACGACAACAGCGCAGAATAGAGCTTGTCCTTCAAAGTCACAGTGTTTACTTCCAAACTTGCAGGAGTCTCTTCAACACAATGAGCTTCACTGCTCAGCCCAGTGGACACTTATTGTACACAATGACAAATGTTCCTTAAGAGTTTTATGTCGGTGTCAATATTACACAAAATTACATGAAAATAGGTTGCTTGTGGACAACATGGGCCTATCAAGCAAAACAAGCAGCACATGCTTACAGAACATGCTTACAACAGCCCAACTGCCAGAGTAGTGTAGATAAGAAAACTCAAAGACTCAAACATGAAAAGGACTTTTTTCTTAACTGTTTTTGTAAGTGGAGATGTTGCTTCGCTGGCTCAGAAGTCATCCCTCAGCTGTTGCAGTGAGTCAAAGATTAGATGCCCTGTGTGCTCTCGTTATTTGACCCAGGCAATCCCACAGGCATTCATGGGGGCTTGGCCCTTTTGTCAGAGGAGAAAAAAGAGAGGTATGACTGTCTCACGTCATCTAGGCCCACAAGTTCTCAGTCTTCTTTTCTCCCTGGTCTCTGTGTCACTGCCTCTTTTACAAGACCCTCCCCTCCTTTGATGGCGCCTTCGCTGTCCTCCCTCTCCATTCACTGTCCCTCTCTCTTTTTCTCTCCATTTACCCTTTCACCCTATTCTTTCCCTCCTTCGCTCATCACGCGTCTTTTCAGTCTACCCGGCTCTGTTGTGTGTTTGTGGTATGTGTGTGGGAGCAGAGACAAGAAGGGGACGGCATGAGGGATGGCAGAGCCAGACCATTGTGACGCAGGAGAGGGATGGAGGTGTCCAGGCCATTACTGACAGGGGCTAAGTGGTGCCACGCTGTCCCACTGTCTGACCATCTTAGCGCCTGGCTGGCCTAAACCCAAGTCATTAAAGTCTCTTGTCCCAGCTGCAAAATAAAAGGCCATATCACTAAGGGACAATTACGGTCCGTGTTCAATCACATTTATTGCAGCTGTATCGCTGGCTCTTTGTCCTCGCTTCTGCTCACGCTTGAGAGGATTATGAGGATGCTGCCAAGAAAAACAACAAAAACGTCTTCTACTTTTGAAAAACAGTCAACCATCAGATGCCTCAAATTGCTGCTCCCCACTAAGTTCCATCCATCACGTTAATCATGAATGATGGCTTCAATCTCTGCCTTGTGTGTCATTCTCCATATCCAGGTTAATCTCCTACTTACCCATAGAAGCAGCAGTTGAAAAGACAAAGAAAAAGAATTGTGGCCTATCATTGTCAACCTTGAAGAATAATCGCTCTGACTATACGCACCCACATGAGTAACTGTTTCAGGGTTTTGCCTCGGCCGTCAGCGTAGTGATTCTGCTTCATAATTAGTGGCTAGCTGATTATAGGCTGCTTGACCCAGGCTAGGGTTCCTCTCCTCTGGGAACAGGAGGAGGAGGATCAGGGGAAGGAAGGGACTAATTGTTGGCTGGAGTGTGGATGCTGTGTTGGTGGATGAATGAGGTGATTAATATGCAAGGAATGGAATGTCCTCACCGCGCAAAGCTAGGAAGGAATAGCAGAGGCTCATTCGCTGGGGGTGAGAGTGTGTGTGTGTGTGTGTGTGTGTGTGTTGAAGAAGGGCCAGAGAAAGAGAGCACAGCAAAGAGGCCTCAGAGACACAAAGAATGCCTCTGTTGTAGCTAGAGAGGAGGATACACTGACAACAACAACAGAGAACTGAAAGGCTTTCTTTAGGCTTACACTGTATGATGCAAATTAGGATGGGAATGTAATGAGCATAGGAGTTGGAGGTTGACTTTGGGGTGGAATTTGATTGGCTTTGGAGTTCACAACATCTTCTAAAATGGGATCATCAGTATACTTCTTCCATGGTGATATTAACTCCACATAAACTCGGATGATGTGCCAAACAGATAAGTTGTTTCTTCTCCAACATAATAAGATCAGACTCCAGTATATTGTGGTTACCATCCAAAATCGTTATGTCCTCAAATCCTTGTTTATGCAGTTTGAGCTTACAGCTTCATTTGCGTAGTATTAGGAGTGTGCACAGAAGGTTAACAAGACACCCAGCAGATACTGTCCATCATCTGCCATGGTAGAAACCTCTTTAATTTCAGGTATGGGACTGTGTAAATCTTCCATCACTCTGTAATGATAATTCCATTACATATGAGAGCCCCTTTTTATCTTTTAACTCAGTGCTGGAAAAAAAAAAAAAAACTGGCTGACCCTGGATCCATCATCTTTTCATTACTGTGAAATAAAATCAAGTGGAATGAATGGGAAGCCAAATGAAAGATAGACTAACGAGATTTTTAAGGTTGCACAAGGACATAAATAACATAATCTAATTGAACAACATTATGAGTTTCTGCAGTTGCTCTCTCTGTTTGACACCATTCTCCTGATCAGGCGATGAATTTGGATATCTGTGGCTGTAAATCACCTCAGCTGTAATTATGCAGGAGATTGTCTTTCCTGCGAGAGCAGAACCATGCGGTGAGTTGAACGGAAGTTCATGGACAGGAATCAGGAATTAGTCAGCAGTTGTTTTTAAAGTTCCCCCTGGCTCTTTCTGTCTCACACATGTACACGTAACCAAAGACTCAGACACATAATTATTCACACAGACACTTGACATCCTCCTTATTATAGCTCTACACACATACACAGCTGTACACATACACACAACCAAAGTGTTCTTTTGTCCGGGAGGACAGGAAGGAAGGACAGTAATTTTATCACTGTCAATCTCTGTTCTGCTGAACCACATCAGCCAAGTTGTCTCTATACCGAACAAATGCAGTCACTCAGCTCTGAAAGAAGTGATTCTTTTGCTCGCTGCTGTACATTTGAATGACTTAGACACTGCATATGACTTCTGCTGCTAGCTATAGAAACAGTGCTGCTTTTGTTTCGATATGCTGGCACTACTGAATCAGGAGGGGGAATGTGCCAGTATAGCTATCAGCTATCAACACATCAAATGAAATTCAAGTCAGTTGCAGACGTCAATGTCAGCCCTACAAAATGTCTAACTCTGCTCATGACAACATGCAAAAAGCATCGTACAGGCCCCTGCACTGTGTGATTGCGCATCTCTGTGCATCTGACTTCACTACTGTATAGACGCTTTCATCAATAAGACGCCTAAGGCTCCTTCATGAGTCTATACAAAAAACATTACAAAAACAGAGATGCACTTGACAGAATGGCACATAATCATCCAGTGCCGAAAGGAGAAAAAGAAAAAAAGCAACATCAAAGTTTTATAACTTCATATATAAAATAGAAGGATTATTCCATTGCCTGTCAACCATGCAAACATCCACCCCCCAAGGGACTTTTCCTGGCAGGACCGATTTAAGATTCCTGTAACTATTAATTTAGTTTATGCTCATGTGCTCAAACATCTTGCCACAATTTTGGACTCTGGGTGGCCGGCATCAACAGCTTTCTCACAGGCCAGCATATCTCTAAAACATTTTTATTGGTCTCCTAAACAGTGCAAGTGGCCACTCGTCAGTTTGTGGAAACTGCTGCACTTCAAGCTGAAAATAGTAGACAGGCTTGAGACAGAGAATCACAATATACAAAAATGTGTGTGCATCTAGAACATTCTTTGGACCCCACTTTCACCTGGTATTAACATGCATTCAGTATCTGGATAATCTAAATAATGACATCTGATCACGTGCCTTCATGCCTGGTATTAATAAGCATTCTGGATTCTGCCCACATTGTGATCAAATCTCAAAATACAAACTAGGTAGGTGGAGCTGGTGGACTTGTCAACAAACATGGCATGTCCTAGGTCATGGTAAGCGATGCTGCGATGGCCTTTTCTTTGCCAAGGAAGGGGTTGTCAATAGCTCTTTCCCAGGCTTGCTTAAGATAGCGCAAAGAGGCGAAGTTAGTTGACCTGTTAACTTGTTGGATGGATTTTTTCACAAAATGTACATTGCACATGTACATGCATTTTCCGTATACAGTACCAGTCAAATGTTTGGACACACTTTCCCATTTACTTGAATGGGAAAGTGTGTCCAACCATTTGACTGGTACTGTATATGCTTGGTAATACCAGGTGTAAATGGGGTCTAGAAGAGTATAAAACAAGAGATAACAGTGCAGGGTAAATATATATTCATTCATAAACTTGATGTTTGAAGCCTTGTGGCAGTACTGCTGGCATGGTCAGTCATTGAACACGTGGTGGGAAGTTGGTGAGGGATCATGGCCTCATTGCAGCAATAGAGATTAATACTCGCCTGCCAGGGCTAGTGGGATCTCGTTGGGATACTGTAAATCTCAGCACATGTTGAAGCTTGTGTATCAGTGTGTATCAGAGGAAACACATGGCTTCCCCTGATACACATCGGGTCAACACTAGAAGTAGCAGTGACAAGGACTGCAGTGCACCGGGAATTGGACTATTCAAATTGCAGAGAAAAAGGGCAAGAAAAACAAGACATGACAGGAAAGCGGGAAAGCTAGAGTGCTATAATGTTGATTCCTTTTCTGAAAACATGGCATGGCAGATATGGCGGATGTGTAACACTTAAAGTTACTGTTAATTAGCTGATTTTCTCATTTGATACATGTTGAAAATACTGGCTACAGAGAGGCACATTGTCAGAAGTAATTCTCATTACAGGTACTGCAAGAAAAGCACCTCCAGCAATCATTTACATACCATACCTTTGTGAGTTCATCCCAAGGCAGAGGTGAAAATACGTCATTGGCGATACTCACAGCAAGATACTCATCCACTGCAATTCTGAAGTTGCCTTTGAGCAAGAAAACCTTTAAACCTCTGTATCCATCTGTTATCTGGCATAAATGGAAAGCCCAGCGTGGCCTGAGCATGGTGCTACACATCAAATGAACAAACAGAATGCCAAATCATCCACATAGATAAGAAACCCTCACTATTTCTTGTATGATTCATCATTCTTCAATATTGAAATTGAACTGATTAAAAAGAAGATTCATCTCAATTAAATATCTGGCCTGGTCTGCTGGAAGTTACTAAATCTGAAGAATGACCATACGATAAAATGTGAACTCAAATAAGGTGATGCTGCGATGGCTCCAGTATATTACTGCTAATGATCACCATAACCCATGGTAGTCATTGAATTTCTTATCCTCTAGTTTCCCCTTGAGAGTCTGTTTTAGAAACTTTCAGACAGTTACCCTTCTAAATCGATACAAATGTTATCAATAGTTAATGGCACCATTAGAGTTAGCACAGTTCCTTCTGTTCTATGCTTTCAGAGATATTGACTTGCTGCTCTGTATTTCAAGCATATTACGAAGTAAGAAGGCAGTTTTGTCCAGTATGCTATTTTGTGTGTGGCAAATGCACTTCAAGGACATTTGCGCTCATACATTCCCAGACACACACTGCCAGCAGTGGCAGGCCCCCATTCCTCTGATTGCCAACAATCAATTTGTTTATAGTGTGGATGGCATGCATTTTATTCTTAACAACACAGGAGGAAAAAAAAACATGCAAATATTGGCATGCACATCAATCTAGTCTTTATGAAGACTCTTAAACAGGCACTCTGCACAGATGGGCACAGTACCCCCAAACTGAGAGCCTCGCCCTGTTCTTCTGGCATGTTCCTTTTGTTTGCTTCAACAATGTTTACAGCTCCAGATCCTCCTTGTTCATCTGTACCCACTAAACTGATGTGAGATAATGGCCCTTGCGGAGTGTCAGAGAACGCAGAGAGTGATGCTTTCTGACACTAATTGTTCTCTCATCTTAAGCGGCGGCGTCTTAGCCAATCTCCAAAGCACTCCATAATGAGGCCTGTGGTGGAGGGAGGAGGAGGGGAGGGAGGCAGAGACACTGAGCTGACTGATGAAATTCTGACGCGTTTTGTCATGTGTTGATTTATTTATTTATTTATTTTATATGCAAATTATCAGAGGATCTCATGCCCTCCCTTGACCCATTGCTGTTATTGTTTATGAGGTTGTTCTGGCCTGTTCACCTCAAGAACATCTGCAGATGGAGGTCGAAATATGCGTTCCACTGGCTGGCTCGCTCCATACTTCATAAAGTGGATTTTAAGATAACAGCCATGTGATTAAAATCCAAATTGCTTGACCAAGCAGAAATAACTACATAATTGACCGGGGTTGACCTTACGCATGAGTAGAGTCCAAAGCCGATTAGAGATATGCATGGCTAATGCGTGGTGTTAGTTCTGATGCTGTATGGAGGAAGTCATTGTTTTGGTAAGTTTTTATGGAAAATATGCTTGCTTAATGAAAGCCCATTTATCTCTATGGCATCAACCAACTAGTTAGAAATTACACTAATCACTTATTAAGGCAGTACTGAGGCTATATAAACTGTCATGTAAACATCATTATGTGATTATCTTAATTGCAGTTGATAATGAGATTAAGCACAATCCAGTAAACGCTTCTATACTATCTATCTCTCATGCTCAATGACTCCATTATATGGACATGTAAAGGCACATATAGACTGAATTACTGTATGTAAACCAGGTTATTAGAGAATTCATGTTTCTTCCAACCATAGACTGTATATAAAGATGGACGATGTGACAGCTACCCAAAAGTGAAACCAAAACATTGCGATCGCCCCCTGGTGGCTGGCTGCAGTATAGGTCATAAACCCCACCTCCTCCATGTTAGCAGATGGAACCTCCGCTAACATCCGGATGGGACGTCCATCTTTATATACAGTCTATGCTTCCAACCATATCAATACTTTGATTGAACACTTGGTGCTACAAGCTGGTTCCTCCCAGTAACTGTCACACTGGCGTACATGGAAATGTACCCATTATGTGTTATATAACTGCCATGCAATCTTGTACTCTATAAATTAGATTCCAACATATTTCAAAGTGGAAAGGTAACCGCTGCAGCCTCGTAATTAATTAAGTAATGGCTTAGCCATCTAAAACTATTTCATCTAAACACATCAGATGGTTGAAACTAACTTGGTCGTCGTCAACCAAGCTGACATTTCAGTCCAGACGGACGTGGGCTTCCCCTTATGATATGATAGCTCTACACAAAATGCATTTCATCAAGATACCAGATGGCACCATGGTAATTTAACTGCATGTCATCTACTTTGAAAAAAAATGTTAATGTGTGGCCAAAACGACACAATTACACTCTAATCGTGACAGAAAGTTAGGGTTATTGCAGACTGTATATGAACTATGGTACAAATACATAAACACAGCAGGGCATTTTAAGTCTGTTGCAGATTAAAGTGGAAACAGAGCTCTTCCCCACATGCGCGCCACTTTCACACATTTGTTTACACTGCTTTTAAGCTAACCAATTAGCATGAAAAACAAGAGGCATAACTAAGAATAAGAAAAAGCAGATTGTACTCCAATTAGATGATTACATGTAAGCAGCTATCCACACAATCCACTATGTATACTTTAATTGGGCTTCAAGGGATAATCCAATCACAGTCTCCATCATTATACTCGGAGCAGACCGAACGGAGACTCCTTGCAGTAATGCAGCACCTTTGGAAGTAGTCATTACAGCTCCAGGGGCGCCTCTCTCATTACCTCCCTCTTAGTGAAGGAATCAGTTAATAAGTGAGGAGAATCAGTTAATAGTTTAGAAGGAAACAACTGAAGTTAGAGCAAGGAAAGGACACCACGGCCCTTTTTTTTTTTTCGTTCTCTAAGCCATCCATTGTTGAAATCGATTGTTCCGCTTTAGTGATTCCCTAAGGAGCCATTTAGACTGAGTTGGCTGTGGGCTGCACCATGAGCTCTCTCTCTCTCCCTTTCTGTGTCTCTGTCTCAGTTTGTGTCTCTCTCCCCAATTCCCTCTCTCTCTGTCTTACACACACACAGACACACACACACACCAGTGGCTAAAGGTGTTCTTAATGGCCCAGAGTTTGATCCACTGTCAAACAGCCAGAGATATACAGTTTCTAGTGACTGCAGAAGCAGCCTGAGAGGTGGATTTATTTCCCCTTACAAAATAAATCAGCTTCTCAGTTAGTTTGTGTGTGTGTGTGTGTGTGTGTGTGTGTGTGTGTGTGTGTGTGTGTGTGTGCACAGGTGCCACATTATTGTAATTATCTTGCACATTCTTAATATCTGCTCATGCATTTTTATGCAGTTTATCCATCTCAGCACACTGACTATACTATACACACACACACACACACACACACACACTGTGGTTAGCATATTAGTTATGCCGCCTTGTGATTAAAATGTTTGAACTGTCAGCTTGCTGCTTCCCTTCCCCTTAATGCTTTTTTATTTTTATTTTTTTTTGTGTATTTGCCCCCCCCCCCCCCGCATAACCATGGAGGTCCATGCACTCTGGGATTAATTAATAGTTTAGCCAGGCCAACACACTTGCAAACATCTATTCAGTATGGAGGGAGGGTTACGGAGCAGGTGGGAGAGGGGCAGGGGTAGCGGCCAAGAGACTGAGAGAAAAACCAAGTAGACTGGAGAGGACCGAAAACAAGATTTGTCTTTTAGGTGGAAACATAAAGAACAAGACAGAGAGGGGGAGTCACAGAGGAAGAGAGCCACAGCTGGAGAGAGAAATAAAATGTGTAAACAAAGGATACAACACAGAAAACATATAATTAAAGGAACAGAGCGGGGGTGCTTTGTGGATTTGTGAACAGATTCTATCTGGTATGTTGGTCATGCCACACTAGGGAGGGCTGGCTAGACAAGGCTGCGCATGCACTATGACTCTCCTCTCCTCATCGATTATGTCAGCCATGCTCCTTCTAGCCAGTTGACACAAGTTCTGTGTGTGTCTGTTTAACTGTCTGTAGGTATCTGGCTCAATCTGCACACACATTTGCAAACTCTAAATCTGTGCGTACTGTTCCCTAATGTGGGTTTTGCGCCTGCAGGACTTCTGTGGAGGACTATGAGATTGTGTGAGTGTGCATTTGAGTGTGTGTGTGTGTGTGTGTGTGTGTGTGTGTGTGTGTGCAGACTGTGGCACTGTGTGAACTTTCAATTAGAAATAACTTTATTGCTCATAGCTCCCCTGAGGCAGTGATCAATCACTGTCATCAATAAAGACAGGCCAGTTTGTCAGGAAGCACCTACAAGCCTCGGGGTCCGGTGGCAGTGGTTCCTAATCGAGGATGGTCTTTTACCACCAGCCGTACCACAGAAACTGTCTCAGCCTTTAATCCTGTTATGCAATTACCACTACCTATTGCTTTGAGGATCAAGGCCCACCGAACAGCAAAGGTTGGAGAAGCAGAAAAGAAATACTGCATCTGAATTCCTCATATGAAGAGCCACAACAGTCTGCGCTTTCATAAGTTAAGAAACTCCAATTCGAGTACTTTCAAAAAAAAAAAATCCGTCTTCAAGTGATGCATTTAACGTTCCCACTCCAAGCATATAGTAGGCTGTACAAATCATTTCAAAACAAACTTACACAGTTCAGTGATTTGTTGAGATGGCTTGAAGCCAGCGGAGCTAATGTCTAGTTTTGGGGAAGTTTTTCTCAGGCTTGTTGTATCAGAAGACACGGTGAAATATGATTTGAGTCTTTGAATGTTGTGTCCCGCTTTTTACTATTCCAGAGAAAAAATAAAATAGTAGCTGCTCAGAGATCCATGCAAAGGGTTTAGCATCCATTTACAACTAGTCAATGTGATGGGTCAGCACAGCGTTAAATTTCTTTTGGTCTGAAAATGACTTCTCACCAATGATGAAACTGGGTGGAAGACTATTGATTGGTCTACATCCACTTATTCATTTTTTTTTTCCAGTACTTGTAATATCTCAGACCGTGCTGATCAGGTTTTAAGAAGACTTGGGGGACTGATGGATCACATGGTTTTGTTTTGTAATACTCACAGTTATACAGATTAACCCACGTTGTGAGCCAAATTGTTACTTCTGTAAGGGAGGTTATATTATCATCCTCATTTTGTCTTTTAGTTAACAGAATATCTTGTCACATCTTGCTCTCATCAGCATCGTGTCCAGCCGCAGCAGGAAGCTGTTTTCAGCAAAAAAGCTCTCATAAACGGACTGTACACTACCTGCCCAGCACCAAAAGGCAGACACACAAATTTAGTGATCAGCAGGGGAACATAGTGGAGAAGTAAGAGCCAGATATTTCTCTTAGGAGTTGACAAATACCAAACCAGGGACAAACACGACTCTAAATGAATGCTAATGCCTGCTGGATGTGTAAATGGACAACACGTTTGCCACAACAACTTTATAAGATGACAATATGTCAGTGTTGTGTTTACAACTTGTTGCGCTGCCCCCAAGTGGCTAAACAAATCAATTAATGTTGCTTTAAGGGTCTCTCAATATTGCAAGACAAGGGATATTTTTTACACATTTGTGCTGTTTTCCTATTAACCATTTCACTTGGACGATAATAGCAAACGTGACAATACACAGTATCTGATTGACCAGATTAAACATTTCTAATAATTCTCTATTATTAAAATAATAAATGTAGTGGATTGTACAGCCTCAGCAGTCTGCAGTCTCGGAGTGCTCTCTAGCTCCTTTGTCTGTCCAGGTGTCTCAGTCGATACTACAGACACCACAGTTCATCAGTTCATTCTTGACCTTGGAAATAATAGTTTGACCAAAGAACTGAACTTGTTCTTGTTCTGTATTTGTGTGGATGTGCGTGTGCTGGTTACATGTACTGTATAAGAAAACCTGTAGACATTAGCACACACTCACATTCACATGCACAGATGCACTATCTGACCATTGCTGAATCAAAGAGTGCTTTCAGACCTGCCTAACAGCAACCTTTGTACTACACTGAAATAATTGTAGCCATTACCTGAAGTACCGTCATGCTTTAGCAAACAGACAGTTTAACCTTTAGGCAGCAGGTACGTTACTGAAAGCAGTGTTCTCTGTGTTGGCTTCTCCTGTAGCATCAAAACTTAACATCACCTTTGTTCCAGAGAAGAGCTTGTGGTCGCAGCTCTTGGAAATGATTGCCTCCTTGTAACACAAATAATGTAAGGTGCAGGTCAAACATTAGAGCGTTCTGGATGGCCCCAGTATGCCAATGGGTGCTTGTAGCTGACAACAGCAAATATGGCAGGAATATACGGCAGCAGAAAACGCCCACTTAATGTATTTGTCTATTAGTATATTACACAAAATACAAAAATATGATTATTCACTAATTTGTATGGACCCTATATACCACAATATCAGTATTTTAACAAGACTGGAAGTCTACAGCCATGGTAGCAACTCTGTGAGGCTGCTTTGACCTAAATGCTAACGTCAGCATGCTAACATGTTCACAATGACAATGCTCACATGTTGATGTTTAGCAGGTTTAATGTTTACCATGTTTACCATTTTAATTTAGGATGTAAGCATGCTAACATTTGCTAATTAGCACTAAAATCAAAGTCCAGCTGAGGCTGAATGTCATTAGTTTTTCATGTCTTTGGCCATAAACCAAAGTTTGGGACAAAATGAAATTTTGCTAGAGGAAAGGTCAGGGGATCACCAATGTTAGGAGGTGTTAATAGCTAGACCTTAAACTTAAGCTTTACCCTGCTATGAGTGGGTTTTTTCCCAGCACCCTTCAACCCTGTGTGACACACACACACACACACACAGTCATGTTTCCATCACTTCAGGGGACATTACATTGACTTACATTCATTTCTTGGAGACTTACCTTGACCATAACCACTACTTGCCCTAACTCTAACCTTAACCTAACCTTAAACCAAGTCTTCACCCTAAACTTTAATGATTTACGTTATGGGGACTTGCGTTTTGTCCACAAAAAGAAGGCCAGCCCCCACAATGTGACTGTGTAAACAGATTTATGTCCCCACAACATGAGTAATACTTCCACACACACACACACACATGCACACAGACAAATAAAGAGTTGAGCCCTGACCCACTGTACAGCTGGTTTAACCCTCTAGAAAAAACACATCCCAGATAATCCTTGGACTTTTGATAATATGTGCTTTGCTGTGTAGCTGGACTGAAGTATTATTATTTTTTTTTTTACCACAGCTGAGCCTTGACAAATACTACAGATCTGCTCTTTGTGTGTTGGAGTGCATTTCTCTTGGTCACAAAGTCTACGCACATCTCACACTTAACAACTTGAACCATCGATTTGTATTTTGAATACAAAGGGTATTATCTGAGCGAGAAGTGGAAGGAGGAGAGGATATTTTGAATACAGGGCATGATGTCACATTGAAGTAAAAGCCAGAAAAAGAGAGAGAGAGGGAGGGAGAGGGAAATAAAGTTTGAAATATGTGTTGACACACACACACACACACACACATAAACTCTCTCTCACACTCAGAAAAAAAAGAAAGGAAGGAGAGCAGAGGACAGAGGTGGTGTTTGAGTTCAGGTCTCCGGTGCCATCATCAGCTTTCCCCTGTATTCTGACCTTTGACCTCACTTTAATTCAAATGGACAACTCCATGCTCTTTCTCTGCCTGCCTCTCTGTCCTTCCCCGTCTTTATCTTCTCATTCTTGTCTTCTTGCTGACTCCCGGCTCTCAATTCCTGAGTATATCACACATGATATTGTAGCCGTGTGTGTGTGTGTGTGTGTGTGTGTGAGAGAGAGAGAGAGAGAGTCTTAAGAAGCAGTAATTGGGGTTATCTCTACAGAGGATTGTGTAAATGACTGGGGCTGTAAATCTATTCAAGTACAAGTTCAGTGTAGAGAACTTTAGACTTGACTAAGTATCCTAAATAATACAAATGGGCTCTCAGGGTGTGACCATTTTAAACTAATTTAAGGCCACTGTAATACTTTTAATTACAATTTCTATCAGACATAATAACATTGTACTAACCAAAGCAACTGATGAGATTTGGGAGATTTAGGAAAGTCCAACAGCAAGAAACATGAGCAGTCAAAAAGGCAATAGTGTAACCAAATAATCTAAACCAGTTTATTTGGAGGTAAAACTAAAAGTGAGTGCACCTTAAATGTCGGTTATAGTTCCTCACTGCAGAACTGTGTAACACTGTTGGTTAAAATTGAACCAAGAAGTCAGTCTGTAAACTGTGGGGAGACTCTTGACGGACCACTACAACCTGCAAGGTGGGGGGGTCACACGACCGAAGGGGGGTTGCCGAGCTAGCATTACCTCTAGCAAGCTAAGCTGCAAGCATGTTTGCTGCTGGCTGTGGGTTTGACAGTGTTGTTTTATGAGTTCTTATTTTAACATTTTATAATGGACACATATCCGTATAGGCATTAGATATTAAAAATGACGCCTGTTGTCGTTTTACTTCAATTGCATTGTGCTGTTTCCTCTTTATTATCTGATATTTCTCCAGCTAGACATTCTGAACAAAGCTGGTGGAAGTCTTCTGCTGGCTGACAGACCCACGCAATAAAGTGCTGCCATGATAGAAATGTAATAAAGAAATTGGAAATTAATTTATACTGAATGTAGTTTTTAAAATATGAAGTTATGTTTGCATGAATATTCACAATGTATATAATGCCATATTTTGGAGGAAGGTTTGTTTGGTACTAGTCTTTAGTCTAATTTTTTGCAATGTTCAAATCAAAATTTGTCAAAACTAAACGGAGGTAAAAGAACAGAAACATAGCAGATTGTTTCATACGCCTTGCTGCGATTTTTTTCCTCCCTTTGCTGTAAGGAGTTTTACTAATTTTCCCAGGACACTTCTTTGCTGATAAACATATTCCACAGTACAAGTAGCCAAACTCGCAAGGCTATTGAAAACTAGCCTACTGACTTCTTGGGTTGTCTCCATTGGTCATGCGACTCTTGCCTTGCAGATCTTCCTGTAAACTGCAATCAATGTTTATAGCAAACAGATTGGGTAATTATTTTCCTGTTCGCCTTCGCCTTGTTTACTCTTCCAAATAACTTTGGCTAACCTGGGGCTTGTTTGAAAATCTGTCTGATCTGTCTCTTGCCCTGTCTGTCTTCTTTTTGGCAATGTTGCTGTGTTCTCAGCAATTAAGTTTATGAGTACAGTGTTATTAATACAGATATGAATCACGGCCACAACTTTGAAAACAAAACTGGATTAATTATTTTAAAGCAAGTCTATACTGGTGAAGAAGAAGAAGAAGAAGTAATAATTTTAAAACATGATAACTTATTCAGTAGTTGGTGATTCCACATACATTCCACAGTCTATGGACTGTAGCGCCCAAGACCTTCTGGTAAGTGACATCTTAAGTTGTACTTGGTGTTCTGCCAGGAGAAGATAGTGTTCAGGGTGGTAGGGGCATCTAAGGATGCCATGTACTTTGTTCCTGCTGCAGTTGGTGTACAGAGACTCTACAGTGCGGAGACATGAGCCAATGATCTTTTCTACAGTTCTGTAGGATGTTTTTTTACCAAACCATGCAATGATACCTGTGGTTACTGTGTGTCTGTAGTTTGCATGTTTTCCATTAGATTTTGGGGTGAAAGACTTCCTTATATTTGCTTGCTCTTTTTTTGACACAATAACATATTTCATAAGGCTCCATACTTCATCTCCATACCAGATTTATTGTAAAAGCCATTGCAAACAAGAAGTGGTCACAGCGGACTTCTAGTGGTAATTTTAAATCATCTATCTCCCATTTTGGCATCACAAATTGGGGATGTGTGTCAGTACAGCTACACTACTGATGTCAGCCTTCCAGTTAAAAGTGTTAAATGGTTGTATTAGTATTTTTTACACTAATTTAATCAGCTCTTAACATGTGACTGTATGAATTCTGTGGTCGAATTGAATTTGAAATTGATTGAATTTTCAAGCTGTAGCTCCTTCCTTTGTATTGTAGCTCTCTATTCTTCTTCTTCTGATGTAAAATGACCCTTAGTCTGGCATCAGTCTTACATTGCATAGCCAAAAAAAAAAAAGTTTAAAAAAAAAGTAATGATAAATAAAATCTGTTGTCCAAAGCAAAGCTCTGCCTCCTAGAAATGTTTGTACAACTAAAATTCCAATCTGCTTTCCATCTGACCTTCTTATGTGTGGGAGGATAGGTCGCGTACATGCTGCAAGACAGTTAGAGCTTGTAAATTGGTCACTGAAGCACTCCGTTCCTGTGTGACGTCTGCAGCACATGTAAACTTGAAAGACTGATTTTTCATAATGAAAGACAATGGGCTGGGAGGGAGAAGTGAACCAGTGGAAGAGTGGATGGATAGGTGACACATTTTCTCACATTCCTCCTCAGGCTTTCAGTCCAGTGATGGTACAGAATGTAAAGCAGTGTATACGTGTGCATGTGTGTGTGTCTGTGCATATCTATGTGTGTGCAGTGTGCTCAGTGGGTAGGTGTGTATTGATCACTGCAGGTGATGTTTTATTAAACAGAGGTGAGGATGGAGATAGGAGTGTCAGGGAGGCTGTTAGTAAAGCCTCTTTCAGTTGGCCTCTTGCTGCTTTTTTGCCGTTGCAAAGTCATGATCTCCCCCTCCCCTTCCTCCTTCTCCCTGCCTCCATTCATCCTTTTAATCACTCCTCATCACCTTCTTGTTTCTTGCTTTCTTTTTACTTCACACTCTGAATCCAAGTCCCAACTTTTCTGTCGCATTTCTTTTTGCCTTTTTCCCCATCATCGCCATGAGTTCTATACTCCTCCCTCTTATCTCACTCCTTTCCAAGTAATTATCTCACATGTGGCCCCCACGCTCTTCTCTTCCATTTACTCTCCTATTTTATTTCACTCTCACCCCTCTTTTCACTTTTGCTCCACTCATCCTCGTTGCAATTTCCCACCTCCTTCCTGCTCCTTGACTCATCCTCCATCTCTCTTTCTTTCAGTCTCTCTTTTTCTTTCGCTCCCGCCCCCATCCTCCTACTTCTCTGCCTCTCCTGGGGAAAGCTAGCTGATAAGCCAGTTCGAACGGACATGCCTTCATGCTCTCCTTCTTCCCTTTCATTTCTCCTTCTTGCTTCTCAGTCTCTCAGGTCCTTCAGACCCCTGTGGACTTGATCTACGAATCCCCGGTGTCTCTCTATCCCTCTTTCCTCATCTTCCACCTCTCCACTTTGCTTTCCTCCAGTGCAGGAAGAGAGATAACACTGCATGCGTCCATGAACTTCTTCATCTCCTCACTTTCTTCCTCCGCACTGACCCACCATACTCTTCACTCCCAGGGGAAACACACATACAAACACACACACAAATATAAGCCTTTCAGAGTGCCTGTTTAGAGAACCAGCAGTGGTAACCACACCGAGTCTTGTACAGCTTGTACCCTGCTTGCTGTCACACAGTTTAACAAGTACTGTAGAGTATTATGTGCATGTGTGAGAGTGTGTGTATGTCTGTGTGTGTTTTATAGTGTCCAACTCAAACACCTCTTCTTTTTTTGTCTCCTACATTCACAATGTGGTTCCTCTGTTCCCCCTTGAGAAGGTCAGCGAGGGGAGGATCTGGAGGGCCTCTGTGACACATACTGAGGAGGAGATAAGGAGGAAGAGGGATGAAGAGGGGTGGCATGTGGGAGAACCAATCAACAGGTCCAGTCATGACCTTTGAGATGAAGCCTCTTGTCATGCTCATCCAGGCTTGACACCCAAACCTTACTGTTCTCTCTCATCCCCTTCCTACTTCATCACCTTTTCCTTTATCTATCTCTGCCCTTAATCATTGTAATAATTCCACAATACAGACAGCTTCAAGAACCAAATAATAGACTATTATTCCTTTTTACTGACTTTAATTTTATCTTTCATTTTGTTACAGAATCTTAGCACCTGACTTCCTTGTTTCTGAATTATGTTCTTGTTTACCTGAATTGCAATCAGGTAAACAAGAACAATAATATGGAGTTAGGTAGAACATTAACTCATTCATTATGTGGAATTGTGTGATATGTAATTAATGGGTTATTGTTTTACAAAATGATGTAGTCAAAAGTAGTTTTTAATGATTCTACATACATTTGCTATATGATGATACATATAGTAGATTTGTACAGTTTATGTACAAATCTATAGCAAAAAATGCTAGCAGTGCTAACACTGCAATGTAAACAGTGCAGTATCACTAGGAATTATGCCCATATTGGACGATTCTGCACCTTACGATTTACATCCAGTGCCAAGGTTCAGAGCCAATGTAGGAAGCAGAGTGACCTACGTAGCAAGGTGGAACGTTAGGATGTGGAGGTTGGGATGTTGGAGATGGAGGTGAGGCATGAGTCCTACTTCACCGCCCATCACAGACCTGCAATTTATTTATTTATTTATTTTAACCAAAACCTTGATCTTTCCCTAACCTTAATCAAGTGTTTTAGTTGCCTAACCCTCACCATATGTTAACCATAATTCACTTGCCATAACCACACTCTTTCTTTAACCTCAATATTACTGTAGATGCCATGCACAGATATTGTAGAAAGATGCTGTCATTGAACTTTATCTGGGGCTTTGAAGAATTGTCCACTATCAACATTCTTGTCTGGCAACAGAGGTGGATTTAAACCATTTTAACCTCCACACAGCTGGCCAATCACGGTGTGAAGTGGGTGTGAATGTCATATTGTCAGATTTGGAAAGTTGCAGAAATGCTATGACACAGCCCCCCACAATTCTGACTTTAGAAAGGTGTGGGGGGTGAGGGGATTATTTCACGAAGCTGTTTTTGACCATCCGAGAAGCAGTTCTGATTAAGTATACTGGCGCCTTTGCTCTCCCCCTTTACCTTCTTTCTTTCATATAGAATCAATGCCTGCTTTCGGTTAAGGCAGAACTGACTCAAGTCATGTTCAAGTGAGACTTTAGCCAAATAGTGAGAATAGTCCAAGTCCAAGTCTATATCAGACACACTCTTAAGACATTTTGCCAACTGTCTCACTCTGGCAGTTGAGTCTGTCACCAGTACATGCATGCCCATTACCTAGTTTTATCTGCTGTTATTTTTAATTTGGGAAGTAAATGAGATTCTCATCCTTATTTCATTGGGTAAACCCTTGAAGAGCAACCAAATGATGTTTGTACTAGCATGTGTATCTGTGTCTTCAGTTGTGCTGTCCCATGTCCTTAAATGCTCTTCCTGTGCCCACTGTCCTGGCATCAATGTGGAAATTACACTCAGCAAACATCTTCAAGTGGGCGTTTGGCCTTAAGGGGACCACATACAGTAATTGCTCGCTTCACACCTCCCATTCACTTTCATTCAAGCCTCTGTGCACTGCTGCATGGAGGAAGGCTCATTTCTATTTGTGAATCATATCATATTTCCAGCAATTCCACAAACATGCAATTGCATGTTTCACAAATTTTGTGAATGACAAATTCATCACATAAGACATGGTGTGGTCTGGTGACTATGTAATAACAAGTGCCTCTGGCCTTTTCCTACTTTTCCAACATCCCTCCTTGTATTTCCTTCCATTTCTTTCCACCTTCTCTCTCTACAAGATAGGAGCGGTGCACGTGGAAACGACGTGTGACAGTACAGCAGCAGCTATTTCAAGGTGGCTACTGGCCTATTGATTTCCTCATCCTTTTTTTTCTCTCCAATAATGCCCAGTAGAGGTTGTCCAACAGATTGATTGGGATGGTGTGTGTGTTTGTACGTGTGTATTTGTGTGCTTTTGTGCTAGTGTTGGCCGCAGATCACTCTGCATCATCGTTCTATCTTGAATGAAATGTGCAATTTGAGCACTTGTCGTCCCCTTCGGACCATTGAATAAAAAGCCACAAACAATCAATGACTGAATCAAACACACATACTGTAGACGGAATACAAACACCAATTGTCAGCCAGCTCCCACCCAGGAGGGACATTCTCTGATAGAAATCAAACATGGTGTTTAAAGGCACAAACAGAGATAGGACAGAGCCTGACTTAAATGAAATAGTGTAGGTCAAATACTGCAGCTGAATGGTGTGCAATTTAGGAGACATGATACATTGTAGTTCAGAATGCAAATTTAAGCAATCTCCAAAAATTCTATTTTGAAATTCTTTGCCGTAAAAAAAATCCCATCTCATTGAAATGTATCATTTTTGTACTCAGCTGCTGGGAACCCTTTGCTGAAAGTGCATTCCTGAAATTCTAGCAGTGTGCGATAGCTTAATACTATGGCCCCCAAACCTCAAACCACAGCAGGTTCTCTCCAACATTGTCTCATTCTGGACTCATTTCTGCCCAGACCTTGATTCACTTTGTACAGAGAAAGGTGGTGTCTCTGTGAGACGACCATCTACGACTGCCTGCAGATGAAAAGGCCTTTTCAATCCCCGGGACCAAATTGAAACGCTATAATACCGAGATGAAGGTTAGCCAGGTGGTTTGCAAGAAGACATAACCAGTTGAAGCAGATCCTATAAAGTGATTTTAAATGGAATGACATTTGTTCCCTCCTGAGACTAACCTTACTTGTACATGTCATAGCCAGTGCTGAAAGAAATCAAGAACTTGCCAAGTCGTTTTTCAACTCTGGAAGGTATAGTGAGAGAAAAGGTAGATATTAGTTTTATAATTTTCAAAGTTGAGAGGACACTGAGTTCACAGTAATGCTTTTTTCTAAGCAAAAGGTGGATTCTGTTATTTCAGTAGTGGAAACATATGAGTGCATTCTACATTGTTCGGAGCAAAGCAGTACATATAGTTTCTTAAAAGTTAACTTGCTATACATTCAATCTTCCCATCGGGCCGTAGTTAAAAATACATGTGCAACTCTTGATAGATTTAACTGATTTGAAACTCTGTGTTTTCCAGAGGCATTTAACAGCAACAACAACAACAACCCCTGAACAAACAGCAGTGGAAAAGTGGTATTACTTTCAAAATCAATAATAAAACATTTTTGTCTCGGGAACATCTGATTAGTCATGTCCGAGCTGCCTGCCAGCATTAAACACATCAAAAGTTTGTCACCAGTTAATAGGCAATTAAAAGTGTTGCTATAAAAGCTCACAATCAAACCTGCCTGTATCACAGCAGGGGACCTTTGGTTGCAAGGAAAGTACTAGATGTCCATAACCTCTCAATATGAATGCACAATTAATTAAATGCCAGCTATGTGGCACAGCTTCTCTCTGGCCTTCTCATTAACCTTCCCCGTTGTCCCAATATGTCAGAGGAAGTAACCATTTCACTGCTCATTCATGTTTTCTGAAGTGAATAAGGTAAGGCACTATCCCATCGCAACACATTATTCTTTTGTTGTTATATAGTCTGTGTGTATAATTTTATCATGCCCTGATTTTAAAGTAGTTCATTATTTGCGGGAGCCCTGTGGCACGACTTGCCTTATTAAAACACATTGGCCTGTTAACTTCTGTTAGGGCACGTCAGCTTATTGAAATACTCATGTGCATGCATGGAGGTCATGCATTAGAAGAATGCATTTCTAACCCAATTTGACTGACCAATCTTTTATTAAGATGTGTTACTTTTAATTATAGTCGCCCTTTATTCTTACCTGTGCTGGCTGAATTCTCTCCAATGCTATTAGTAACACTTTATGAATTAATATCTCAAAGGCCACTGCAGGCACTTTATGATCAAATCAACAATCAATTTTACTTGTGAACTCGAAGCCATTTTCCCATTATACTTGTAACTCAGGGAAGCCAAACAGATTATGTGTCGTCATGCAGAATCTCATCTTGCCATTTTATGTGGTTATTATTGAAAGAGATTGTTATTATTGGAAAAAGCCTAGGGTGGTTGCTCACCAGTAATTCCTCATAATGCTGTTGTGTGTGTTTGTGCATTGGGTTCTTGTATGTTTGCACATGTCTACATGTATCTTGCAGTGGGCGTTGGTCGTAATGGTTGAACGAAGGGTGCGTGACCTTGCCCAAGGACACTCCTGCACAGGCTTTTAAGTCTTCTATCTTCCCAATCAATACTCTGCCATTTTACCTCCGTAGCGCCGAGGCAGGGCCCGCTCCACAACTCAACACCTGTCCCTGGAACGGGAGAGATCTGTCACAGACCTTTCCTCGCTGAAACATGAAATCACCAGTAGCAGCAGAGAAGCGATGCTGCCATTTATAACAGTCTTCTATCCCTTTGTAAGCCCCAACGGGGAGCTGTGATGAGAAGTGGGGGAAGTTGAAAGGTTACACCCGTCGAGAGAACAGACTAGACAGGGATTTGGGCTCCAACCTGAACAGGAAATGGAACCGTCTCCATCTGGCGGGTTGTTCATCATGAGGTAGCATGTCAGATATAGTTCAGGCAGTGGGAATTACTTCAACTTTCTCACCAACTGAATTTCTGTAGTAGCTTAAAAATGGCTTTACTGCAAAAGGTGTGAAATAACTTCTCTATCAACTCTAGAGATAGTTTAGGGAAGAAGTGCCTGTGAGCAAGGGAATGTAACCCCTATGTACTCATATGACATATGAATAGTTTATTATAGTATGCCACCGCGGCAGTGTGTGTCCTTGCAGAAATACAGAGGAACCCACACAGGCGGTTTTATACATACATAACCTTTCTGACTCTTCTTGAAAAGGTAAAAGTGCCTTGAAATTCTTGGACACAACTTTAAAGTGCATGAAGTACTTTTCTCGGCTTAATCTAATACGAGTTTTCTCCAGTTGGCTGCCAATGGAGTTTTTCTCTTCTTTCTTTTTCTTTTGACTACAAGGGCTGTTAGGATTTTGAGACTGATTATGATTACAGCGCTGGGAAAACTGGTATTGATATTGATAATGGTGTCGGTGAGGTTAGCGGTGTTGCTGATGGTGGCAGTGATGATGACGGTGGTGGAGGTAGCGGTGGTGCTGATGCTGCTTCTGATGACAATAATGATGATGATTATAATGGGGCTTCCTATTCTATATGATCATTTTCATTATTCAACCATGTGCTGCTGTAAAGGAATACAACACAAATTCTCTTAAATGACTCATGTCTTTGTTGAGGTTTCCAGGATTTTCAGAAAAGAATAGCAAGTTCTGAATAGTAAGCCAAACTGAATAAATTCACAGCAGGTGTAAGAGTTATATAAGAACATGCAATCCAATAAAATGTGTTACCAGTGTGATAGCATCCTTCTTTGCCATTAACACAGAAACTGACTTACATGCGTTTATTTTTATAGAATGGTCTTGCATATTAAATTATCAACCTACTGTGGCTAATAAATCTTTTATCTGTCTTTTTTCTTCTATGGTCTCTTGGGGACGTGTGTGCATCTGTCTTCCACCTGAATGATCCGTGTCACACACACTCCTTACAGGTAAGAGAGCTACTTCATCCTAGTAATACACCGTTTGTTTTTCACTTCACATGAAAACATGCCCTCCAGGACCATTTAGTAGTGACGATTCCTTATATGAATCAAAGTTTGCTTATAGCTAAGGACTGACTGTGAGCTTGTATTTGCATCCTCGGTGCTCATTCCTGGATCTCATTGAATATTCATATGCTGCTGAAAACAAGTCTCAGAGTTTGAAATAGAGATTGCTGTCACAGGCCGTGAATCACGGAGCAATTTTAGCTCTTGAAGGCACTGTAATCAGTGCTGCCTGCTGTCATCCCTTATGCACACACACAAAGACAGACATGCACACACACATACACATACACACACACAGAGAGAGAGAGAGAGACACATGCATGGGCACATATATCCACTTCATATTGCCGATGTCTCCTTTAGACCAGGGGACAGTTTTAAGAAAAGCCCAGTGAAGGGTTTGTAGCTACGTGTCACACACTATCACTTCAGATACAACTCTCTCTCAAATCTCTCTTCACTAAGGGGGAGACCTAATAAACCCAGTGGACAGCTACAAGCTTGAAGTGTCATGCTGCATCCATCCAAATAGTCCCATCAACTCACTCTCAGATGTGACTACGGGATTCTTAAAAGCGGTGTTTATCTCCCAAAACCAATAGTCGGAGTACAAAACTTGGGGAAAGTGGGAAAGATTTGAAGCTGTCTCTCACCGCCGTGCTGGTGTAATTTCCCTTGCCTATCAACTTGAGTTAGAAGTAGTGTCACTTCTTGTTAATGGGAGGAAATGCTCATGACCTTTCTAAGGCACAGGAAAGGGACTTATGTGTGTTTCTTCCAGTTGCACTTTTCTCCTTTGTTCTGTGACAATCACACAAAAGTCAGAGAAAGTCGGTGGTCCAAATGAAACTGGTTAGAATAAAAGAGGGAAGGAGGGAAGATGACCAGACAAAAATCAATGAACAGAGAAGAGAACACCATACCTTTTTGGAGGAAATAGTGAATCAACATATTTGACACTATTAATGTGTATAGCAATGTAAATGAGGACCATTTCTTCTTTGTTTTTCCAAAGTAGTAATGGCATGTCACTGAATACTGTCCTGTTTATATGCTACTTTGCTGAGCAGGAAAAGGGTCAACATAAGGAATATTTATTCTGGATGTGACAAAAGTTGCAACAACTAAAAGTCATGGGGCTGAGCCACAAATGGCAAGTTATGCAAATATTTCAACCATTTGAAAAATATACGTATTCAATTTTGCACTGAGAGTTAGATGATAGATTGATACCTCTCTCATGTCTATAAAGCCACGTTTTTCAGTCGCCAGTCTCATGCCCATCTGATGGAACAGATAAGGCTAGCTGTTTCCCCATTTTCCTGTTTTTATGCTAAGCTAAGCTAATCATTTCCTTCCTATGACAGTGGTATTGATCTTCTCATCTACCTCTTGGTAAGAAATTGAATAAGTATATTTCCAAAAATGTGTAACTATTTTTTTCAACTAAAAATGTGTGTTGGCACTGGCTGGTGGGTTTGAACTGCCACTTAAGAGGATCGCAAGCAAATTGTATCAGTCTGCTCCACGTGAAGCTGCGCCTTGAGAGTTTTAACTTAAAATGTCCTAAACCCAGAGAAATTAAACATTACATCACAAAAAAGACTTGAAAAACCATCAGTATGTAATTCTCAAAACTGTGGCTTTTATTTTGTCCAGTACTTGGTACTTTGGTTTATAACAAATGCCTGCTAAACTAATGACATTCCCATCATGTTTGCCTTGTAATTGTGAGCATGTTGCCATGCCAAAGTTAGCATTTATCCCAAAGCACCGCAGATCTGCTGGAATGACTCTGTTTTGCTGGTGTGCTATTTAATCATTTTTTAGCCAGTTAGAGATGGTTACATTGTTGTATTTATTGTTTTTTTGTGAAGTCAATATAACATATTAAAATATATATATATTAAATAATATACATTTTTTACATTGCACAGTCTTTCTTTGAAATACAAAAGGGTTGTATTTTCTGCATATTGGAACATGTTTTTCCATTTCGATATTCAAGACTGAATTGTGACAATGTAGCAGTCAAGAAAACCATATCTAACCTTTCCCTTGTCACCTGCATTCATCACTACTTACGTTGCTCGTGTGACTAATCATAAAAATAACTGTGATAAGTGGTTGTTTAGGTAAGAGCCATTAGTTTTGTGTTCTTATCAACATGAATTTGCATGAGTTATCTTATAGAAAACAATTACTGACTCATTCTGTCACATTCATTTAACAATAAAAGACAAAATGTGACAGAACATGTCAGCCCAGCAGTGCTGTAGACATTTGTCTCCTCCACAGTGGCGTACTTTTTAATACAAATCCCACAGCCCTCTACTCCTGGGAAGTTACCTGGTTTCATTTATATGTGTGGCTATGCTGACTATCCAGCTCATAAATTGCAAATGTGCTACTTCACAGTGTTAAGATATATAACTTGTTCAGCCTGATTAGTAAATCATTGTTGGTGTTCCTCTACTCTCTATCCCACATTAAACCACATTATTAATGGTCAAAAAGTCCATTTGATGTATACTGGTTGTCATTCTGTGGTATGCGCCCATTGCTGCATTATAGATGTCATGTTTCACCTGCAGATTAAGTGATTTTATGTGTGTTTACCTCAGTGATAATGTGTTTGTGTGTGTATGTGGTTTTTTTCTCACTGCTGGACATTCACTGGTGTGAGCTCCCTGGTCATGCATGTATCCACCTCTTTTCTATCCACATGGCAGCGTGCTGAAGAGCGTGCAAATGAGAAATGGAGGTGCTTCACATCCAGAGCAGAGCTGTTCATTTAGATAAGAGCAGCAGTGTATTTAGGACACGAAACAGAGGGTTAGGGCCATGGCCCGTAGATCAGCCAGCAGCCCTGGATTTACCGGTATTTGAGGGGAATTTAGTGGGAAAACTGGGACTAATCCTGTTTGTAAAAAGTCACAGGTAGAGGGATTAAGGCCTGTTGTGTTGTCAGCCTCAACATAGACATAGTCTTGGCAATAAGGAGGAAGAGATGTGTGCCGGTCTCTGAGTGTCTGTGTGTGCGTGTAATGGTGTTTTGGTGAGAGTATGTGAGTGCCAGGGGGATTTGTTAGGATGAGGGAGCATAACTGACCTTCAGTAAACACACACATGCACAGGCTCACACACACACACAGGCACATGCAGTGTGTGGATATTGCATTTCATGCTTATTCATTCATTCAAAGCGTGCCATGTGAGATCAGTGAGAGTCTTTGGTGTACAATACAAAGTCGCTCTCTGTTGCTACTTTGAGTCATCAGCAAACAGTCTCATTCACCTTCACACATGCGCTGTCCTGTCTCTTTGGCAACAACATTTGACCATTAGTTATGGTTATTAAAGAAAACTCAATATTTGCCTTGCAGGAGTTACCCCAGTAGGCCTACTTAAGGAAAATACATGGTTGTTATCTTTTTTTTTTTTTTGACCTGGGTCTTATTTTCATAGTTTTAGCGATTATTTCTATTGGTTGTTACGGTATGGCATTTCAGTCGCCAGCTTAACCGTTACAGCGACACTACAGGACACAATTAGTTTTGGAAGAGATAAACACTAAAGATCTAAAGCCTACTGATCCCTACAGACAGTAATGATAACAGGGTTCGTGCAAAGTCTTGGAAGTTTGGAAAATGCTTAATTTTAGCCGTTTTGTCTTTAAGGTTAGGAATATGCTTGAATTCTAATATACTCCTTGTAAAATGCTTGATTTTCATCATAATCTGGTGTTTCATCATCTACACAGTCACGTTCGTGTAAACCAAAAATCTTTTAATATTTGAAATGAAATGAAATTTTTGGTTTAGGAACCTTGAAAGGGCTTGAAAAGTGCTTGAATTTTGCTCTTAAAAAGCTGTACGAACCCTGTGATAAATACTTCTACATTACTGATGATTTTGTTATTTGTAGATCCTTATCAGTTGTCGGGTTTGAACTTTGCCCTGAGGGGAGCGCTAAAAGGAAGCCCATTACAAAAAAAAACTTATCTTTTAGGCATGACAAATATTTGACAGAAAACCTGCATATAAACTGTGTATGTGGAGTTTGAAAGATGAGGGTATTTAAAAGGCAGGATAGGTCTAATGACGGATGTTTTTAAATTGCATCATGAGATTTGTAGGATCCAGTGTTTTTTAAATTCGACTCATACTAGGCACTAAAAGTCTGAATATTTTGGCCTCTGCTGAACCAACCTTGACCATTCTTTTTTAATCTGTCTCTTGCAAGCCCCCCCTCTTTATGGAAGTACAATACTAAATCGCTAGTGTACGCTTTTAAGGGCAGCAGCACATTTCATGGCATTTTGATATTTATCATAATAGCCTGACATTGGACTTAGAGGAAAGGGCAGGAGTTTCAGTGGTGGGAAGAAACTAAGTACCTTTACTCAAATACTATACTATACAGTTTTGAGGTACTTGTACTCAAAGATACTACATGTACTTTACTTGAGTATTTCCACTTTATTTCCACTACTGACACCTGTAGTTACTTTTCAAATAAAAATGTTACATACAAAACATAAGATTATGTTGACAGCAGAAATGACAGCTGTTGTGGCACCTGCTTGGCAACTGCACAAATCACATCATTAGACATTTTAAAGAAGAAACTATTCATTACTTACTCACAGCATCAAAAGTAAAACCACAGATGAATGGTATATTAATTTCAACATTTATTTACACTCGGAAAGACACACTGAGGAGCAATAGCCCTCTTTAACTAGTGTGCTGAGTTTCTAATTTAAAACAAAACAATGAAAAAAAAAAAACCAGTAATACATAGGCAAAGACATTAAGCAAATGCATCAGAGTACATGGGAGGTCAATACAAGTATGAGCAAAGTATCAATGAAGCGTCTTTAATAAAAACATGTACAATTAAGATTAATGTTCTTTAAATTAGCTCTTTGAAACTACCCCAATACACCAGCGTATAAAACTTCAAAATCAGTGCTGGATGAGTCCATGATGCTTGAGCTGCATATCTGAAAGCAGACTTCCCATTCTCAGTATTTACTATAACCTGCAGCTTAACCAGTCTACATAACAAATTTGTTGGGAACCAGGTTTCCTTGTAAGATAAATAAAACAGTAGTCTGTTTAGTACAGTGGAAGCTGTGGTGGTGGAAGCAAGTTAAATAAAAATTATTCAGTTGTAAGGCTAGATTGAGCATTACAATACAGGACAGTGTCATCAGCATAAATTATGTTACACCAGTACATAAAGTGCAACACAATGTACGGGACGGGCTGTGTCGAACAGGACAAAGCCCAAAATAGATCCTTAATCCCTCAATGGAACACTTCCTTTTTGTGTTGGTTCGTGCCACAGAGCAAAGAGAAAGGTCATAGTCCAGAGGAAATGCCTTTGACAGAGTACGTTGTGCTACGACTCAGACGTTAGCATGAATGAGTGTGTGCACACGCGTGCACGCACACACAGAGACACACACACACAAACTTGCACACTGTTACCTAAGATGTGCCACCAAATGTCCCCGCCTTCTGCCTCATTTAACCTGGCAGAGCACCCTGTAATAATCCTGCAGATGGCCACCTCTACTTTCTCTGTCTCTCTTTCTGTCTCTCTCTCTCTCTCTTTGACACACACATTTCCACACACGTCCACTGCCATTTTTCTCTCCCTCCTACATCCAAATCTGCAAATCTGGCTTCAGTTGAGAGCTTCTCTCTCTCTCTGGCTCACATTACCTTCCACTATGGTCTTTGTTGGCTCCCTGACCTTTACCAACAATAGTTTTATTCATCTTATTTTGCAACATCTCAAGGCCACAGGGACCCTGTTCTTATTTTACACCCACACAGGTACGGAGAAAGAGCAGGAATATTTTGTGACAAACCTGGAGCAAAGCTAGCCTGTTTGATGGCCAGAACCTAAAAGTTACCCAAACCAATTGCTGTCTTACTTGAGCAGCTGCAGCCTTTCCTGCCTCCACTTCATTTCATCTCCTTCCTCTGTCCAATTCAATTTAATTCCAGGACACAAGGGATAGGCAGAGCTTTCAGATTATTACAATCAAGTCATCGCTCGCCTTAATGATAGTAGTCTGACTTATTCTGTAAAAGCCACCTCTTATTTCAAAGAGCTTCCTCTCTCAGCCGCAGTCTCCCTCCATCTCTATCTCACACACGCACTGCCTGTCTGTTTCAAATTCAAGATGCATTTCTAAACATTATGGCCGCATCAACCAAGGCTGCAATGAGCCTCTCTCCAGGACAGAGACAAGACCAGACATCAGGTACACATATAATTATACTCCCAGGATGCAATATCCAATACCAGTGAAATAAATTCTCTCTCCTTGTCTTTCATGCACACACTGTCGTTATGTCTCTCTGTCACACACACACACTATTCCTTGTACAGAATTTTCCACACCCCCCCAGAGGTACAGATAAAATAATTGAGAAAAGAGAGGCAGGAAGAGATAGGACTCCAAAATCGTATGATGCCAGGCTGAGCCAGCCAGCACTATATTTCTCACTTATTAATTTGACTTCATGAATGAGCCGGCATTGTGCTGTGAAAATGACTGGAGATTAGCACTGATTAAAGAGGGAAATCAGTTAACATAAGCACCACCCCCACATCCTCTTCAGCATCCCTCCTAATTAAATGCAGCCATGTGGAGCTGGGGCTTGTCGAGCCTGACTCTCTCCTGGGCCTCGGCTCCACTCCTGAAGCCCGCATATCAAATATGTAAACCGTTTTCGATAGCGGACAGATGGAATTAATTATTTCCCGCTAGTTGACTGATGAGGCTACATGAAAGTTAGTGCGGGCAATTATTTTTGACATTAATGGCGAGGTGTTTTTACGTTTCTTCGTCTTCACATGAGGCAGAATAAAGAGAAGACTCTGCAAGCTATTACCCTCAATGTTTAGTCATGTTCCTTTAATTGTCAACAGAAGGCACATTTTAAAGTAGATTTGAAGCTTTGCCTTCATAGCTCTTTTAGAGAGGTATTACATGGTCACAACGTGCTCAGAGTTGATTGATGTTCAAGATAATGGAATATATGTATATAACAAATGGTGGATTAGATCAGTTAAGGCTGAATCCAGGGGTAACACTGCATGATTTTTTAATCATGCAATGATTTTGTATATAGAGTGAAATGAAAATGTCTTTTATCTCTGTGGCCATTCACAACACACAAAAATAAATAGTTAAAGGTTCCCTCGATGGTGCCGGAGCAGTACTCTGACAGTCTGCCTTGTAGGTAAGGCGCTCTGTAGCCAGAGTCACTGTCAGTTTCCACCCAGTCTGATTCGGCCTTGGGCAAGACACTTAACCCATTTACTGCTCCAGAGGCAGCTTTCTTGTCTGTTTCTCTGCTCTGACCCCTTTGGTATTATGTCCACATGGATTTTTGTCAAATAGGGATATGCCAGAAAATAAATTCCTCCATACTCATTGTGTATTATGGAAATTTATGTCTAACCAAGCTCTTTAAAAAGGTACTTTCCAACGCCTTGAAAGGCCCCCTACAGAGGCCACATTTCATGCTCTGGGACACCAGTGTGGCCATCCAAAATTCATAATGCCTTTGGCCTTCTGTACACCTGCATGTTGCATAAACATGAAACAGTTAATTCTGCTTGGCTTACCGGTAAATTAGGTCTTGAGGCCTTCAGAAAATGCATTTTTGACCCACACACACGCTCTGCAAAGAAACTGATAAAACATCATAAACTGACTCAGCCTCCACTCTGTTATACACTTACTTTACAGCACACTTCTTCATTCTTGTGCTTGCAAGCACACCTTACAATGCGTTGCGCCCTGCTAATGGAGAGGAAATGATATTCACATCATGGGAAGAGATGGGAAGGGACGACCATACACCTATTCCCTGTGTGTCACCAGCCGTGAATTTTACATCTGCGTCCCTTCGGTTGCAACTGACGAGCTAGGGCGCGCTCCATGTATTATGGATGAGGTGGAAAAGATTGGAAGCGAAAGAGGAGAAGATGGTAAAGGAGTTATCGCACAGAATTGTGGATGAGAGGAGCTTAGCAGTGCCTCTCTGTTGTTCGTTCAGCGAGACACCTTAGTGGGCGCACTTAGGAGAGTCTGGTAAACACACAAACACACCTCTGCACACACATAAACACAAACACACACACTTACTGCCTTGATACATCCACAGAAAGCCAGGTTTTAGACCCTAGAGGCACTTGAGGGCTTGGTTAGATGTTTTTTATCACAGTCTCTCAGGAGCTGTAGAGTAAACAGGAATGGGCTAATGCACCTCAGAAAGTGGAGGCGGAGGAATGCCTTAAGAGTGCACCTGACCGTGGCTGAAGGCATATCTAAAATACCTGTAATATGTAGAGTCTGGAGGTGTAACGCACCGTGAGAGTGCGTTTCTTACTTCTGCAGCCAGTGGTGTAGAGAGAGCATGGCAATACTCAATGCATATTTTACACAGCAGTTATTGAGACTTGAGATTGGCTTGATCTGACAGAAGCTCACCAGGAACATGGCATTTCTCCCCCTTGTTGTATTAAGATGACAGCATGAACCTGTGCTGAACTGCATGCATTTCTCACATAGTTGAATTGTGTCTTGAAGCTGCAGTCCAGGTTTGTGGGAAATGTGTGTTTGTGTTTGTGTTTGTGTGTGTGTGTGTGTGATGTTGAATGTGTGGGATGTTCATTTTAAAATGTGTCTTCAACACCGTCGCAAGTGAATGAATCATCTCCTGAAGTAATGTGTGAAAAATTAGCATCTGTTCGTAAGTTGTTGTGATGGCACCAATTAAAACTTACAAAGTTACACACAGGTTGTGCTGTATCTGAATCATTGCAAAAAAGATGATTTCATCTTTAAGCTGGTATCAAATTTACTGAATCTCAGTCCATTTTCTTATTCCTGCATAAAAGATTTTCCCTTTTGCAATAAAAGGACGTGTTCTGCACTGGAGTCATGCATCAACCATTATTAGTGCATAGCCAATGAGTGTTTCATTTATATTTTATGCCCATTTCTTATATTTGTGGCACCAGGAAATGAATAAGGTGAGGTTAATTTGTCTCATCTCACATACTGATTCTACCATGTTTCTGTTAAGAGGTCAGTAGTGCAGCTGACCTGAATCTGGTACATATCAAATACTAATGTGCAAAGTCATATTCGTGAGGTGCCTTTGATTTTAACTTTATTCACATAATGCCTTTGCCCTCGCTGGACTGTTTTATTCCCCTTAGTTGTATGTGATAGTATGAATCAAGCACACCTTGAGCACAGAAGGCAGAGAAGCCATTGGGCCGGGCTCTGATATGCTATACTTCACTCTGTATTGAAGGCGTCAAGGGCTCTCTGGCCGATGTAGCTGATCCGGCCTGACGGATGTGTGTCTCTGTCTCACCACAAGTGACAATTACGCTGACAAAGTGTAGTCACATACAAAGGAATGTCCTATATATATCATGAAAGTTAATAGAGTAAGCAGAGAAAACCTAGGCCAACATCCATTAAAGACTGCACTTGAGGGTGGGATACTATGGCTGTGTGTGTGTGTGTGTGTGTGTGTGTTTGTGTGTGTGTGTGTGTGTGTGTTTTGCACACATGTTACATTTATTTACATGGTATATAATGTGGTGATTTGTGTTTTGTACTGTGTCTGCAATCCGAGCTTCCCTCATGGGGCTTAAACCATTTAAATTGGATTGTTTTGTGTTTGCATGTGCAGTTGTCTTGTGTTCGCACATTTGTGTGTGTGTGAGTGTGCAATGGTGTGCTCGCAAGCACACACGTGCAGAAAGTAATTTGCAAACCAATGAATTCCCTCGCTCGGTCCCTGATTTCATTTAAAGCAAATTTCATATTTTACCAAAGAAGAGAGGCGACTGTGCACTTCCACACTTCATTTCTCCCCCGTGTGCCTGATATGGAATGTTTCCACTTCTCAGGCTGAGGGAATGATGCTGACTGGCAGGCCCTGTAGGGGCCCTACTGGCCCAGTAGGCTGGTACAGCACTTAATCAATATAGCAATGCTTCAACCATGACTTCAGCGCCGGCAGAGGAGGCTGATCAACGCTGACAGGGGGTTTTCATTCACACTGTAGCCATGACATGGCTCTGTTTCATTCCACAGTTTTCACTTCAAAATCAGATGTTTCCCATTCATAAATATGACATCTACTCTTACAAGAGAATAGAATAGAAAACAACTCAATTGTCCACCAAAGTGGAAAATTGTCTTGGGCTCACCAAAACATAAAAGCAGCACAGAAACATGTAACATATAAAACAAGTAACATATAGAACAAATGTGGCAACAAGATAGTGAGACAAGTATAGAGTACACTACAGTACACAAGTAAACACTACAGATACAATACCTTAAAACAACACATAAAAGATTCAAACATAACACAAAATGTTGTGGAGCAAGATTAGTCTTTTTGAGTTTTAAATGCTGATTGCACTTACGGAAGAAAAATATTTTTGGTTACCAAAGGCACCCTATAGCCACAAAACGGTGAAAATAAAGATGAGAACTGTCTGTCCGGATGCTTACGGCTTTATTTTTTGTTCGGATGGTATTCGGCACACTCAGCTTCATCTGGGGCATCCCAGTGATTTTGCTGGCATTGCCAACTATTCTAGCCAGCTTGTTCCTAAACCTGCAGTTCAGGTGACCATGAAGTCAAGTGAAATGTTAAAACACTCTCAAGTCTCCTAAGAAGATGAAGCCATGGTGTTCATTTCTTTAAAATATGGGAGCTCAATTTGTAGTCCAGGACTGTACCAAGATATTTGACACTTTCAACAGTTTCAACAAGTGGTCTGTCGAATACAACAGGTTCTAATCATTTCTTTGGTCATATCAACATTGACCTCCAAATTGCTAATTTTGCACCATGTCTGAAGAGCTTGTGTTTGGGCCAAATACTCAGCTTTACTTAAGGGGTCTGTTTTCTGAAGAAGGCGAACTAAGGCCATGTCATATGCATACTTAAACAAACTTAAACCCTGCTCTTTAATCGAGAATTAATTTGTGTACAATGAGAATAGTACACATCCTTGAGGAGCACCTGTACTTTCGGTGAGCAAGCCAGACATTGTTCCGCTGAGACAGACTCTCTGTGGTCGAGTAAAGAAAATCTTTAAACTACAGAATAAAATCACCATTAACACCCAGATCAATGAGTCTTTGTCTACATAGAGTTAAAAGCTAAAAAAAAAAAGTCCACAAATAATACTCTGGCATGTCCTTTAGGATGCATTTAGTAATGATATGAAACATGGCAGTGCATAATCTGTACCTCTGTGACTTTTCTAAGCACATTGAAGTGGATCTGAATTCCAATTTTGTTTCAGGCTTCAAGGTTGACTTAAGTATGGGATTTTGAAGATTACACGTTCTATTTGGTGTTGAAATAATCACATTTTGATTTCATTCATGCTTATCATGTGTCATTTTCATTGTTGATCGTATGCATAATTCCTCTGTTTCCTCTGTTTTATTCAGTGTAATGACTGACAAAGCGTTGCCCAGTCAGAGTGTGGCTTGAGCATATTCACCTACACTTAAAGAATTCACCGTCAACACACTTCAGTGCATATGGTGTAAGATAAAGCACAGCAGTGTGCAATACTGATAACAAACCTCTGGTACTTTGCTGGTTGCTTCAGCGGCATATTTTACCTGTGAAAGAAGATTTTGCTTGTGAAATGTATTACAAAGTCAGCAAAATAAAACCAACCATCTGTGATAGCCCGCATATGCATACACACCGGCTTTGCATGCAATTGCACACACATTGTTCTCATGCACAAGTATCGACCACAGCAGTGGCCCCTCACACACACACACACACACACACACACACACTGAAAATGAATTCCATCATCAACAAACACCACAACGACAGCACCCACCCCTGATAGATGCAGCTGTTCCACAGTGTGGTGATATGGAGCATGGGTTCATCACCTTGTGCTCCGTTGCAAAGTGAAGTGTTTAATTGAGAGTGAGTAAAGAATAGGTCTGTGCTGTTTTGGCCCCACTCCACCCAGCGGCCTGTGAAATAGACTGTATTTCACGCCATTTCCACCAACAGACGTGAAAGAAATAACACCCGTGCCTCATGTCTCAGCGCCATCTCCTTTGCTCGCTGAAACATAAACACCTGAAAGATTTTCAGACGTTTACTTATTTCATGCATTTCCCGCCTCCCTATTTCACTTTAACACTCGCATGGCTCAGTGGCTCGGATTATTTGGGGTGAGGCAGCGACGTAGTGGAGCGAGAGAGAGACCGAGAGGGAGATGGAGAGAGGTTTCGTGAGGAAGTTGCTGAGGTGACGGCCTGATTGATTTTTAAATGAACTCGAATTTGTGAGTTTATTCCCACTGTACCATGATTTTTATTTTGCTTAGTGCTTGCCTGCAGTTCTGACTGATTTTGATTTGGTCAAGAACAGCACTGGCAGGTACTGTAAACAGTGGGATGATTGGGGATCATGGTAAGGTGGGGGTATGGCCTTGGTGAAGGGTACGGATAGCAAAAGGGATTTTTTTTTTTTGTTAAACTCACTGACATCTTTAGCTCCTTTATATTTTTGTGAAAATACACAGAGAATAGCTGAGCATCCATCACCTTTATAGACCTTTTTAAAACACAACCGAAGCAATTGTGATTCATTTTCCATCTTAAATATGCACATGTAAGTCTTTGAAGGTCTTTACTGCTGCACACTGTTTTTATATTAAGAATGAATGAAATGACTGCTTGCAATTCGACAGCTGTTGCTCATAGTGACCCACAGAGAATAATCACCCAACTCGTAGCGTTTTAGCGTCTTTCAGCTCTTGTTTTGATTTTATGGCCCGCAACTATACTGCTTTGGTTGACTCTCACTGCTTTCACCAACCCTGTTCCAGCAGCAGCAGGCAGTTGTTTTTTTAATGAAAAATCTCTTATAAACCCACTGTACGATAGACAGACAAAGTTAGCAACTAGCTAGTGAAATTAATAGAACATTTAGCAGCTAAAGATACAGATATTTTCCTAAGGAGCTGGTGAAAATCAAAACTCAACTAAAAGCAGAGTGAATATCTTATATTTAAGCTAATATTGCACTTTGTCTGCTGGATGTGTGAACTTTATAATGTGATAATCTATCAATTACAACTTGTTGCCCTGTCTACAAGTGGCCCAAAAAATCTTAATACAAGTACAAGTTTAAGTAACCTTCCTTTCACTTGAGGAGCACCTATACAAGGCTCTGTATGTAGGGAGGTGACTTTTCTTAAACAGTGTCATGACAGTTCAACACATTCTACATTGTAAATCAATGTACATTTAATATACCCTCTACAAATAAGGATTAGGTCAGTATCTGTCTACAGGATGAAGCACAATATACTGTATAGTGCACTATGTTACTGTACCTTCATTCAACACGTGTTTTTAATATTGGGATGGAATTATACTGAGAGACTGTCAGCAGTCACAAACTACTGCTTTTAATGTTTTTTAAATGCGCTGCAGCAAAGAAATGAGCAATTTTCAGCCCTTGGCCCTCTTCAGTATCAAAAGTCACCACAAATATGCAGTCTGTGGGTGCAGATATTTTTTAATTTAGTGTCTCTGAATCTTCACCATGTTCTAGTGGGTGGTCAAAATGTTAAGAATGTCTGATTTATTGTTTCAAGGACTGAGATAAAGCAAGGAGCCAAGTCTTGAAATCAATTCTAAGCCTTACGAGCAAATGTAGGGATGTCAAAATAGAAGTAATGTGATCCCTGTTAGTCCTGGTCAACAACTCCAATTTGCACATAGTGGCTGGTGGGAATGGACTCCAAAAGGATAAGTGACTGTCCTTGACCAAAGATGCCAAGTTTGTTCTAAAATACATCTTGAGATAAATACAGTGATACACCACATGCTGATACTAACATGCCATGTTGAACACAAGTATGCGTATGTTGAAGAGGACACATCCTTTCTACATAAGAGTATGTACTGTAAGTAGATTGGCCTCCTGGGGATAATGTCGCTCTGAATGAATAATATAGCCATGTCTTGCGATTGGTGAAGCACACAAGTAAAAACTCATTAAACTAGTAGACTGGGAGACAGATGGAAGTCTGCTTGTCTGCTCCTCTCTTCTAATGAGGTTGTCCCTGGGAAGCTTAGTGACTGATTTCTATTAGGAAAGGGGGGGTTTAGAGCAAAAAAGAGGGGTTGGGGAGAAGATAGAGAGGGAAAAAGAGTCTGTTTTTGTGGTTTTATGGTCTACTTCCACAGTAAGACTTAAACTTCTTCTATTCCTCGAGGGAGAAACACAGTGAATGCGTCAGTGACTTATGAATCCTTGTAAAAATTCTAACTCCTTGCCTTAGCTATATAAAGAAACTTTCTTTGTCACAATTCTGATGAGTTAAAGCTGAATTTAATCTCCTTTTCTTTGTGCAGGGGTAGAATAGAGTGTCCTTAAAAACTCTATTGTCATAGACAGTGGGCAAAAGGTAACAATTTTCCATTTTGAGTAATATGAGTTGCCATGGCATGCCACATTTCCATGGCAACAAACCAAGTTATCGCCGTTCGTGTACAGGAATAATATAGTGCCAGAGTGTTGTTAGCGTCTGACCTCATGATATTTTTATGAATAGCTATTCATACACGCTTGATAAATCCCTGTAGCCAGCACAATTCCTGAAGAATAGTTGGAACATTTTTGTCATTGTGAGTATGACAAGTGCAAAGATGAATAAAAAATAATGCAAGCAGTTATGATTTTTTCTTTCCCACTGGCAAAATGTTGTGCATTAAGTCTAAGCTTTGCTGCTAAGTGCATGTATTTTTCATTAATTTCTTCCTCACCAGTGTCCTTTAGCCTGATACTGAACTTGGCGATGAACATCATCTCTCTGCCACTAGCATGGTTTTTATTAATGCAAATGTGAGGGGATCATTTATGAAGACATGCCCTCGTGAATAATTTGCTCATCCAAGGTTTTTATTCCTGAGACATAACATGTTCATTTAATGTAGCTGCCTGCCAGGCAGGCCTGCTTTGACCTCTCTGTTATTCTAAGAGATCAGACATTTAGTCTGAAAGGCTCATGTAAGGATGAAATATTGTGTGTGGTAGCATTGATTAAAACACTGATGTTGCGGACTGTATCTTAGTTCCTTCCTTAGCATCAATAAGTCATGTTAGGCTTTAAGAAAAGGTTTGGATGTTGGATGAGCATTTGTATTGACTTACCATCTAGCTAAATTACATAAGACTCCACATATTCGAAACAGATTACATTTTTTTACACACACACTGCGCGACAGGAAGAAATAGCTCACACAGAGGTTATCACTTACCGCGTACATTTTCGCCCAGATTCCCTCGTCCAAAGCTACATTCCCTGTTGAGAAAGTGATATTTAAATGAAGGAAAGAAGCTGCCTCTACTGTTTTACCGCTTACACCATCTGGCAAGATTATCATCAGCACAGCTTTGCTCCCGGAGAGCCATTACAGGAAGATGAAGTAGGATATGTGAAGTATGAATTGTGAAAGTCACTCCAGTGCCATATGGAGGAAGCCTAAAGGATGTGAAGAGAAAACTCTTGATTGCCTCAATGACATTAACTTTATAAACACCCATGAGCTTTTACTGAACTGTCTTCCCCAAACTCCTCTCTCATTTAAAACAATATTTCTCTCGGATAAAATACCATCATGTCTTTTTCATGCCTGCATGTTGAACATTATCACTTTTTTTGCAGGGGAACCTCTGAAATTAGCTGCCACGGGGATCTATAGTCTGCAACAGCGATCAGGCAAATGCTTCTAAGGAGATGGATGGTTTTCATTAAGTTTTCACAATGAAACAGAATGGCAACAAACTGCAGCCAATATTGCTAGTTGAAGTTAAATGGATGTATAACAAATGTAAACTCTGTCTTTGTGCTGTGTTTTCAGTGCTGTTACAATGAATCTCAAATCTACTTAATTCCTCATTGCTGTTGTTTATTGACATAGAAAGGAATGGGACAGGGCTACAGGGACTGGTATTCACATTCACCAGACTGAAATGCAACCGTTAATGCTTTTACACTAATACCACATACATGCAATAATATGGAAAAACTGTATCATGCTATGGGAGATTTAAAATGTCCAACAAAAATACAATAAACATTGTTACATGTATTTACTTCTAACAGGATCTTGTACTTTCACATTCATCCCTTCAAAGAATTCTAGCTATCTACCTTGTGGACATCTATTAGAATATCTTATATCCTCCTCCTTTAAACCAGTCAGTGTTTACTGCAAGCTACTGTAAAACTAGCTAACACTAATTTGCTGTCAACACTTACAGAGAATTGTGCCTAGAAGATCTCTCTAAAGCCCTATTCAGACTGGATTTATTTCTCTAGGGTAGGTAGGGTGATTCTAACCTTACCTGCGCTGGTCAGTGATTTTAATCTCATCCATAGTACGTATGTGGGTCATTTTTCACCCCCACCCAAGTAATAATTACAGCCACATTACCATTATCAGATCAGTGTGAAATTTGACTTTTGTGTGAAAGGAAGTCAAAACTGCTTCTGCTAATCTGGAAACATGCTAATACCAACAGAAAGGCCATAGTAGCCATCAGTAGGGCAAGACCCCATAAAAGCTCATCACATGGGCTGTTACACCTCCTCACTTTGTTTTCTGTGTTGTGCTTTTAATGTGTCATTTTCATGGCGCAATGAAAAACAATCCATTCAGTAATTAAAGACAAAGCTAATAATTGTCCATTTAATGTAAGTTTGTCATTTAATTATGACACAGTTAACGCATATATAAAGAAAATACAATATGTATTGTATTTCCCTATATTTCTTTGTTTGATTTGTTTTCATTTAGGCATTTTAAATCTTCCATATGATACAACCAGCTGTCGTATTCACAAAGGCTGTAAGGTGTCAATAATGTTGACTTTTGTGGGTCAGTTGAATCTGTTCTTTTCACATTCAAATCATTCAAACCATTCTTAATGCCAGTCAGCTCTGGGTTCATGGACATTTCACCAGGAGCTCTTTGAACCTCCGGTGATTTCATGGTTGCAAATATACCATCCTGAACCAAATTCGCCTGAATGTCACCACGCATGCCAACACTGGGTTAAAATGGTATGACATGTACCCTTTCTCCAATTTTCTTGAGATGAGCTTCGTTGACACCTCTGCCCAGCACTGTCAGTAAAACTGAACATAATTTCAATTCCCAATACACCTGAGGTGAGCTTGCAGAGATTTAGCTGGCTGGGCACAAGCTGCCACCAGTGTAACAGAAAGAGAGAAGATATTCTATTTTCACACATGCCAAGCTGTTGCAATTTTATTCAGTTTGGAAGGTTTGGCCGTCAAAATGCCAGTTAGGGCCAGCTGAGCCCAGTTTGCCTGTGTCACAAATACCCCAGTATCTGGCACACAATACAGCTGGGGCTATAGTGAACTGTGAAGCTGTGGTTGTTCAGATGGAACTGCTTGGGGAGGTGTGCACTGTTAAAGAGCTACAAACCGGGTTCACAGAAACACATACACACTCAAACATGCATGCATGCATACAAGTCTAAGTAAAGGAGTACGCACAAGCACACACACACACAAGCACACACACACATGCACACACAGTCCACTTGTGCCTGCTGGCATTCCGCTTCGACTCACAGTGTCATGCTGGCAGCCAGAGGTTATTATAGCTGTCTGCCTGCCCAAGACGCCTGGGTTGAAGACAAACTCACACAAATTCAGGAGTTGTTTTTGCATCACAGGAAAACATGGTGCTCTCTCTTTCTCTGACTCTAGCTCTCCACCTCGCCCTCCTCCTCTTCCTTCTTTCTTGCTGTCTTCAGCAGCATGAGCAGCTCTGCATTAGCCATCTACCCACACATCAACACCCTCCTCCCAACTTCCCTCTCTGGCCACCCACCGACTGAAGTGACATCTGCCAGTCAGCTGCGTGTCAGCGACCAGTTAGTCGGTCAGTCAAGTATCAGTCAGCATATCAGTCAGTTAATCTGTCGGTCAGAAGCGAGTCTGCTCGCTTTCCAGTTGGATGGTCAGCCAGTCAGTCAATCAAACAGACAGCTTGTCATTGAGGCGGCCTGTCAGACAGTCAGCTGCATGACGTTCCCCACCGCCGCACTGTGCCATCGCCTTTTCTTGTGGTTATTAAAGAAATGAGGCACCTGTAGGGAGACTTTTTTATAAGACACTAACTTGAATAGTTAACACTCAGATATTGTAACTAATTATTTCATAGTAGCGACAGAAAAAAAATCTTGTCATCACAGCAAAGGTGGCAACCCCACAGTGGCCTTGGGTGTTAGCTTTCAAAGGAAACTCTACTCTGTTTCCTTGCATGAGATTATCAGAATGTAATTACACAGTAATATTATTAAATGAAAAGTAACACGATGTATGATTTAGTGCATGTTGTGTTGTGACACTTAAACCTTTGTTGTTATTGCAAGTCTACACCATTTGGTTCCTGAAAGTGAAAGATTGATTGCTGCTGTTTTGTTACATTTGTACACGAGCACAAACACAAACACACACACACATACACACACACACACACACACAAAATAATGAGAGAAAGAAGGGACGAGAGAGCGATCTTGTTTATTTGTTAGTGAAGGAAGTCTGTTTTGCTGTTCTTGTTGATTGGAATGATTTGGATGGATGCTTCACTGCTGTTTATGCGAATAAGTGTGTGTGTGAGAGAGAGACTGGATTTATCATTTTTTCCAGCATATTAACACTGCTGGAAAATTGTACATTCTATTGAACAAATAATCTCACAGCCTGATGCATTAGTCTGCTACAAACGCCCACACCTACCTGTTGCATTTTCACATTTTAAATTAGTCAGAGGGAAGATGGCTGACCCTGTCAGAGCTATCTGTCACTGTGGTAAATAGATGGAGGATCAGCACAAGTTGAGCCTTTCGTTATAATTATGGGAAAGCTGTATTCGTTCTCACGTCAACTGAAAACAAATCACAAGAGACAGACGGACAGAAGTAAGAGAGCAACACTGAAATACTGCCACCTGGAAGGTTAAGTCAATGTGCATAATTAATTTGGGAAATTCACAGGCTCACACAAATTTTGACTCTAAGCAACCCGCTCCCACACACACACAAACACATACAGCCAAACACACATCCCACTTGGCCTTAAAAGCTTGATTCTGACCTGAAAAATTGTACAAGATTAGCAGAAAATTACAGTGCAGTGGTGCAGTAATTACATTGTTTTCTCCACTGAAATTACGTCTTATTTCAGAAAATATTGTTGTTCAGTGCTCACATAGTAGTTGCAAACGCAGCTTCACCATCACGTGTACATAATAATCAGAAACAACATCTTAGTGATAATGCACCCTCACAGACTAACTGAGGGCTGCATGACCTCTGTGTAGAAGAAACTGAGGGATTTACCTTGTGGAGTTTGACTGTGAATGTGCGTGTGTGTGTGTGTGTGTGTGTGTGTGTGTGTGGGTTGGGGGATTACATGTGCCTGTGAATTCTCCAAATTAATTATGGATGATGGTAATATTTGAATGCTACCCTCCCACTTCCCCACCTCTCTGTGTCTCTCCCACTATGTCTGACTCATGACTCACCACTATTAACACTCCATTGTTTGGAGAAATTTTAAACCTCTGTTGGTTCTCTGATTTATCCTGTCTACTGTGCATAAGGTGTAAATAAACTCTAGAAAATAGCTTAATATTAAAGGCTCCCATGCAAAATTGAAAAACATTTTGCAAACCTTTTATTCTTTAAGTTACCTGGAAAAGTGTTTTATATTACCTATTAAAATGTAAAGGTAAAGTTGAGTTTCTGGTTAGTGTGGCAGGGACAGAAGTGTTCATTTGCACATTTATTTCAGCTTTCTAGTTTTATCTACCCTGCCTTACTGTGATTCACACTTTCTTCCTTTCTTTATTGCATTTCCGTTGTTCTATGGTGCCTTGTTTGCAGAGTGATATAGCCCCCATATGACCCCTTTTATATGGGCTTATCTTTCAAGCATTGCTTTTGCATTTGATCTTCTCTTGATGTCTTTTGACATCAATGATGGTATTTGCCAAGTCACGACATAATGTTAGGGTTGTTTTTCAGGCATTGGGGTGCACTGCAATTTGTGAAAAATCATTGTGAGTATTGAGGAAAGTTTTTACTTTCACTGGGGATGTCGGGGTGCTGCAGCAACCCCCACCCCCAGGTTGCTGAGGTATATGTACTATATCTTATTGTTTTGTTTTGTTTTGTTTTTCTGTCATGTTATACCCCACCACTTCTGGTCGCTTCCACCCACGATATCTCTTGTTTTAATTGTTGCGAGCAGCATGAGCTTTCCAGATAGTTTTCTATAATATTTTGTATTGTGTCCTATAATTTGTCTGTTGGCCTGTTGATCTGTTGTGGGTTTGGACCAGATTCATACAGCTTCTGTTGCATGAACAAAATATAAATCAAATGCAACTTTCAACCAGCATCAGCTCTTTAAAAGTGACAGCTCTCTGCTGTCAGTTTAATTATCTTGATGACTAACGTATATCTCTTAATTATGTAATTTTTTTATGTAATTATGTGTTTTTTACTGTCATATTATTTCTCTGACACAACGTCATGTATACGTCATAGTAAACTTGTGATTTACAATGTTGCAAGGGCATTATGGAAGTCTCATGATGCAACAGGTGCAGCAGCCTCTCACAAAATTTAAAAGTACTACTTCATCAATTCTTCCCTTAATTCTACGGAGCCCCCAAAGCGACACAGTGGGATTTTTATTTCGGAACTACTATTGTATTCCCTCTGATCCATAGGAACAGTTAGTGTGTGGTCTAATCCAGTTGTAATACACTGCCAGTTTAGGGAAATGCTCTGCAGATACTTGCTCATTACTCCTTTTAAAAGGCCGAGCTCCGACAGTATAGAGCCACTGTGGTGTTTGGAGCTGCGGCTGTGGAATTTTGTTTGTTTCTTTTTAAAAAAAGGGCCCGCCTGGGGAAATCAGATGCCTGTCAAAGAAGTTTCCCCTGGCTACGGGGCTGTTATTTATTTAACATATACATGTAGGGCTCCAACTGTTGTTTTTATTTTTAATTAGTCTGTTTTTTTCAATTATTCAATTATCACTCAGTCTGTAAAATGTCATAAAGTAGTGAAAAATGCACATCTGAATTTCCCAGAGCTCAAGGTGATGCCTTTTAATCTCTCGCTTTGTCCAACCTTCAGTTAAAAAGATATTCAATTTCCAATCATATAATGCAGAGTGAAGCAGACCAAAGCTAGAACCACAGAACATTTGGTATTTTTGCATAATAAATTACTTTTTGAACCCAGTGATTTTAAGAGTGTATACATAGACTGTTTTATGCACTTAGTCTTTCTGCACTTTAGTCATTCTAGTCAAGTCAAGTCAGTTTTATTTATATAACCCAATATCACAAATCTTAACTCTTTCCCTTCAGGGGCTTTACAGTCTGTACAGCATATGACACCCTCTATCCTTGAGCCCTTGATGCGGGTGTGTTGGGAATAGAAAAAACTCACCCCCCCAAAAATTCTACCAAAACAGTTCTTTGTCTAGATAGTAAAAATTAATGCCACCAGAGGCAATCCTACTGACTTTGTTCCCCGTTGATCAAAAGAATGCTTCTAACACAGTGCCACAGTTCAGTGGAAATCTTCCCTGAAAAGACAGCCATGCATTGTGTTGACAATTTTAAGATATCTTTAATAAGATGGCTGCCAAGCTTTTTATAATATACAGTACAATGCCGAGACATCAGCATGCTGGCAGTCCTGTTTTCAGTATACTGTTATTATATTGTATCCGTCTATGCTGTTTCTATCCATGACCATTTTGTAAATGCATTGTTAGGGGCTGGTGATGCAGCTTTCAAATGTCTGCATTTTTAAATAAAATGTATCCATTCCTTGATAAAGAGAGCACTGAAGGCCTTCTCACAGTGGGCTGCTATTATGTTGTTTTTATTAGGCTTATCTCATTGTAGTGTACTGGTTATGCTATATTGCATATTGTTATGGTTGCATCCAACTGATTTTAGTTGAGTGTTATTTAAAGATTAGCAAGGCCGCTCCCTGAATAAAATAAAATCAAAATTTAATGGTCAAGAGGTGCTTCTTCATGGCGTACCCTGTCAGAAGCCTTCAACTCTGACAGCATGCTATGAAATATGAAGTAATCCATAATGTCCTCTGTGAGTATATACTGGAAAGCTATTTAGTCTGTCCAAAAATGTCAGTCCCAAATCCAGCAGCTGACTGAAGGGTATGATGCTTCCCTGGAGGCAGAGAGGGAAAAACAAAAATGTATCTCAGCCAAACTCTCCCTGTGGTTCACTGGTATGTTTTGACATCAGTGGATGGCAAAAGTAAACCAGGCTGCTACAGCTGACTACAGTGATACAGAGAACATCAGCACACTTTGTGGATGTTATAGACATGACACCCCTATGACTAATTCATGGAAACAAGGGTGACAATCGGCACAGTGCTCCTCTAAGGATCGGAACCCAGCTGGTTGTTTGTAACTTGTGTCTCCTATCAGAAAAGTCTGGTAGAGCACAGAGAACCTCTAGAAACCAGTAAATGTTGTTGTTATGTGTGTGGTGCCAGTCTTGTTACACTGACTGGGATGATTTGTGTGCACAAGGGAAATAGAGTTCCAATTATATGGCTAAAAAAAAGTGAATTAGGCAGCTTGATTGTGGTTTTGAGAAAAGATAAACAGACATAACAGTGTTGATCTCTTCTGCGCTTTTAGGCATTTCCCATACAAGAAAATGGCCATGAAATAAATACAGGTACTGTAAAAAGCTATGGTGGGACACACATTATGAGATTTGCTTATTTAATTTCTTCATCCTTTTTCAATGCTGAGATACTCAGAAGTCATATAGGATCATGTCCTGGTCTTAGTTTGTTTCAGATTGGTTTACTCACATTTGATGTTATTTATTATTCCATAGACAAAAGTAGACAAAATATGTGAAATCAGTATCTTAGAAACTGGGGCGTTTAAATGATAAATTATGCTCAACATTTAGAATGGTAAAGTTCATGCTGATGGTATTATTACCAGTATACGTAACATGACAGTTATCTTGCTGTCACTGTTTACATCCTCAATGTGAAGGCCCTATATGCAGGGAAGTGAGGTACAGCTAATATCCAAAGAATCATTAAATAGTCTCTCTTGAATCAGGATTCCGTTAGAAAAGATCTTCAGTAATTACTGTTTGTGTTCTAGTCAGAACCAAAAACGTGGAACTAATGTGGGCGTAAATGCAGTGCAGGCTCCAGTACCTGACTCTGCTAATAGTTTTTGTATTGACACACCAAAACAAGTTTGGACAGTTAATTGCAGTTTAGGTAGCAACAAAATTCACACATTAAAAATCATATTTAATATTAGCTGTTTCAAAATATAGACCTGTAATAGAAATGTTTCTTCATTTCAAACCCTGCAATTAATAATACTCACGTAAATACTTTATCAGAGGCGGGTCTGCCTCTGCGTTTCTCTCTGCTCTCTCTGTCCGCCTGGATGTGATCTTTCTGTCAGGCAGTGGACATTATAGATTACTCACCCCAGGGTTGGAAAGATCCTCCCCTTCATCCACTAGGCCTTTTAATGATGGTGGCCTACCAGCAGGGGGGTTGGTTGCTGCCAGAGGACAGCTGTGAAGCCTCACTGCTGGCCAAGCCCTCCCAGCCCCCAGCCCTCATGTCCATATGGCCTCTATTAAGAAGCAAGCAGCAATACAGTCGCCTGTGTGGTGAAGGAATGATTTTGAGGCAGCTCAGCTCTGAAACAACTGACTTGTTTTCTGTCAGTTTGAAAGATGAGGGGTAGAGAGCTACAGAGGGACTGAATTAATGTGTGGGTGCGGGCGGCTGTGTGCACTTGCATGCCCATGAGCGAGTGAGAGAGCTGGTGGAAAGCTGCTGCTTTGGCCAGACTAAATAATTGAAACTCTTGTCCACTATTGTACTTTGAGCCAACAAGTGTGCTCGTGTGCAGGTATGTGTCTGCCAGCCTGACACATCTTTCTGCATAGCTGATGGCAGTACTTGATCTCCGTGCCAGCCGAGTGATGTGCCTACAGGGCCAGGGTGATAATGACCGACTGTACAATGGGGAGCATTCACATCCAGGATGGCTGACATACTTAGTTTAATTTAGTCTGTTGAGTACAATTGCAGTCCCAGTGACAAACACTGAATCCTCACTGTCACAGACCAGAAGGAGATGAACTGTGTGAGGTTTCTCAAAAATGGAAAGTCCCACGGTGTGTTACATGCCATTTCTAACACATTTTGGAGATATTCATCTTGACTGGATATGTGCAGTGTTCTGTCATGCTGCAAAATCGACAAAATTACACTCATTATATGTCTTTATGGAAGAAAGAGGCAACAGACAAAAGATATTTTCTTTATTGTGCTCAGAGCAGGATCTGTTTTTGATAAGCAAAAGTGTTATTTCACATACAGGCGGCCAAAAGACCTTCATATTTTTCAGATTTCTGGTTGTAACATTAAAGATGTCTTAAGATTTCTGCAGTTAGTTGACGTTAACTCCACAACAGAATTGCCCAGCGCTGATGCTTCTAAGCTCCTTGTGTGTGATACAGAATATATTGGCAGCCCATGTTTTAATGTTGATATGTTCACAAGAGAAGATTGATTTCCATCACCATTATAAATAAAAGATTGTTGTATTCTTCGAGGCCAGTACTGGCATATGAGTATCATGCTTTTTACATGAGGCCGTATTCATACCCCAGTCACAGTTTCAGAAACTTCCAGCAATATTATGCTCTCTTTGTTTTTCAGTTAGATGAAATATGCCTGCAGGGATAGAGGAGTCCATCTCTTTGATGTTCTTTCTCTTTGATGCCACCGTGTCCTTTATGTGACACAATTTACATTCATGTTTTTTTTCACAGTAAATTATTGAAGTTTACCTTTCACTCTCTTGTTTCAATCTAGTCTCCTTTTGTGGAACTTTCTGAAAGTCCTAAAACTTCCAAAAGGTTCTTAAAGTACAATTACATACAAGTGTCAATGTACTCAACAAGTGGAAAGTAGTTTAACATGAGTTAAATAGTGTGTGTAGGGAGGTCACGCAGTAGTTTATAACATGAAAAGACACATGTAGTTTATGATTAAATGTAGAAACTAGGCTTTTCAATATGTAGGACTTCATGATTCAAGCTTCAGCGTTGACATCAAAGCTGTAATATATTTTAAAAGAGATAGTGTACCCACTGCCTGTGCATGCCTGTGCATAATGTCAGGTCTTCTAACAAATATTCCTGATTATACTGGCAGCTGTATATACCCGAGACCAGTGAACACACTGTGGCCTAATCAGCTTTCTGAACATATGACAGTGACTCAAGCTGGTGTTTGATATTGATTAAATCTATCTAAGAATATTTGATTTCTTAATTAAAGAATCTAATTGTGCAATGACAAGCTTCCAGTAGTATTTTATCTAATTGTGTGGAAACATGAAACAGTTAGGCAAATGGTTTTTCGGGATAAGCTCCCCCAATGGTTCCCTCAAAATTCCAGCATCCAGTTCAATGAGCTGGGAGGAACAAAACAGCATTGGAAAATGGTCCGTTTTCCAGTGCTAATATATTGCAGAATTTGAAACAGAACTGTTGACTGTCCTCATCAAAAACATAATGGGCCAGCTAAGCAGATGTGCTGGCTATTTGGTTGTCCAACGATAATGATATATGCATATAACTGTAAAAGGTATTTGTATCAGTAAAAGTGAAATCTGGCAGTTTGTGGATTTCATTGTGGTTGTAAATAATATATTAATCTCAATAATGTTTATGTTCAATGATTCGAATGTAAGTGCCACAGTAAAAGATCAAATATTGGCTTACTTATTATATGCTAATGCAATTAAACAAGTAAAGACATTTTAAATCCGTTTTCCCAAATCGCTACGGCTCATTTAGTCTCATTCAATTTCAAATGGCATAGATAACACCTCTGGAGACGTCTAATTCAGTAAAGGTAAAGCATTGCTGTGAATGACAAACTGACATTTGCATTTCGTAAAGTCGCATCAGAAAATTAATATCAGGCTATCAACATTTTGAAAGCAGTTCCAGCCCTGAATCATAGGAACGTGCACATTTAGAAACAGAGGAAGAGTTTCCAATTCTGCTCTGCATTTCTTGCTCCAGTGAATCTGCTTGAAAATAATTCTTACAATCTGTTAATGTTCATCTAAAATGGGTTTTTTTTTTCTTCCTTTACTTCTAAACATGAAATGTCAACCAGGAGTTGTCGGAGCCTCCAAAACCAACAATGCACAGCAAACACTGAGCTGGGTGTTGCAGTAGATGGTGATTAAGAGGTCAAGTCAAGCTTTGCAGAGGGAACATTTGAACTTTTTTGGGAGAACACAAAAGAAAGCAATTCTTTTAAATGATATACTTGGATTAGGCTACCTTTTGTTTTCCTTTCAAAGACATAGTTACTTTTATATCTGCAATACATTCAGTGCTAGATATTCTGAGTATTTCTCAAAAAAGATAAAAGTGAATAAGTCATATGAAAAAGAGCAGCCAGACTCCCTACCAGAGACATAACAAAGAGATCCTCAGCTGATGTAAGGCTGCTGTCATGGATGGCATACTTTTAACGCCTCTCTGGGGAGAGTTGGGTTGATTTCTGGGTGTGACATTGTGTCTCAGATTCTTGAAAATGAGTTGAGGTGTGACCACACTGTCTGGTAGGCACTCGTGATGCTCTGGAGAACTTAGTGGGATTAGGAGGAAATCATCGTCAGTCGGTGTGTTAGGGGCTATCGACAATCATGGCCAATCAAATCCACTCCTCTTATTCCTTTACAAAGTATATCACTCCCTGCTGTTGCTTCTTGACAGTTTTATAATAGAGGACAGTTCAGTTGGGTTCAGATCTTGAACTGAACTGAACTGAACTGAGAAAACTCAAATGCGTCCAGGAGGTGCAGAGTCACCAAGGACAGATGGCATCTCCTTTGGGTGGAATTAACAGTCCTGGAGATACTGAAAGCATGGTCGCCAACAGTTTTATGTTAGAAGGCAATAACCACAAATGCACTTTATGTGATAACATCATTTATTTCAGAAAAAAAGGGAAACTCTTTCAGCTTTGTATTAACCACTGACCTTATTTTCTTAATACGAACCCTGTGAGGAGAAAACTTTAGAAATCTGGCAAAAGAACCAGTGAAAAGTGCTGACTCACTTCTTACTTTTATGACTACAAACTGCACATCTCTATTATAATTCTGATAGCGTCAGACCTTATATACACCATTATCAGTGTAAAGCACACTTGAAATCCTTGGATGTGTTTCTTTGCCTAATGGACATCGCTGGTGCCGCTGTAATAGTCAAGCCCAATCAATAACAGCAAACTCGACATGATGTGTAACGCATAATGAGATTTTTGAGCCGAGACTGAATGGAGCCTCATTCAGTAGATTTGTTGAGGGAGAGTCGGGCGTCTGATCACTTTCAACGGTCCTGCACTCTTCATTTTTCTCAAAGTAAGCTGGAAATTGGACACGAAATCTGAGCTCATGCTATCTTGGAAACAGGTTTTCCTCACAACTGAAATGAATATGTTATGATGTTAGAGATGTTAGCAGTACATGTCACTCACCCTGTCTGTATATATCCCTATCTCACTTTCTCCTTCTACCCCTCACATTGCCTGTTCTCTGAGCAGGTTGAACTTGCTGCCACTGCCTCTGGGACAAAAGCCTTTTTAATCCATTTAGATTGAGTCAACGTAGCTGAGGCCTGGGTGTCAATGTGTCTCTGTACATGTCTTTATAAGCACATGTGCGCGTGTTGTTGCTTATCTGTTGCATCAAACGCCGAGAGCAGCAATTGAAGGCACCTCATGTTGAGGTAAATGAGGTCATCTTCGGGTAACTGCCGCTGTGCGAGTTGCTTTTCTCTGTTTTCTCCATTTCAGATAAGAAAATAGCATGAGCTGGGCACAGGGAACAACACCGAGGCGTGTGTGTGAGTGTTTGTGTGTTTAACAGTAAGAGAGGGAGGAAGTGATATTGGGCCTCGTGCAAGTACATGTTCATATTCTCATCCTAAATATCGCTTACTTTTTTTCTTTGAGGTTTGCTCATACGAGTGTTCCAAGTTGGATTCAGCAAACCCTCTTACCTGCACAAACTTGTCGTAAATTATCGTTTCAGCCTGATGAATACCACCTGTAAGTGCACTTTTGTGAGATTTCAGCATTAGCATAATCGACGCCCCTAAAATTGCCATAGAAGGCTGCATGTTCCGCTCTGTTTGTGGGCAAGTTTCATTCACAAAAATGTTACCAAAGAGTAAAAAAATGAATTTCACACTGCAGAGCTTCAAGTCCTGCTGTCGTAAATCAGCAAATAAATGTAGCAGCGTCAGAAGACCCGTAACAATTAGAAAATACTGCCAATACAACTGTCAGTGACTCATCAGAGCAGCGCTGTACTGGGACAGACATAAAGAGGGAATAGTTTGACATGAAGTTAGATGCTATACAGTAAAACGTCTTTTTAAAGCAAAGCGGTCCATGATTAGTATGAGAGACGTTTAAGGGGGATATTCGACAAGAGAATATTATAGCCTACAGTAGCTGATGATACACTGTCAGATGCAACAGATGATGAAACTGGACAGTGACCTGCATAAAAACCCTGAGGCAGCTGTCAGAGTGAGAGAACGACTACTGACCTGTCACAGTTGCTGAAAATTATTAAAAATAATAAAATGTAAAAATCATCTCAGTAAATTGGCAAGCCATGATGATAACGATATGGTGAACAGAATATTCATTTTGCATTCGGTTTGTCATAGTTATATATTTTATTTTAGTTAATATCGGTATCATATTTAAACACTTAAGGCATTAGGATTTCAGGTCAAACAAGTCTTTTTTTTCCCCTGTGGAGATTATCAGATTATCTGTGCCTCATACGTCTCATACGACAACTCTGAACCACTTAACCACAAAATTATAAGTTACACAAAACTGGTGAATGAATCTCTTAGTTCACCTGTATGTGCCACTTAAGAACGAATCATACATTCTTTGTAGGGGTATTGATTTGTCGAAGCAGTAATTAACATAGTTTCTGTGTAAGTATGTGCTGCAGGAAGTGGTTGTGTGTAATGTGAAAAGGTATAAAGATACCACGGTAAAATATGTGTCCCTCACCTGAACTTGATTCAGTGCAAGTCCTGTATATAACTATAAGAACCGTTGAGCTTAGGACAAGGCTCTTCATACTGTGTGTGTGTGTGTGTGTGTGTGATAGAGAAAAAAGAAAGAGAGACAGAGAAACAAGGAAAAGGAGGGGAAAGAGCTCAACTGAATGATGACAAGTAATGGTTTTCAGCCCTATGGTATTGGAAGTGCAATTTGTTGTATTAGTAGAAAAACGCTGAGCCGATAAACAAGAACTCATCACTGTTCTTATTGTGGCGACAACTCGCTCAATCCCTCTGCTGGACGGCCCCTGTGTGTTGTAGGAGAGTTGTGATAAATAATTGAAATGTTGACTCAGCCCAGTGGTCTGGGTCAGAACAAGCTGTATCTGTGCACGCGTGCATGCGCGTGTGTGTGTGTGTGTGTCCCCATAGAGGGTTTGAAAGACCTAAGAGGCTGCTGACTGAAAGGCGTCATTGTATATTCAGTGGGGAGAAAGGGCATAAGGTTCGGATAGATATGGAGGTGGAGGGGTTGCTGGGGAGTGGGAAGGTAAAGAGAGTGTAGGTAGAGAGAGCGAGAGGAAGTGTGAAATTGAACAGCTGTTTTCCATCGCCCAGCTGACGTGCCTTCCATCCCACCATCACTTAATAATGTTTGAGCTAGCCGCGAGTGCTGTGTAGGCACACACACACACACAGACATACACACACATACCAAAACACGCTGCTGGCTTTTGCGGTACAGCAACCACACAGAGGAAGTTTGCATCAGCTGGAACCTGCGCTGTGTTTTTCAGGACTTAATTTATGTCTGCAATTAACTCAGCAAGGCATAGGGGCTGGATGCTCTCCACTGGATGCCTTTTCTCTAGTTACCGCAGGGCACACTGATCCTCACGCTTTGATTTGAACACAGTAGAACAGGATACACAGTAACAAGTCCCTAAAATGCTATTGGAAACCCCACTAAATAGCAGAAATCGATGGGAGACAAACCTCAAAGGTGTAACCACAGACAAATAAAAATTCTTCTTTAGGATTTTGACAATTCTATCAATTTCATTTAATCACAAACTTTTGTCTTTGTTTCCTAAAATGTTGTCTTTTTTTCCCTAGTTACCTTGCCATTTCAGTTTAACATTTGTGCTTTAAAAGTTAAACAGAACCTTTGTCTTGCCATTCAGTGTCAATATGGGATGCACAGACGAAGGCACGTTGACTGTGACATTTAGTGGTGCTGTAATATGTCACAGAGATTTTGTCTTTTAAGGTGACATCTTAGAAAACTGCCTTGAACCTGTAGTGGGTGTGAAAATAGCAGAAGGTGCTGCAGCTAAGAATATGGTTTCAGGGTTTAGGTGCAGAAAAACAACATCTGTGGGTATTTTGCTAGCAGCGCGCTACCAAGGACCATCGCTTCCTCTTGAGGCAAGTCAGTTTCCCTCATGCAATTCATTGCGTGCAGTGTAGAGACGGCATGGTGGTTATACATGTTGCCATAGTAAAAGGTGACAAAAATGCATTCCAGACTCTATATAGAAAATCTGTCAAGAGAGAGGATGTTAGGTTTCTGCAATATTTTGTCATTATTTAGTACTGCTGTCCATTTCCCTACAGTTGAATCCAGTTTTACTGCTTTCTTACAGCTGATTGACATCTAAGAGATAATCCACCAAAGGATCTAAACACACGACGCAGTGGGAAGGAACCACCCAACGTGAAGCAGAGTGCTTTGAAATCTTTTTACACACACTTTAGAATGGATTATCCTGCTTATATCATGGTCATTTGCCAAAAAAAAAAAATTAAATACCAGCATTCATTTAAATTCTTTGAACATTTTGGACTCAAAATTAAAAGGAATGAAGCAAACATTTGCCGTTACTATGCTTGTTTACTGTTCAATAAATTGTTTATTGTTGTTGGCATGCTTACAGAGATTTGTTAGTAACTATGTCAACATACAAATTTAACTGTTCAGTAACTTGAGCCAAATTATTAGTGAGTCATGCAGATTTAATCCACAGCCTCAGGCCAATCACAAACATGTATACTCTATATGTCCATCACCATGGTATAAAATGAATAGCATTTCAACCTATCCCCAATTTATTTTTTTAAAGCCCTGAAACCTTTCAAATCCAAGCTGTTTTTCTCTAATGTTAAAGTATGACTAAATAAGCATCAGTCAAAGTTAGGTATTATTTATTTAAAACTTATTTATTTAAACTCAAAAACTCAGATAATCTGCTTTATCAGGGCTGTGTGGGTGTGGTTTGATCAGATTTAATTGACAATAGAAGCAGACAACCCCATCACCACCCCTGTCACCAGACTTTGATTGAACTATTACTAAAACCTGATTGGTGCAAGTTAGTATATGACATCATCTTTTCCCAACTGAGCCAATGCCTTCAAGCTTTTAAATGTTCTCTTCTGAACAGCTGTTCTCAGGCAGGTGCTGGAGATGACGTGCCTTCTGGTGCACATCAGGTCCCAAACCAGCCCCTAAGCCCTCGCCCTACACACTAATCCTTGATTTTGTGCGATCACATGAACTGCCACCATGACATTGACTGCCCTAGTTTTGCATGGATGGGCAAGAAGTTGTTCAGCTTTCAGGTCAGGTCTGTGAAACTCACGATCATGGCAAGTCATCTACCTATACCAAGCACAGAGGGGGAGAAATGGCATTTAATGCACCAGTTGGGGTACATCATAGCATATTCTATGGGTGTATTACTTAATACATAGTGTCATTAAGTGTAATTATGAGTGTAAGTAATACAAAAAGTTAATTTAATACACAGTGTAGGTTTAAAGACACATTATTCTACGTGATTTGTAGGTAAAAATCAATGTTGGCCGAAATGCAAATTAGTTCACAGAATAAATACAGAAAATTATCAGTGATACAGTAAAATAAGTACAAAAAACCCTAACTAACACAATCAGTCATAAAAATTAAGTAAAGAAAAAGGGCATTGCATGTAGTCTATTTAAAATGTCTTAATGTTTCAATTAAAAAAAATTAAATTACATTAACATTAAATTGAATTTCTGAGAAAATAGTCCCAGAATCATTGTATGCCTGTGATGCAAAAAAAAAGCTGAAATACATTTTCCTCTATCAGATTTATCAAATGCCAAATCAAAAGTCAAATGCAGCAAAGGCCACAACAGCTGTTCGCCAGTGAGGCTGCACAATATCAACAGGAAATGAAAAAAAAAAACAAGTGTGTCCCAAAGGTGGAGGAATTTGTTTCACCACTTGCCCCCAGCCCTTCTATACCTAGTGCCCTTCGCTGATATTTAACTTAAAATCAAGTGTCGCTTTAAAACAAGCGCTAGGGCTCAGAAAACACTTTGGAATGCGGAGGAAAGGATTCATTTTATATTCATGTTTGTGTTCGGAATAAATTAAAGAAGACTGCCACCTAACTTTGTATGATCCACATTGTTACAAAGATACGGTATGTGGATATATTAGATTAGATAGCACTATCCCAGCTCGTTGTCTCTAGCGTCAAATACAAGCCTTTTCTCCAATCTGTGATGTCTGTTTTGGGGTTTGTGTGTGAGTTACAGTAATTTGGTGACACCAGATGGAATTGGATACCAGATGGAAAAGAGACTCTGATCTTTGTTCAGCTCTTGGTACGCCGGATCTGTGCAATGATAGGATTGGAGAGAGGAGGTCACTACATGCAGCTTCGTCCTTCTTCTCTCTCCCTGTCATTAGAGATGTCCATGTGGTAAAAGTCCACATTTTAGAACACTGGGCCTAACTGCTTTATGCCTTAGCATTTTTCCGCCTAACTAGATCTGCACAGTCCTGCACACAAGGGGGTTATGGTTATCTGTTGTGGCATGTGGCCATCTTACCATCCCTTTTCCAAAACACAGTTTCCATCTGTTGCTGAAAATAAACCATAATCTCCTAAATGGCGAGTAATGTATTTGTCCAGGAAGCAGTCTCGGTAAACAGTGTTTGGGAAAAACACTTCGTACCCTGTGTGTAATCATATTGTAACACCGTCAGTTCACTAATGCCTGCAAGAGGGAATAGAGATTTGGCCCTCTTATGAATTCAAAATGTGTGCTTGGAACTTGCACACATGTAGCCCCCCAACACACACACACACACACACACACACACACACACACACACACACACACACACAGGTTTGTTCAGTGTTTAGCCCACAACTGTTTCTTGGAGGAGTTCACTCGGTCACTAACAACAGGAGTTCTGTCCTCTGCTTTGTTCTGTCTGGTCAAGTGGGCTCACTTGTTACACACACACACACACACACACACAGTAACTCACATGCACATGCGAACACCTACACACTCGGTCACAACCCTTTGTAATCAAAGCCTCCAATTGTAAGTTGCCTTTTACCCCACTTATTTCAATTCCTCCGTCTTTCTTCAGTTTTTTCTGCTGTCCCTCGCACTTTGCTTTCTACTTGTCCATCGCCTGAAGGCTGAGTGACAGATTGACATTCCTTCTCCGTCACTTCCCCCTGTTGTCATCACACTTCCCAGGCTGATAACACTTTGCAGTCACCCTTCAGGAGAGCTTCCTCTTCTTTGTACTGCACATTAAGATGTGCTATACCTGAGGCAAAGGAGCTGCACCTCACACCTCTGGTTTGGGTGAGGAGGAAGGACTGATTCAGCCTGGGAGCGAGGCCACTGAATGAAAGCTATCTCTCAACTCACTGCCCTGTCATGATGGCCTGCAACAATATGGGCTAAAGGAGAAGGATTGAGGGTGGAGACACACGGGGGTTCCACATCTTTAGGGGGCAGGGAAGAGGTTGTGTGTGTTAGTATCCTTAGGAATTACATCCATATTGGACAATGCTGCACATCATAATTTACATCCAATGCCAAATGTCAGTGTCAACAGAGGAAGTAGTGTGCCTTTTATGTAGCAAGATGGAAAGTAAGAGTGTGGAGGTCGGGATGGTGGATGGGCATGTAGCACATCAGACTGTCATGCAGGACACCAGAGTTTCTGTTGCCTAAGTCTAGGTCTAACTCACAGTTTATTTGCCATAACCTTGAATCTTTACACTACCTTACCTTGACCACAACATAGTTGCAAGTATTGTAAAAAGGTTGGCATTGGTCACAAAAGACGGTGTAATTGAACAAAATACAGGGCTTTACAAAGTTGTCCAATACTGACGTTCTTGTTTGGCATTTGGGGTTGTTATGTTGATGGGTGGTTGGGGGTGAAGAAAGTGGAAGAGCATGAGAAGAGGAGGCCGACAAGAGTGGTGCTATTCTTATTGATCTAACTTTCTTTTGGCATTTTTTGGGAACAAACAAGATCGTCAAGTTCTGGCACTCAGTGCTGAAAACCGTTATGCTTTAATCTCTTGTCTGTTTGTGTGTATGTTTACGTGTGTGTGTGTGTGTGTGTGTGTGTGTGTGTGTGTGTGTGTTTGTGAGTGAGAGAGAGAGAGAGAGAGAGAGAGAGAGAGAGAGAGATATCCCCCTCCCAAAAGAGCAGAAGAAAGTCCCGCTGTCTTCCCACACTGTTTGTTTGAAATGAGCTTGCCAAGAGTAAAGTCTGATTGATGTCAAATGCAGTGCCAACGGGAGAAAAAACAAAGAATATAAGAAAGACTCTGAAGTTATCCAGAAGCTGATGAGTTATTCATGTTGGATTCTTGATTGTGTAGGCCAATGTATATGCCAGTCTACACACGCTTGTATTGTTAGTAATAACACACATATTTGTTCAGCACTTTTTTTTATTAAAGTTACCAGCAAATTAAAGGGAATAGAAACATCAAAAAAACAGTTATCAATAAACTCGTGAACTGTTGGCTCCATAAAGTCGTGCTCAGTAGAGCAGAGTTAGCGCAAAACTATGATGATAATATTTTTATAACACTACAAACACACATTAAAATGTCCGCTCATTGGGTCTAACTACGGCTCATTGCACCCTCAAATTGAATCCAAAAGGATAACTAATACTGCTGGATCATTAAAGACCACAGCACAATGCAGGAACCACATTGGACAAACAAATTGTCAAAATTAGAACACTAGGAGATGATCAGTTGAATCGTGTATATAAAAAGAGTTTTATGTTAAACATTAAAGATTTAAAAAGAAGAGTTTGCTTGTCCTTAGGCGCAGTGTTAAAAAGTTTAGTATCCACTTTAGTGTTCGTGTGTTTTAAATGTCTGTCTGTCTGCCTGTCTGTCTGTCTGTCTGTCTGTCTGTCTGTGTGTGTGTGTGTGTGTGTGTGTGTGTGCATACATCAATGCAAATGTGTTTTGGTGTCCGTAGGCGGGCGGAACATTTGTTTGTTGGCGGCATCTTTCCCCTAAGTCCTGTCTAATGGGGATAAGGGAATGGCCTGTGGCAAGATAGATAGAAGGATGTTGTGTTTATTCCGACGGGTCCACAGGCTATAGCCCCAACATCACAACGGGGGGAAGAGAGAGTTGGAGGAAAGGAGAGGAATTCACCAGAGAAGAGTGATGATTAAGACAACAAAGGGGAGTGATAGGAAGAGAAAGAGAAGGGGGGGATTATTGGGAGGAGAGGGATACGCCGGGGAAAAGTCATGATGGAGACGGCAATGGGGAACGACAGGGAGACTTACACTCTGTCAAGAGGGTTCAGTATTGTTAAAAGATCCACATATGCATACTTGAAGCCCTGCTATCCACAGTTGGCAGATCCACGGCCCTCAGAAGGCAAAAACTCCCAAATGTGGCTGAGTGGCTTTAATCTCCGTTAGTCAACCCAACTCACTCTTATTGTTGATGAATGCAAAGCTTTATCCAGCTTTAACCGCACACACATGTACACACACACACAGTCATGGTTATATATTCACATTATGAATACATTTTTATTATGCGCCAGACTGTGATGAACATTTGCCACATGGGATGTAAAAACTAAAAGTTTGGGGATGATAGACTCAGGCAAAATGTAAGTGTTTTGGTTATCAAAGCGACGACGAAGACAGCAACAAGACAGCTGACAAGATGAAGAGCGATAGTGAGAATTGTAAGAGGGAATCTTGAAGAAGCAAAAAGTATCTATCTAAAAGTATCTAACAGTGTCCACTCCACATTTACATTGTAATTAGCTTTAATTGGTATATATGTACAAGAAAATTGCATCAAACATTTGTTTCAGCTGTCAAATGGAAGCCTCCATTAAAGCATGGTTTGGCATCCTGAAACAACTAAAAAGTATGGCAGTAATGGGTATGGCCAATACTAATTGATCTATTGTGAACAAAAGAATTCAGAAATAAAATGCTTTGTTTGCTTCTACATGTCACAGTCCAGGAGTTAACAGCCAAAATGTAAGGTGCATTATAAACCCCTATATTTCTCTGGATACTCACAAAAACGAATATATATTCCTTTCCATCTCTTCACCACATTCCACTGAAAACTGAGTAGTTTTTTAAAAAAATATCCTGCTAACTAACAGGCAAAGAAACAAACAGGGATGTAAATGACCTCCTCAGCAGATAATGTTTATCTGTACAGTTTTAGACAGGGCACCCAGGGCACCTATGCTTCTCCAGAAACTGCATGTTTGTTTTTGTGATTTTGTGACATTTGTATTGCCAGAGCCTTGCTGTACACAGTGGGTGATTCTAGCTACAGCTCGTCATAATGAAAAACTGCTGACATATACTGTACAGTAGTTGGCTGTGCCTTTTGAGATCTGGTTTTAGAGGTCTTAAAAACATGGCTTTGTCTTTGCTTTACTCCTAATAAGAATGTCTGTGTTTGCAGATATGTATACTGTTTTCTTCTTTTAATCTTGAAATGAAAATGAAAATGGTATTAAGTTTGATTTGAACTGCCATTAATAGGGACTTAATGAGCTTTATATTTAACATGCAGAACCCTGAACTCACCCTATTATAGTTTGTGATTTGTGCTTTTGCTTTGTTTTTGCTTCCCCATAGAAATTAACAGGAACAATACTAAACCTTGAACCCTGTACAAAGTGAGTTAATTGTTTTGTTATACCCCCATTTGCCACATGTTTATACAGTTTCCATGCAGTCTGTCATGTGATTAGCGCCCTGGTCACTGGATTTAAAGGGGAACTCCACCGATTTTACACATCAAAGTCTATTAACAGGCCCCAGAGAGAGCTGTGTGAAATCTGATAAATTGCCTCAAGTGATGTCACTTGGGCAGAAGACTACACATTTGAAAGCAAAACAATCTGGGGGTGGGGAGTAAGAAGTGAGTTTACTAGACCTCTGTAGGCCGCTTCTCATTTCTGCCTGATGCTAGCGGCTCCGGGCTACATTAGACGCAAGGGCGGCTGTGACTCAGGACGTATAGCGGGTCGTTGACTAGTCGCAGGGTTGGCAGTTCAATCACAGGCCACATGTGTCCTTGGGCAAGACATTGACGTTCCTCCCACTGGGCAGGCCAGTGCCTCGCATGCAGCTCGGTTTGCTGAATGGCTGAATGAGAGGCAAATTGTAAAGCGCGTTGTTCGTCAAGGTAGAAAAGCGCTGCATTCCTTTTACCATTTACTTGCCAGGTGTGGACAAAGAAGAAGAATGTGTGGAATAAGAACAAAATATCTCTGGTTCTACTGCAATGATTTTGATCATTTCTTTTTTTTAACTGTCCATCGTGAGTCCAACAATGTTACAGGAGTGCAATGCCAAATTGGTGGAGTACTCTTAAATTTTGGTAGTGTGGATGGCACATAGTTCCTCTTTATATGCAGGATTGTGATATTATGCTACCTCTATCTGTGAGTCTAAAATGTTAAGGGGAATTTGCACATTCATGCAGCAGGTATACCTTTGCTTTGCACTGCATACCTGTGGTTAGTGCTAATATCCTTTTTTTAATTTAAAGTACTACTTGTATTTACCTTTATTTATTTAGTCTGTTTCTATTTATGATCTGCTCTGTGCTGTCTCTATTTATACCAAAGTCTGTGACTTGTTGATTTTTACTCAGCTCTGTAATGCTGTAATGAGTGATGCAATTTCCTCATAGGGATCAATAAGGTTTAATCTCTCATCAAACTGTTATGCACCATAACATAAGCACATACACATGCAAATACATACACACATTAGCACTCAGGCATAACTGTAATATATTATAACGTACTCATTTAAATACAAGAGAAACAAATACCCATAAGCTCCATTTATTTCCCAGCGCCTGTTGCATCGGTGTTGTCAGCAACACAGTCTAACATTATTGATTAGGGCTAAGCAGGGATGCTCAGCTAAACTGGCTTGTAACTCTGTTAGGTTTATAATAATGTGGGGTTAGCTGTAGCTCATATATCTTGTGTCAGATGCAGATGATGGGTGAATGAACAGCTGTCGGCGCAGCATGTGTGCCAGGTGTAGCGAGGCAATGTTGCAGCGCAATCTGTCAGTACACTTACAGTACGAATATAACACAACAAAAATATCCATCCATCCATCATCAGCCCATCATTCATCTTAGTATGTATCTGTCTATCAGTCATCTGTTTCTCTACCCATCCATCTGCTCATCCATCGATATAAACATAAAAACATCCATCCAGTGTTTGAAACCTCCGATCGGTTCCCTCGTCAACATCCAGCAGCTAGATCTTCATGTTGCATCAAATTAGACTAGACATTCCGGCTGCTATTTGCTCGCATCACTCTTCTTACTTGTACAAACAAGACCCCTGCAGCCCCATAAGGCATATGGTATACTTGTCAACATTTCCTGTTTAATGATTTTTCTACATGCATTCAGTTGCAGGAAAATCACAAGCATATATTTGGTGTACCTCTGGGAAACATCCTGACATTTTCAAGTTCCTGTCTGCATTGACAGAATAACAAGCCCCGAAGTGCTAAAACACATCACAGCAACACGCAGACACACCGATGTGCACAAGCACACGCGTTTGTTGCATTAAGACCAGTGAGCTCGGGATCACCGCTATCCAGCAGCACGCCTTGGGCGTCTCATTCATTTTGGAGACCACCGCTGCTTAACTTCCCTCCCACGTGTCAGAGCAGACAGGAGAATGTAAACATCACTTTGTGCCCACTACGTTTTGTACAGGGAGGGCTGCACGTCTCTCATAGCCTCTGGAAGTCTTCTTCTCAGGCATTTAGAGATGTAAATTCTGTCTGGGAAGCTGTTTTGGAAAAAAAAAAAAAAGCAACAGCATTTTCCTCGTTTTTTGGCCAGGAGCTGCACTGTCATCGCTGTAGGATAGACAGGTTTTTACCTTACCGTTGGCAACTGCGAATATGTTGTCTAGTGTGGGTTTGACGAGAGAATAAATATGGTTTAATACCAATTCGGTGATGTAACTATGCTGCAATCATGAGACAGCATGAAAATTATACTGTCACCTATTCTGGGAGTTCATTTTAAAGGCAGCTTCATTAATTGAGTGTCCTTCAAATGGTGTGGGTGTTATGTAGGGTAATATGGCATTTGTGATTACAGTCATTTATCAGTGTCTTTGTTATTGTTAGAACAGAAGCACTTAATGGAACATCACTAATAAAATTGTTTGGCGTCAATCAACCCAACTCACGTTGTTGATATTACAGTAATTCCTTAAGAGTAAAGTGACAGTTGGCTGATGTTGTTTAAAATGAGGTTGAAAAGGATCATTACTTACATGACAGTGACTGTCCTTATGTGCCTCTGTACAGGCTTTTAAAAGTATGTGTCTGTATACACTTTCCAATCCAATGGTTTGTGAAAGTACTATTAAATGTTATACCTCAGTGGGGCACTCTACACACCTCCACACACACACACACACGCACACTCTGACAAGGCACTTCATTAGCCAGGGACCTGAATGCCAGAAATGTCTAGCTGCTGTGCACTCTGGGTAATGAGCTCTGGACAAAAGCTCTCCTTTTCCTGACTCCAAAGATGCTGCTCACACAGTCGCGCTCTGAGGTACGTGCACATGCACACACATTGCACTGATATTAGCAATTCAGCTTGTGAATGGAGACTGGATCCCAGCACGGAATGCTGACAGCGGCATCACAACTCAAACTAGCTCAATCGCCAGGGAATGGTCTCCACACACTAAGAAATGGCGCCTGTGTCGCTTACCTTAGAGAGGCACCCAAGGAATAATTGCCAGGCTGCTTCCACCTCTCTCCCTCTCTCCACCTTTACCTCACCATGGGAGAACATTGTTCTTTGTAATTACTTAGGAGGGCTGCAAGTCAACTCAAAGAGATATGCTCTCTCTATCTGTCCATCCTTCCCCCATATCTCATGTTCTCCCTCGCGGATTAACCATTGTTTTTAAGTTAAAAACATAAAAATAAAAATCTCTTCTGGGATAGATAAACTGAATTTAGAATGCATTCCCATAACCTTAGATGGTTAGATTGTGGTAAATCAGTAAATCTGAATTTACTATAGATTATTATTGATTAACAACATCCAAGTGAGACAACTTCCCTTTTTTGGCTGCCAGACCAGATATTGGGTTAAATTCTGTTCTATTCTGGTTAAGGACGTGCCTCTGTATAGTGCACCAATTCCTTGTATGGTGGCTTTTGTAATAGCACATTAATTTAATGTTATTATTTCATTAAAGTCCATGAAGTGAGCCTTGTGATGAGGTTCTGACCTCTCCTTTATTGCTCATTTATTAACTGAGCTACAGTACATTTTAGCTGAGCTGAGTATTTAACACTTTTGACTTGGATCCTTGTCTCAAGGCAAAGCCCCAATAGTGATTATGTTCCAAGCTGGAACACGGGTCACTGCGTGAGCGTGTGTGCGTGCGTGCGTGCATGTGTGTGTGTGTGTACACTTATACAGCTATCTTTGCGAGAACCAATTTGAGTTTTAGCTTTGAGTTTTGAGTTTTTTAGCTACCTTGAGATGAGGACATTTTTGGAACGTGAGGACATTTTGGCTCACTTTCGGACAGACCTTCATAGGGCTGTTTTAGGGTTCAGACATGTCCTCACAGGTATAGAAGTACAGGGTTTTGTGTGTGTGTGTGTGTGTGTGTGTGTGTGTGTGTGTGTGTGTGTGTGTGTGTGGAGAGTTGTATTCATGAGCTATGCCGTCAGGAAATCAAACCTATAAAACAAACATTAAGCAAACAGCAGACAACCTTTAAGTCATGAAATGTTTACGTTTGAGGTTCTCACAGCACCTGAATACACCACAGCACGAGTGTCAGCTAATCATAGAGCAGCCTGCAGGCAATAGTAAACTTTTCAAATAAAAATGTAGTAAATAAGATAAAACAGCACAATCCTTGAACAATGTTTTAACAGATCCAAGAGTGAAGAAGTAAACAGTAAATCATTTGCAGCCGAGTCCTTAGCAGCACTGCAGGGAATGGGTTTTAAAGCAGATGGACAGACGCACTAAATATTTAAGAGCTGTTTTTGCTTCAGCTCAAGTCTCAGTGAAATGTGCTATCTGTTTGTCAGTATACAGATGAATTTGAAGAATTCAAAATTCAGACAATATCTGGACATCATGTTTCCTGGCATTTTTATTTTCTAATGTTTCTGTTGATCAAGCTGTACAGTTACTGTGCCATTAGTATTTAGAGAAAAATAAGCACACACTATCCACAATCACAATGTTCTGTTCATAGAGGTCTTTATGGTGCCCGACGAGTGCCCATGTATCTTTGAATGTGTGATGCACGGAAATTTTCTGCAGCAGTGCTTTTTAGCAAGTAGATCTCATGTGAATTAATGCTATTGTGCATTAGCAAAAATGCATGTTGAGTGAATCCTAAAGCTGCCTGGAATGTCTTTTTCATCAACATATCACACAGAGCGTTTATATAGCCAACATTTTTTTAGCAGAATACGCCTAAATTATCAGCAGGTGGCAACTAAACTTTGGTTAAGGTTTGGTTAAACCTGATTTTTTTGGCCATTTGGGGGTAGTGCAACAAGCTGTAAACACTACATTGACATATTATCGCCTTATAAAGTTCCACCCAGGAGATATGGAGTAACATTAGCATTCATTTGGAGTTGTGTTTCTGGCCACCTTGCGAATGTAAGTTCAGTATTCACTCTCCTCCTGAGGAAAATATCTGGCACTTTAGCTGCTAAATGCTCCACTATGTTCACCAGTCAGCTGCTAACTTTGTCCGGCTGCCATTTTGTGCATGACAAGTAGCGTACAGTGGGTATATACAGGCTTTTTCACTGAAAACAGCGGCCTCATACTGCTGGAAACGAGGTTGATGAGAGCGGTAAGACTGAATCGAAATGGTAAAGTTGCGAGCCCTAAACTCAAAACAATGAGCTGAACTAAAACACTCCGCTGATGTTATTTGAACCATTTTTGAACCATTGTTAATGTAAAAATATTGATCAGCGCAGCTTAAGGTTATAAACCACTTGGTTTAAGTTAGGGGTATGTCATGGTCATGGTTAGATAATAGAAAATGTCAGTGATAAGAGGACATGAACCTGGGATGCTACTGCTTATGTGCCTGTCCGCCATTCTGATATCCACACCCTCACTTTTTACACTTCACCCTGCACTGGCACTAAATGTTGCCCATAGAATGGAAATGAAATAGTCGTATCTAACTTGTGACAGACTTGGTATCTTTTTCAGAGTTTATGCTGCCATTGTAATTGGTATGTCAGTGTGACAACTACAGCATTGCTTTCTGGGCAGGTGTAAGAGTGAATCTCCATCCTGTGTTAAATAGATGAATAAATGGACTGATAGTAGCAAAAAAAAAAGTGCCAAGTTAAAAAAGTCCATTCTTGACAAACAAGTATCAACCAGTCACATCGCACATCTCAACAAACCATTCTGGCTCCCATATTCTCTGTCAAATTGGACATCATTACCAGAGTCTCACACTGAAATAGTGGTTTTTGGTCACAAAGATATTTTTTTCTAACTTTCCACCTTCAAAGAAATAAAACCTGTCTACTCTGACTTAGGCTGAATTTGCCTTATAGACCAATAGACCAACTGACAGAGTGTTTGGGAGGAGATTACAACCATCAGTCGGTGTCCCAGACTGACAGATCCATGCGTCTGACTCCCAGTGACGTCCTGGCAGGGTGCCACGCACCCAAAGCCCCGGGCTGGCAGACAACATTAAAGCTGAACCTACACGCCCAGAGTCACATCAGTAGACACCCTGAGCCTAAAGTATATCGATTGAGGATCAACACTTGAGATGAGAATCTTTGGGTTGCTCATAATCAGTGTTTGGCTTGCCTTGATGTTGCTGCGATCAAAATAGTGATAAAGGCGCAGCTGAATATCACATGAGTTTTATTTGAACAGCTGTGAGCTGTATCTTGAGTTTTATCTTTACACTCCAGTCTTTAAAGGAAAAAATTCACCCTTAAAGTCGATTATTCCCATTCCCATGGATTACTGAGCAAACATGATGTCACTTCCAGACTTTCTGGTGCAATTACAATGAAATGTGATGGAAGAAACGTGTTCACTATTGAAAACAGAAGTAGTAAACATTAGAGTTTAGTATTTTAGAATCAAAGAATGAGGACTTCTCTGTAAACCCACCATTATGCACAATCATGCAGAGAGAGATTCTTTGTAAAAATCCAGATTCCAGTTTTCATTAGGTGACATCATGCAATGCAGACACAAAATATGATGTGTTTTTTGGGAGCAGAATGACACTGTTAGTGCTCTCTCCACCTAAAAAAAGGTAGTTACCAATTTTATGAAAGGCATTCAGGAAACACAGAATGTATAAACCAAAACTGATCAAGAGTAAAGAGCTTTACACACCGGGGAAATAACGAATAAACAACACGAAAATGCGAAATACCCACCTGTGAATATTTTGCATCAAAACTATTCATACCAGCAGCAATGCAAATTTGCGATAAATAGATCAGCTCATTCTTCAGAAAAAAAAAATTCAACACTGGAGCACTCATATGAAGCCTATGTGTGCTCCAATACGTATGCACCAGTGTCTTATGTTACTTTGAGTAGTCTACGTGCAGTGCTCAGGTAAAAAGCTACACAGAGTGCCTCCCGTATTTGATAAATATGACGAGCCAAACCTGTTATGATACTGTGGCCTTGCTACCAACTTTACTACATCCAAAAGTAAACTACATCAGCTGCTCACTACCCTGCATCCGGCAGTGCTGCTCCACATGTTGTCCTTGAGTTCAGTCTTTATAATGTTTGTGTCCTTTGTCGTAATACGGGGTGATGACAAAAACAAACAATCAACAGGTCCGCCACTGGGAGTTGTGACGTGACATCCGTTCCGCACAGTGTGATTGGTTGATGCATTTATTTGCCGTGGAAAAGCTAAAAAAATAGAACTTTGCGTTCTGTGTGAAGGTACTCATGACAAAAATTAATTAATGTGAATTAATCGCACACAAAAAAACGCCTCCGGTATGTAAAGGCCTTTTCCTTTCCCTTCCTTTTTGTTGAGCAGTCATTGCAGATCACCAGCTTGGTTTTCATCCTGTATAGCTCCTGCATCTTGAGCTGACAAAGTAAATAAATACATGTTTTATCTTTAAGCCCTGTAATGTCAAGAAAATGATGTAACAGAAGTTTACGGGTGTTAGAAGACCACTAATTACAAATGTCAGTTATCATCACTGCAAAACTGCAAATTGCAGTTAGTAAGTAAACTGAACACTTAGCAGATAAATACATCTGATAATAAGATGAGATTTGTCCAGGCAGCACTTCATCTCTTCTTAGTGATGAAATCAAAATGCTCATAGTGACGGCAGTTCCTAAATCACTAGGTTCAGCTTGTCACCTCGCACTGCATGGGGTTTGTTCCAGCGCTAGAGTTCACAACCACCAATGGCTTAAGTTTCAGTTTGAGCAGGGGTAAGGGTTAGGTATCCAGGTAGGAATGTAGGGAATCAATATAAAACCTTATGGTATGTTTTGGAGAATGACAGTAATGTAATATACTATACTATATATAGTATGTCATGGTCCTATAAAGGCAAGTTTTGTCTTTCTTAACACAGACACTGCATAATCAACCTTCCTAGTTCTGATTTAAAAATACCAGGACACTGAGCGCATAGAAGTGTAATTGCCTCAAGGACAATGCAATGGCAGTTGTTTATAGAGAGGAGTTCCTATTCACTTCCACCATTCACATTTTCTCAGTCTTACTGTGAAAGCGTGCTGCTCTAATGAAAAGGCATGCCTGAAAGAAGCCCATTCTGAACAATTGTTCTGTTAACATTGAGGTCAGATAGAAGTTGAATGAATAATACATTTTCTATCAGACAAGTCAGGTACCCTGAAGAATTGGGGGAAAAATATTTATTTTAGTTTGCTATCCAGACTGTTTGGTATTACTCCCCCGCAAAGCGCAATTTAAAGGCAGCCAAAAGTGAGAGCAAGCAGCGGATCAATTGCAGCTGTGATGGTGTGAGATGCATATGTAGCAGAGCTTGAGCAGCGAGGATGACATCTTAACTAGTCCACTCTATTGGTGATGGCAAAACACAAGTTAGCTGATGCATCATTGGATTTTAAACTAAGTTGGCTTCTGCAACTTATTGAAATATTATTTTTTTATATAGAAACCAAATACTGTTTTTATTTTGCTGCCAAAACTGTTTTGATATTGCTCCCTAAGAAGCATAATTCAAAGCAAGCCAAAAGTAAGATGCAGAGAACAAAACCACATCAACCACAGAGTCAGACACCAGCTACAGAGAGTTTACAGGTGCAGTACTTGCCCAAGCTGCTGCCCCATTCTGTCAGTCTGAGGTGAGATTTTATGTCAAAATGCACAGTCACACTTGGTAGTGTCAGAATATCTGTTTTTGTGTCTGGCCAGGCAACAAACAGTATATGATTATCCCTTCAGTGTTGTGTTGTTGTGAAATTGGGCTTTCTCTGTTGATGTTTCCATGCTATTATCACACCATTTACAAAGATGGCACAGGTGTTTCCTACCCTGAAGATGCAATTCAGTTCCAATTATGATACTGTCACAAAAATGACTTGGTTAGGTTCAGGACATGTCAACTTCCCCGCATCCTGTGACAGTCACAATCTGTTCCCTCAGTTCCCCTCAGCCCCTGTCTCCAGCCCCTGCTCAGATGTCCTCGGACTTTCCCTCCTTTTCTCATCACCTGACTGCCCCACCCATCCGCACACCTGCTCCCATCAGCCCTGCAGTCACCTGAGCTTCCCCACTCATCCCCCCACCTGCACCCCATTCCCTTATCACCCTTCACTACATACATCAGTTCACTTCCTTTGTTCCTTGCCAGCTTGTTATGTTGTTGCTGTGTGCTTCATATCTTGGTTCCCTGTTTCTGCCTTTCCTACCTGTGTTTTGACCTTTTGCCTGTTTATTGGACTTTGGATTCCTGCCCGCTCCTTACTGGATTTGTTTGCTTGTGTTAAACTGCTCTCTGGTTTTGACCCTGGCCTGCCTCACCATCCTGTAAGCCTTTGTACCTCATTGTTTTAATAAAATCACTGAACTGCATCAACTCTCCCTCAGGCGTCTCCATTTGGGTCCCATCCCCGTGTTCCTGTTACCCTGCTTTCACAATTGTGACAGTGACGGATAGAAATCGGTTTTGCTGAGGCCCGGCAAATGTTCTCTTTATGACCCAAAGGCCCATCATCTACTTAATTTATTACGCCTTCTTACCTAATGTGATTACTTAAAGTATGAACTACTATGTCTTTTCTTTAATTGTGGAAAATGCTGACAATGGAAACGAAAAGTTCTTGAGATATTTGCAAATGTATTGATTGAAAAAACATGGAAATTTCCATTTTAACATATATTTAAATCAAATAGTATGTGTTACAAGTGATTACCATGGTAAAATATACAGCAATAAATCAAATAAAATTCCAACTGACATAATTTATGACTATAACATATTACTTAAAAGATTGTATTTAATACTTGTTATCATTGGCAGAAAACTACTTGACCAAGATTGACATGCCCCCTTGTGGAGAGTATTTAAAGTGACAGTAATTTTCTATTATTATATTATCATATTATTATGTAGATAGGTGGTCATATTTAGAATAGTTAATGTCTCCAGCTTTGATATATTTTAAACGGTCTGCATTCAACTCTACAGTTGGGTGTACTGTACTGTCGAACATAGTAAAGGTTCTGTACTTTTAAGTGATGCTCAACATCCACAAGTTACATGAACTAACTGTACTGTATCTTTCTGAAGTTAGATTTGGTTTCTCTTCTGAAAGCCTCATGTATTTCTGTAACAGTGGAGAGAGGATCATAGCAGGGGCCGACTGTAGCTCTCTTTCATGTGTTGAGGTGCTTCATGTAGTGTAGGAAAGAAAATACATTTGCTGAAAAAAAGACTGGCTTGGCTTTTATTATTCTCTTTACTGTGTTTGAGTGGACAGGGAGAGGAAGGCCATAGGCGTTTCCAGATGTGAGCAGAGTTGAGCTGTTTTGAGATGCTGATACTTTGGTGACTTATTCGTTAATGTGCTGTGTCTTACTGTCTTTAGCTACAGTATTTGTTCAGCCCAGATTACTGTTTTAAAGACATATCTATCAATAAAGCACTGCTGGATAATTGCAATAATTAGAGAACATTAAAATTCAGAGTGCTACCTAAACATCGTGGTTCACATTGTTTATAGGTGTGTTTTACTTATTTGCTTGTCTGGGCAGCTTAATGAGCTGCCAGGCCCGTTCAGAGCATGTGCCCTCTTTGCTGGCTCTAGTCAACTATTTCCTACGGCGTTGGATGGATTTCTGACTTGAGCAATCTGATTTGGCCATTAGCTGGCTGCCAGCACCAACTGCAGCGAATTCCCTTTGAAATTCTTTTCATAGAGTGATCTCGAGTTGATCTGCCACCGTGCAAACCGTGCGTTTATTGAGTCCAAAACTACAAGCCGTGCCAGACAAAAGGATGTTTGGCTGGTCTCGTATCCGAGCTGCCTCGTCTTTGAGCAACAAAACACTCTAACAAGGCAGTCGGAGGCAACATTGTGCCAGCCAGTGTCAAAACCCTTGTAACTCATAATGACCTCTTAGTAAACACAGCCAGCCAGAGGAGCATGGTCTTTATTTTTTTGTTTGTTTGTGGTCACCAGCTTATTTTTCACATTGTATTTGTCTGCGGTCGGTTCTTCGGTGTTGGATGGATGTGAAGTTAACTCACTGATCAGAAGCACATAAAAACACTCATCAAGCACTACGCATGTGGGATGTCATGTGGTGCTGAACAGATGAACATCGGAAGCGTAGGCCATTTTCCACAAAAGACATTTCGACACGGCACAGTAGGAAAGAGGTGTATATAATAAAATGAATGATGGCTGAATTCCATTTAGCTGTTTCAGTTTCAGGATCCTGGTATTGTGCATGCTGACTTCCTGTCACACTGGATTACTGGGCCACTTGAATAGAACAAAGTTATTGTTAATGTTATTAGTAAAAATGTCAAAATGTCTGCTGTGAGAAAGGCCTATTGCGAGGTGTAATTGTACCAACTGTAAGGCGGTCGCTCACGGGCTGAAGAACACCAGGTACACTTGAATTCAGGGTCTGCACTTTTATTCTCTCTAACAGACACACAGTGGCAGGATCTCTCCCACTCCCTTATTTCATAAACATAAATGTGTCAAACAAATTATAAAGATGAACAAAATATGTGCACACTTTTTTTAAAATAATGCCCTAATAGTAGTTACACATCTACTGTATGTATGAAATGACTGGATACAGTAAAAACAAAATTAAAACAAATACATCACCAAGTGATCATAATAAAATTAATATTCTCTTAAATGTCACCAGAAATTAATATACAAATCAAAATCAAATTTAAGTAATGGTGCACTATTCTAGAAAAAAACGTATTTTTCTGTTACTTTAAGTTAATTATTTTAATGCAGCCCTAGAATAAAGGTATATGACATCTACCCCAGAAAGAAAAAAATGTCAAGGACAAGGACATAACATCAAAACACGTTACCAGCACTAATGCTGCACAGCTTTTGATGTGGGTCTGCAGTTACGCTATGTTTGTGCGTTAAAGCCCCCAGCTTACAGCTAAACAGGAAATATGATAGATAAGGAAGGCATATTTATCTGAAATTAAAATTGGCAGTACCCAAAACGAATATTTCCAAATCTACATTAAAGAAAGCTCACCAAAATAAAACACAGCATATTGACCCACCCAGCTACATGAGCAAACTAAATTGAGTTTAGGGTCCCAGAAAGTCTTGATCCGACCCTGAAGCATGGTATGAACTGTGCTGCTTTTACCAAAAAACCCAGCAAACTGGCTCAAGGAAAAGCCTCATAAATCAAAAGTGTTTCACGAAATAAAGTTCTATTCACATCTCAGACAGAGCCACTTCATCACAGAGGAGTTTCTCTTTGAAACAATACGCCTCAAAAAGTTGATTGTGTTTAGCTAGTTCTGCTCTCCCCTCTCTCCAGTCCTCTCAGAAGAACTGCATGCAAATCTATAAACTGACAGCTCCTAGTGTTCGTGATAAAAATAACAGTATATTTTTCTGGTGTGAAGTCCTTGCTCCTCTCTTGACAGTTTGAACTGAAGTTGAAGCAGAGCACTGTCCAAGTGATTAACGACTTGCATGCTCGCACACACACACACACACACACACACACACACACACACACACACACAGCGCGACACACAGTCTGGTTGTGATAGAGAAAGAGCTTCACCCTCGATCAGATACATCACAGACATTTTATGTTATGTGAAGTTCACCTTAAATTGCTCTGGCCCTCACTTCAATGCAGATTAGCATCCCACACTGCAAGGTTATCACAGCTTGCACACATACATAAGAACCACTGAGACATTTCCAAGCCACCTTATACATGCAAATATACCTGTACACTTATCATTTCCCACTGTTACACTGCCTCTGCAATTTGTCTTCCTCCCCTGAACCATTTTTCTCTGTCCCTCTCTTTCACACACACACACACACACACACACAGACGCACGCACACACACATTTCTGTCACTGGCTGATACTCAATATGATAAACTTGACACAGTCATTTAAAAGAAACCACAAACACACAAACAGCTTACACACAGAAATAAACTGTCCTTTTTTACAATCCTCCAACAGCACACTGTAAATTCAGCTCTTTTTTACAGAGCATATTTTGCACTTACACTCACCATTAATGTAAAAACAGAATGCCTATGCAGTCATAAACAGTGTCTATTAAAAATTGAACTGATGGTTCAAAAACATAGCTAGATAAATGTTAAAAACAATACGCTTTTTAATTTTTTGATTTTTGGTTCTTTTGTATGACTTTGTAGTCATAGCAACTGAGGAAACTTGCTTTAAATGTTTTGTAGATGTTTGATTTTTAAAGGTGCCACTGTCGATACTAGAATAATTGTGGTTATGCAAATACCTCCTCAGGTTATAGTTTGGTTTCCGCCTTTCTACTGTCACATTTCAAGCTTCATTCCCTGTCAAATCTACGGTGACAAGCTAAGATTTCAAGAAATCACCTCGCCAGCATTAGGTCATGTGTGAATGTGGCAAGGTTGCCAATACTTATAGCTGAAAATACTGCCTCTGTCTTGTTTGGCTCTTTTCTCAGGATTAAATTCGATCATCTGTCAGTTGTTGCGTAGCTATAGAAACTTTTCTAAAGTTCATCTCCGGTTGTCTTAGATGAGTAAACAGGTAATCAAAACGGCAAACTCCTCAAGTCTGCCCTGAGAGCTCAGCTTGTTAGATGCAGTTCTTATATATATGTGTGGGTAGTTAATACTCATTGTGTGTGTTTGTGTGCGTGTGTGTGTGTAGGTTTGAGGGTGGCCATGCAGCTGTTAGAGACAGTGGTGTGTGTGTATGTGTGGGTGTTTGTGTGCTGCTGTGTGATTTTTTTTTTTTTTTTTTAACGCAAATGGATGTGCGTTTGTTGGTTCATGTCTTGAGTGTGTTTGTCTATTTAAAGTATACAGATTGTGAGACCCAGTTGCTTCTTGCACTGTGTGTCCTGAGTGGGTGTAAGGAGACAGGACTTGGCACTGATTCGCAATCTTTCCCCCACAAATCGTTTAGCTTTAAGGACTTTTCCCTCTGACTGAACAAAGTTCTTATGGAAGGCGACAAGAGCATGTGGCTGGCACAAAGTGATTTCCCGTTTTACTGTCACTTTAAAGTGATATGCTACATGTCGCACAGTCAATTCCCCACTACCTGTGACAGATAGAAATTGGCCAGGCTGAGGCCCCGCAAAATGGGTTTTCCAGTTGATGTGAGCGAGAGCACCAAAGCAAGTGACTTGGAGGAGAATCAAAATCAGTTGGAGTTTAGATTGCTTCAAACGGTAATGGTGGTCTAGTGGCTTGCTGGCACACACTGTTGGAGTGTGGCGATGCTATCGGCGGATGCAGGTGATGTTACAGACCTGAAAAGATAAGTTCATTATCTCCTCGCCGTCCATGATAACCTCTTACTTCCTACAGGCTGACAAACTGTGTGTCTGGAGTTTGACCCTGATAGAGAAGGCAGACTGGAGAGGTTGGAGGTGTTTCTGGTATGGGTTGTGTCTTTTTGCTCCCCATGTATATTATGTGATCATCAGATAGTAATGCCGTTTTTGAGTAGGAACTGCTCTGAAAAAGGACTGTTGTTAAAAAATCCTGGATGTTTAAGAGAGGTTCCAGCATAAAAGACTTGACAGATGGTAGCAGGAAATCATTGCATTCATAAATGTTTTTGTAAGCTCAAACACAGAACATAAGCAAACATCAGTGCTTTGAAGAGAATCATTTGGATCTTATCATTTCTTGCATTTAAAGCTGCAATAACTGATTTTTTTTTTTTTAAGTTTGGCAACTTCTGAGCAGTGGGAACAAGTTATCAACACAACATTGACATATCATCACCTTTAAAGTTGATACTGCAAACAAACAGTTGCTTATTTATACATTCAGCAGTTACAGAGCTACATGATCATTCATTTTGGAGTTGTGTTTGTGTCCACCTGGTGAATGTAAGTTCAATATTCACTGTCTTTTAGCTCTGTTTTTGGTCTCTGCCAACTCATTATAGAAATATCTGACACTTTTGCTGCTAAATGCTCCACTATGTTCACCAGCTAGTCTCTAACTGTGTCTGCCTGCTGTTTGGTGCTGGGCAGGTAGTGTACAGTGGGTTTTTAGAGCTTTTTTGCTGATAACAGCTGCCTGCTGTGGCCGAAAATTGCGCTATGAGAGCTGTGAGAATGAACCACAACAGTAAAGTTGCGGGCCAGACCGTTAAACAATGAGCTGAAACTCACTATGAAGCTCTGTAAAGCCGAGGGGAGCTGCAGATTCAGGTGATAATTCTCTGTAGATTCATCACTATGAGCGACACCATTGTCATTTGATACATTGTTATTATTAAAATATTGATTATAGCCGCTTTAAAGTTGCTGTTGCCACCTCACTACAGGTCTCTGAACGGCCCCTGCTCCCATCTGTGTAGGCTAACTTTGATCAAAAACATACAAGCAATAAAATGTTCAATATGATGGATTACTTATTAAGCAAGTTTGAAGTAGCACACTAAAATGAATGGAACCCAATGACTGCTTAGGAAAAAAAAGACATTAATCTTTGTAAAATGGTCAGCAGTAATGTAATTGTCAGTAACTAAGACATATGAAATGAATGATTGGTGTGGTCTTTTTAAGAGCCTATTCAACCTTGTTTACAGGTTTGGTAAACCATGCCCTTGGCAATAACTGTGGTTCAGCAGCAACTATTCATTGTGTTTATTGGTGATTTCTAGATGCGGTGCTGTTGTATTAAGTAGTACTATGTGAAAAGACAAACAGTGTGTGGCATTTTGTTTTAATGTTCTAAAAACCCTCCTAATCCCTGTTTGTGCCAGAGGCTAATTTCCTCCCGCACAGAGTCTGAGTTTTACAACAATGGCATCGTTTCTTTTGTTATTAAACCACCACTGTGATGAAATTACATTATTCTGCCTGTTTATTTGCTAGTGTCAGTTGAGTATTTTAGCATGATTATTAGCTCCAAGCTTTCTCTCTCTGTCTCCCTCGTGGATATGGGCAGGAGAAGGCAAAACGTAGGGATGATTTCAAGCAAAGAAAACCACATTCTTCTGCCTCCTGTTTCGTCCTGCTCCCTTGCATCCCTTTTCCCTGTCAGGGTTGCTTGGTATTATCTGCTGGAACAGTTGCTCTGAGGAACAAGACAAACTCTCCCCCTCCCTCTTTCCATCCCTGCCACTATCCCCCATTTCTCATTGCCCCGCACAGAAGAGAAAGCAATTAAAAGGGAATCTGCTAGATTGTCTGTGTTTATACCATCTCAGGGAAGCTTCTCGGGCTGTTATGATAATAATGCATTGCTGGATCATTACCCAGAATCTTCGTTTTACTCGCGTGCAGATGAGGCCTTCTAAGTGGTGGCACACATGCTGCCACACATGACAGGGCTTGAGAGCATGAGGCCTTTTATTCTGGACCACAGTTATTGTGCAAGTTATAAATCTTCGCTGTCTTCTCTTTTGTTTCTCTCTTTCTCTCTTTTCCTGCCGTCCTTTTGTAAGAAACTGTCAAGGCCAAGTTTTGACAATAGGCTTCAATTGTGGGCACTCAAGGGAACGCTATTAATCATTAATTACTGTTGAAAAGCAATGCATTGACATACTGTTACTTCACATGCTTTTAAATGAACAGGACGACATTGTGGAGCCCAAATGGCAATTATTAAGTACAAATCATGCAATGACATACTGTGTGCACTTCCCCTGCTGTTGGTGCATAAAATGGCACATCAAGTATGACCATTAGGTTAATATATGCATGTCAGAGCACCAAAATTATACATGCAATTTCAGTGATTACAGTATTTTCCAATACATGAGTGACTTGTTTTTCTCTCTGTGATCTAACATCTGTTGCATCAGTGTGTTTACAGGATGTGACAAGGTGCTAAAAAGACAAGCTTCTCATGTTTGTTCATCTCTTATGCCTCTGCTATGCAATTAAACAATAATTTAGGTCAAAGATAAGATAATGATTTATTTGCATTCATTTATGAGTCCCCTACTGAGTCTAAATTATGGTCTTAAAATATCATTATTTTGTAGCAATGAGTTTTACAGCAGAACCTAATCGCACCTCTGGGGCTGTGCCTTGCCGCATGAATAACTTAATGAATGCATCAATGAATCAATGGATTAACACTACATTATCATCATGCATTGTGATGCGGATGAGAACACAGTCTAAAAGCCTGAAATGTACTGTAACAGCCTCCCTGTTATGAAAGATTGTGTTAGGGCACTGTGGACACTGAGATCAACATCTACATGTCAAAGTCCATTAGGCTCACAGTTTCCTTGTTCTTTGATCAGTAGACAGATGCCAACTCAGCATAATATAGTGAGTAATTAAAGATCATTTTAAGAAACTCAAAACTGACAAGACCCTTTACACTTAATGCTTGTGCGGCATGCAGTGTTTGTTAACATTGGTTAGCCTTGTACCGGCTCAGGGGACCTCTCGAAGCGATGAGTTATCCTTGGTGCTAAGTGCTATGAAAGACCTTTGTGACAGCATTGGGATTCATGCTGAGTTCATGTAGCACAACCTGAAATCCCGAAAAGGATTAATGATGATTAAAAAAATAACACAACTATAGTAACATGTTGGCATTGTGACATGTTCCATTGTTGCCATGGCTACACCCTCAATTGATGTTGTAATCGGACAACAGGAGGCTGAGCCTCTCTTCTTGCACACAGGCAATTTTGCGTGAAGGATGCAACCAAATAAGCAAAGCGGATATGTGGCTGTGCTTTATATGTGAATACTGGAGTCATTAGAGCTTATGTTTACCAACAAATCCCTCTTCAGAATGCAGAACAAAGATTGCATTCACAGCTCCATTGTTGTTCCTTGTAGCTCGGATAGTCATCAGCTTCTTACTATGAGTTATGGGGTCTTACATGAACACAGTTCTCTTCAACAGTTTTTGTTATTTCACATTATTATTTCACATTATTATTTCACACTCTCTGTGCTGTTCTTGCTGATTTAAACTGGGCTCATTTGGGAAAAAGGTGATGTCACATACTTGACGTCACCCTGCACCAATCAGGATTTAGCAATAAATGAATCAGAATCTCATCATGACAATTGGCGGGTTGTTGGGTGACTGTCAATCAAATCTGATTAAACCACACCCTCACAGTACTGATGAAGCAGATTAGCAAAGTTTTTGAGCGTTAAACTCTTAATAAATAATATCTAAAAAACTTTTTTTTTTATTTAGATTTTTGCTTATTAGTCATGAATGTCAAATTTATAGAGAAATAAACCATAAAATTAACCCAATAGTAAAGTTAAAACTCAGGTTTCTTAAAATTGTTATGTCATTCCACTGTGCATGGCCTAAGGCAATTTGGTGTAAAAAAAAGTAGTATTTAATAATTCAACAGACACACTGTCAATGTTAATCTCCGACATAGTCCACTCTTTTCAGTCCCCTATAATGGCATGAATAAAGTGCATTATTCAGACTCAAAATGCATGCATTTAAATGTTATAGGCAGCTTCCCCAATTGCCTGTAAGATTTCACATAGATGTGAAGAATAGCTGTCAGCCTTTGAGCTTCTCCCACTGCATCGGCATGTGAATTAGCTATTCCATCCCTGGCAACAAATCACAGAAGACCTTTCTGACCTTCTCATTTGACATGACACCTGTCAGTCATGTATTTGATATGCTGACTCCCGTACCGCCGCTGGCTAACCTTTAGTCCACCCTCAAGACTAAATGCTGTACATTGTAGATGCAGTGTCAAATGGCATCCCTCACAACCCACTTAATAAGGCTGTGTTTTCAAAATATGAGCTCACAAGGGAGACATGCTGATTACAGTGTGGCAAGGGAGTATGAAAGCCAATTCTCACATAGGAAGTGATGATGAAACAACCCGTGCCCCAAGCTCTGATTTATACCATAATTATTTAAGACACATCTTCAGTTCAAAGTGTTACCTTTGAGATAAAAAGAGACTATGAGGAAGGAAAGGTATCAAAGCTCTTGGCTTATATTTGTGTGATTTTCTGGGCTTTACTAAAGCTCTACTAGATGCGAGTGGAATCTGTGTTGTTGAGATGTAGTGCAAGTCTTGCTTCTACTTTGTACATTATCAGAAGCTTTCCCAAGAAACATAAATAGTGTGCTGGGCCAACAAATTCAAATAAGCCTATTTCATTTCACAGAATTTATGATGCTGCATTTCATTTCGCAGCGTAAATAGAGGCAGCCAGGTCTGGAGTATTTTAGCACTTATAAGAGTATCTTTTTTTCCCTCTTGCCTCTGCTCTTCTTCAGTGGCACGGCATCATCAACTGATTCACCTCTTTCTGCCCGTAATGCACCAAAGCAGAACACAGTGATGGATTGCATAAGCAGTAAATGTGGAGAGCAGAGAAATGAGGTAGCAGTTCCACGGTGTCACACTTGGAGACAAGGCCTTATGTGACATCCTGTAATAATAAGAGCAGGTTGTGTGTTGAGAAGGGAATGCAGAGTAAAGACAGCGATGGGTGGGAAAGGTCGACACTCTGCAGCCAGTAGTTGTGGAGTAATGAGTATAATTTGCAGCTGTAAGAGGCATGTGGCTTACATTAGCAATAATATCTCTCTCCCCTATACTTACACACTTTCGTCAACACAAGGCAGCACAGATTCAAAGGCATAAACACAGATGCAGGGATATCCTGATGCAATGCAATACAAGCTGTTGAAACAACCCTTCTCAGGTGTACTTTAAACAAAAAAATATATATTACAAGCTTCACAAAGGTACAGTAGGATTTTGCTTTAGTGCTGTTATTTTGTCCATCCTGCTGTACAGTCAGACCACTGCTGTATGGGGAAGTAATAAGAGGCAGAGGAAAAGAAGAATGGGCAAACAATGGGGAGGGGAGATAAAGTATAGTGATGGATGGAGATAAATGATGGGGCAAGAATGAATGAGGAAGACAGAGAGGGAAGGGCAAAGACAGAAAGAGACAAGAGAAGGAACAAAACAGAAGAAAGAGAGGGAAGGAGAACGAGAGTGACAAAAAAGGGAAGATATGACAGGAAGAGAAGCACAGTACACCAACTGTAATTTAATAGCAGCATCCTGCACTTGCCATAGATCCTACCTGCCTACGTCTCAATGAGGCGCCATCTGTCATGGGCTCGTTACATCCAACCACTTCTCCCTCACACTCCAACCCTGCTTAAAAACACAACACAGAAGAGAGGAAGAGGAGTTGTCGCATTGACTTTAAAATGAGGATGAATGGGTCAGAGTGAAGCCAGACTGATAGGAGAAGTGTCAGGGCTTCTGCACTGCTGACACGTATAGTGTGAACTGCAATTGGCAGTTAGATGTTGGTTTCCACTGGTGCACGTTCTGGCTTGCCCTCTTCTACTGGCCCCAACATTTGCTGTGGAGATTTAAAATCTTGCACTTCACGGCAGACCCAAGCACAACATCTATTTGGAACGGCTTCAGAAACTTTGAAAAACACGACACACACGGAAATTTAACTGCTCTGGCGCCTGCAAAGCCTTAGAGGTGAAATCACACCTGTGCCAAGCAAATTTGAATCAAGCAGACCTGCAAATTCCTGAGTTGTTTGTAACCATTTTTGATTAATAATTTCCCTCTTCTAGATCTGCTGGCCAAGTCTCAAAACAATCATTCCTGCCCTGATTAATGACTTGCTCAAAGCACTGATGCATGCCAACCAAGATAGAAGGGCTTCATGATGGGAGAATTATGAGGATGTGTGACTGTCTGGGGGCTTTGAAGCAGACAGGATAAATCAACTGAGCAACAAATGTTACTGCAAATCTATTCTGATGCTTTCACGTCACTAGGGATTTCCCTACAGGGACTGGCTCCAGGGTTTGGCTTAAGGGAGGGAATCATGAGGGCACTGAAGTGATTGTAGTGACTGATGGCAGGTCATGAAGAAGTTAAAGGTTTAAAACAGCTCCGTTGTTGTCTATATTCTTCGTTTTTGTATGTGGATCTTAAGCATAGACAGACCCCTTTTCAAGCTGGGCCTCTCTGTGGTGTCTGCAGGATGGGGCTCTTCCTGTTGATAATAGCTTTGTTTAAAATCACTATTGATCAAAGGAGACAGTTTATCAACCTCGACATATCACCCTCATCATTCCTCTCTTTAAACGCCTCATTAAACCTGCAAAGGACATTTCACAAACAAGCTTCAAACACTTTGCACCTGACTTATGAAATCACAATAATTAATGGGACCTGTTTGCCAATGGTGTCAACACCAATTTACAAAAACATAACGAAGATTTTACCTGCTGTACAATACATTTTCTTTTAAAGTTTCATATTTATGTTCACATGTTTCTGTGATTCCACATAATGTAACAGCCCAATTCTAAAACTTACTTACTTACTTACTGACCGCATTCATGTTAAAATGTAAATTGGACTTGTCAATGGCAGGGGGAGAAATTTTGCTCTAGTTTCCTTTTTTTGTCATATTTAAAAAAAGTGGAAGGTGAATCCTATAGCAAGACAGCATTTGCACCAGGTATTTCACTAAATGCTTTGTTCTGCTAAGCCCTGTCCTAGGGGATAAACTTAGACCTTACTGGAAATACATTTAACCTGCTACACAGAGAATATCTGGGGCAAGAAACTACGTTGAGGGCTATAAAAGAATGACCTGACTTTGATTTGCTATGCAGCTTTAGCTTTGCTTCTATCCCATAGCTTACGTTTCCTCTCTCTCTTTGCTCGGTGTCGCTTTCTTCTGTGGCGCGTCTTTTCTTTCTCTGGCTGCCTGTTTGTTGGTCTGATTGGCAATCTCTCCGTCTCCCTCCCTCTGTCTGTTGTGCCCCCTGCCACATGCATATAGACAACAAAGGCACAGAACGTACTGGCTAGCCTTGGCAGCTCTTGCCCACCAGGCTGGAGTGAGGCAGATTTCGATCCAACAGCCGGTGTGCCACTCTCGCCTTTAATCTTTATCGATTGCTCAAACAAGTTGTTTGACTCTGTTGGAGAAAAGATTTCAGATTCTCTCTGTATGGCAGGTAGGGTATTTGCTGCAACAAACACAAAAATCCGCAATAAGACATGCATGCACACAGATACACCTTAGTGACACAGGTTGCCCAGTCAAGATGAGGAGAAAAGGGAGAAAAGGAGAAAGGCGGGGAATGATATGGAGGCAGAAGGTTTAAAAGGGTGGAGGGCAAAACAAGACAGATGCACCACAAAAAGAAAATGAAGAAAAAAAGTGTTTTGTTAAGGGGTGAGAGGTGTCAGAGAGGCAAAAAAAGGAGAGAAAAGACGAGGTGAGATGAGGAGAACTGGGTATTGATGGGGATAGTGGGTGGTGGGGCTGTTCTGTCAGTCTTGGCACATCGTTCCTCTCATTACAGTTTCACTCCCTGGCTTCAGCCTGCTCTTTGGTCCTCCCCCACGGCTAGCCCTGGAGCAGGGATCCATCCAGCCCAGCCCTCCTGTCAACACAAGCCCAGCTCAGCAGCTCTGGCCCAGGCATCTGTCAGCCCACACAGTCCCCTGTCAGCCATAGCCTATTGGCCAGTCCATATTGGCACAGCACAGCGGGGCAGAAGAGGAGTATAATATCCATAGCAGAGCATCCATCAACAAAGCTCAGGGTAAAACAGCGCAGGACAGCAACCTAGGCATCCATCATATAGCAGACCCCGCGTAAACCCAGCCCCGGTCCCAGAAGGGACTGATAAACAACAAGGCCACTTTGTAAAATCCAGTCAAAAAAAAAAGGTGCATTTAACAAGGCTTTTTGTTTACAAGCATCAGCAAATATTTGCTAGCATTTACAAGCTTTTTTATGTTAGCAGAGAGTATGTATTCTGCAGAGGATTATGGGCTTGGAGAGGATTCTGCAGAGGATTGTGAACATGGAGATGCTGTTGTGATTAAAAAGGGCTGATTTTTTGCCAAATATTCAAATAAATAAAGTCATGCTGGGTAAATAACACAGCTGAGATACTGCATTATTGTGAGGGCTGCAGCCAGTTAATGGGATGGATTTTCATTACAAATCGTTCAACCGTGGCTCGCTATTCCAATCAAATCGGGTTCCCTGCAAGCGACATGTTGAATGTGCCTCAGATCAGGCCAGCCGTAGACAGCCAAGCTCTTATTTCTCATTCTGGTCCAGCAGAGCCCCAGCACAGCCCAAGAAACCCGGCCCTGCTTAGACACACCTTGACAGCTACTCTGCAAGAAGGAAGCAAGAGCTACAGGCAGACAACTACTCTGACAAGTGATAGGAAGTTCTCTGTTTCCCAGGCAGTCGCTCATTAGTGAGAACAGGAAATAGCCAATACTGAGCATGCTCTACACTCTGCAGCAAGGGTTGTCGAGGACCCTCTGGAGGCTTGAGCAGTTCCAGGGAAGACAGACAAAGCGGGGGGCAAAAGGTAGCAGAGAAACCCGATCTGTGGCATAGATCAATGAATAGTTCCTTTGATTTCTATTTCATGCTGTCCACTTCTGCTCCGGAGTGTTGATGGAGAGATGAGAGGGGAGAAGGAACTTGCAGAGAGGAATAAAGATGGCCCGGATGACAGGCAGACAGGGTGAGAAACCAAGGATAGCGAGAGGAAGAGAAGTGGAGGTGTTGTGAGGCAGAGGTGCGAGATGAGAGGGAAAGGCAAGGGAACATGAGAACATTTGGAGCAGAGGAATATGGCTCTGATTGAAGTCTGAGTGTGGTGGCATGTACACCACTATGTGTTGTGTATTTATTTATCTATTTCTTTGACCCATATGGAGCAGCATATGGTGACCGCTAACTCAACGGAGGTAATACAATTAGGAACATTTGGATGATTAATAGTCCCAGTCACCTGTATTTATCAAAGAGCTAACATGATGCTTTGGAGGAGCCACACTCACAGCATGAGTGCTATCCACAATTAGAACTGCTTGTCGCACTTACACAGAGGGTATAATTGGGTGCATACGGCTGCACTACAAATGTTTGCTCTTTTATTTCACTGTTTCCTCCTTCTGTCATGACCTGAAAACTGATGTTGTAGGAAATCATGGTAAACTGTTTTGATATTACCTTCAAAGTACTTCTGGCAGAGGATAAAGGAGGAGTGCCCTTGCCAGATTTTATTTTCATGTTATTTTACCCTGGCCGGGAAGTTCAAATCAAAATCACATTTCAGAAAACTAACAAATCACACAATACAACGGCGTTTCATAAAACAACAAAAAAACATGTAATTACTGTAGTGATGGGCATCATGTAGTCAATGCTGATTTTTTAGTTTTGGACACATTGGAATGGCGTGGCTCTATGGATTTCCATGATTTGGTACAGACATTCATGGTCCCCATTGTATGGTGATCCCCTGACTTCATCTAGCACCACCTGCAGGTCAAAGTCCAGTGAAATATCTCTACATCTACTAGATGGATTGGCGCAATTTTGTACAGACATTCATGGTGCCCAGAGGATGAATCCTTATAACTTTAGTGATCCCCTTACTTTTCCTCTAGGGCCACCCTGAGGTTGACATTTGTGGTTTTGAGTGAAATGTCTGAACAACTGGATGGATGGATGGATTGTCATGAAATTTGGTACACACATTCATGTCCCCCCTGAGGATGATTTTGAACAACTTTACTGATCCATTCATTTCATTCATGTCATTTGTCCAATACTTTGGTTTATGACAAATTACCTGCAAAGCAAATGTATTAGTTATCAGCTGTACAGCTGTAGCAAATGTTAACATGCTAACACATAAAATATAATTGTGTTGTGTCTATATAATCTTCACAGATGTTTTTTTCTACTTTATTGCTGTAGAGGCAGCAGAGAGGTTTATTTTCTATTTTTCTGAATTCTGTCACAATGACGGCCACTTTCCACACATGTTTCATCTCATCTCAAATCCACTTGAGGAGTTTAAAGCCTTTAACATTTACATATTAATTGCACAATGAATCTCTGTTTACAATCGGCTGAATAACAACTCTGCAGTCTCTGAACTGTGTTTCTAGTGTTCACAAAGCATCCGTCGGGCCTGCTTCAGAACTCCGAAAGAAAACCTCAAATCTGCACTTGCCCTTGACATAGCAGAAATCAACAGCTTGCCACATCAGTCGTTTGTTTGATAATAGTCTCTGCTCACTCTGTAAACGGTAAATAGTAATAAAAGTGTCAGTGAGTGTGTGGTGACAATTTCAGCACACAGATTTGTATGTTTAAGTCTAGGAAGTTTCATTTTTTATTTCCTAGTAGAATAGTGTCGTTTTTCAAAGTAAAAACTCCAAGAGCAGTTTTTGAAGTATTCTACGTCAATCAAAATACTTGATCTAGACCTTGAGAGGTACCTCTTTGTCATCAGCAATTATTAATTGAGGAATGTTTCTATGAGATCAGTAACAGACCGGGTCAAAAGGTAATTATGACAAATCTGTAGATTATAGGCTGCATGCATTGAACTGTCAAATTATTACATCTCAAAGATGTATTGTTTGTCAAACATTTGTGTTAATCCTAAACTCTGAAATGTCTCTACAGTAGACAGTTGTCTTATACAGTGCTTATAAGATCACAATTCAGGTTCAGAAACAGCATGCAGTTTAATGTATTCTAAGTTTTTGAAAGAGACAACTGAAGGAAAACCAGAGTCACGATTCTGTTCACGTCTCCTTCTTCTGTCTTTCACTTTTCTGCGTTTGTATTTTCACCTCCTACCGTTTACTTCACGGTAGGAGACGGCTGGTAATAAGGGAGGAGAGGAAGTGAGCTCAGTGAAAACAAACAACATGCCAACGTTCAGTCAGCCAGGGCAGTTTATTGCTTCACTGCAAACACTTTAACGCTATTCAACTTGTCATTGTGTGTCTATATCTTTCACTAATACAGAGCATTGTCAGTTGTCATTAGGTTAGGTCACAGATTTTGAACATTTACACACAGAAAGCAACTTCATTTTTAAAAATCTAGTTTAAAAACAAACCTAACATACATTTCTAATCATGAAGAATGTGACAATATTATTACTTTTTGTATATTAGATTGCTGTAACAATAAAGAAAATGTGCAGTTGATTAAAAGGAAATACCAGTTTGGAGGGAAAATCCTGCACACGAGAAAATATATTAGCAATTCTATACAGTACATTTTGCATGGTAAATGAACAGGTGTTACAGACACATCACGTCTCAGTAGCTTATGTACTGTTGACCTCTTTTTCTCCCACACTACAATGCCACAGACTGTATTGTATATAGTACATTCTGCATCTGCCTCTTTCAGTGTTACACTTTATATGCATTTCCAATGAATTCTAAATTATGTTCTTTTTTCTATCTTTGAAAGCACCAAGGTCTTGATTAGAATATAACGTAAAGTTCAGAGGGTTTGAACATGTAAGCCATATACATCATCATTCATGGATGATTTGCAGAGGTTAAAGCTCAAAACTCATATTAAATCTGAGTCATAAAATGATCTAAATTATATGGAATTGAATAATGTGGCTTAGGCTCCATGGTAGTGCTCCAAAATTTTCCTCTGGATTCACTAAATCCATGCTTTTATAGTTTTGGGGAAGAGTTGTTTATATAGCTCTGTGTCTGAATTAGTTTAGGATGCTTTTGACTAGAGTCTATTAATGAGAGCCCTGAAGATATTTGACTCACTTCACTTCAGAGTGAGGAAAGTAGAAGATAGATGTCAAAAGGAGTCAATAAACACAGTGAGTTATCTGAGTTCCACACAAAGGGAAGGAACATCAACAAGGATTCAAGCTGCGAGTACAAACCTTCAACAAATCTGACATCCAGCTCCCACTGGGGAACAGGCCGGGGTGACTGCACCACCACTTTTGTGCATCACCCGGGGTCACCTGCCAAAGACAGCCTCACTCCACTGCCTCGCTAATCTACTCTCTTGTAGCCCAACACACTCCAAAGCAGTGTGCACAGCCAAGGCTCGGGGAGGCGCTGGAATTTGCATGTGAGGCGCATCCACTGTCGGCTTGCATTACGGCTGATATCCATTCTCATTGATTCCGACGTCTTCTCACATTTACATTTATTCATTAGGTAGACGCTCGGCTCCCATCCCTCCCGCACGAGATGTCTTAGCTCAAGCTTACTTGGCGTAATGCTCTGATAGCGTGCAACAAGAAGTAAACAAGAGGATACCGGTGTCCTTTCTCATCCACAGGAATAGGCTCATTGTTAAAGGAGATGTATTTATCAGAGAGAGCGAGGGAGGGCAGATTTAAAGAAGGAGACTGAGAAGGAGAGAGGGGAGTTGAGCGAGACAATGAGAGAGAATGAGTGGGAGGGATGAATTAAAGATGGGGAAAAGAAAGACATGCTCCTCAACTTTGGCTTTTCTTTCAAGACCTCGGGATAAGTAGAGGGCTGAGTTGTCTGACTAGGTTAACTAACTCTGAAATAGCCGTGCTGGTCAGCAGTATCAAACACAACACTGTTGAACTGTGTTGCAATATACTCAGCTTGGCCCATTTCAAGAAAAGATTGTGCTTTTATACCCTTACTTAAAACGCCTCTGAGTTCCATACAGCCCGTCTACTCTGTGGGATTGCGTAATTGCTGTTATTTGTTTGTTTCCTATCTTCAAAACTCCACATTTTCTTTCTCCTAATAAGATTACATATCATGAAATGAAATAAGTTGCATGCTTTTTCTTTTCACACCTTCTCGCACTGCATCCCCTAATGAGAAACCAAGCCTTCTATTTCTATTTCCTTCTCACCTCACTCGCTCTTGTTGTGCCCGCAGGTGTTATGTTGATGACAAAGTGTCCAAGGTGGCCTGGCTCAATCGATCCAACATCATCTTTGCCGGCCAGGACAAGTGGTCCCTGGACCCCAGAGTAGATCTGGTCACTAAAGGACAGCTGGAGTACAGCCTGCGCATACAAAAGGTAATACTGACCTAGAAACTGGACTGGACTACAGTCCTTACATTTGATTTATCATGAGCTGGGTTTGGATGACAGTTATCATCTAGAGATAGGAGAGAATATCATTTTTTAGTTTCAAGGATTCAGAAGTCATGAAACACGACCTTAATAAAATGCACACTTTGGCTTAAATTTATTCTTTTTAAGAGCATCAGCTGCGTTGTTTAAATATTTATCCATTCATTTAGCCATTTATTTATGCAGCAGGTTCAGTCAAAGGGACTATTTTTTCTCTTCTGTTCTTAAGTTTTGATTTAATACTTTCTGTGTGCTTTCCCAACCATGAACATATGAGAAGATAGGATGACATTTTGGGAAATACGCTTGTGCGCCCGCTAAACAGCTAGCTTGGCTCTGTCCAAAGGTATAAAGGTTTATATATATATTTAATGGACAGATATGAGAGTGGTATCAGTCTTCTTATATAACGGCTAAAAAGCGAACAAGCGTATTCTTCCAAAATGTTTATTATTCATTAAGTTTTAGTCACACCAAAAATGTTTCAACCTGGAGTAAATATGTGGAATAAATCATGCATTCCAAACCAAAGGGGTGGCATAACCCATTAGAGGAAAAAGTCTGTGTAACTCAACTCATTCCTTCAGTAGAGATAGATTATGTTTATGTGATACTATTATTATTATTATTATTAGTGCAAGACAAAAGAACAGAAGATTGTTGCGCAAAACGTGTGGGATGTGGGACAACACAAACAAAGCAAAACAGAGAATTGCAAAGGTTAAATCCATTTTCAGTGGCTTTACAAAGTGCAGGACTTTGACACCAGAGACCAGGATTTGCATCCTGAGTCACACATGTGCGTAGGCAACAAAAGCACTTTGGCTAAGGTTAGATAGAGATCATAGTTTAGCTTAAATGTTAATTAAGTCAACATGTCCTGTCTCTTCCTTCAAGTCACTTAACCAGGGCGACGATCTTTCCCCTCAGTTTGAAGCGTCAGTTCTCTGTTTTACATGAAGAACTTACAGCTGCAGCTGCTCCCATTGGAGCCACTATGTTCTAGAGTTAGTACAAAGACAACATGCAAGGCTGCTCCCAGTGACCATGTTAAATTATAAGTGTATGGAGGTAGAGACTGAATTCGATAATAACCATTGTGGTAAGCATTGTTTTTATTGCCATGAGAAGAAACAACCATAACTAAATTTTACACCTAAAGACAAACAGCAAGTTTCCATCATATAGGTTTCCTTCAAACTACAAAAAAATAGGGTCCCTGGAGAGACTTAACTCAAATAATGCATGAAGGGAGGTCTGCTAATATGCTGATCATGTTTCTTTAGACTTAATTTAATGAGTCGAGTGAACTCTCAGCAGTACATTCATTCAACTCATTTCAATTCAAAAGACTTTCAATTTAAATTTATAAAACGCATTTACATTAAGTTAATTAGAAAACTTCACTAAATTCATGTATGCTGTTTTAAAGTGTAGTTTGAGAATCACAAATATTTATTTAGATCATTTCTTAGAGAATTATAATAATAAAAAGGAAATGATAAAGTACTATATCTGTAAAAAAAGGTAACAAAGTAACATGAAGGAATTCAACATTCAAACTAATGAAATAACAATATTCTATTTTATTGTGTGTAGGTGGATGTGTATGACGAGGGGTCGTACACCTGCTCCATTCAGACCAAACAGCAGCCCAAGACCTCACAGGTCTACCTCATTGTACAAGGTAAGCTGCACCATGCACCAAAGGTAAACATATAACACGCCATATAATATGCCAGCTGGAAAGATATAAACTTGGAAATTGAGTCAATAAAACACATTGTATGCTAAACAGAACAGCTGCCCCTCATCAACCACAAATGTCCTTTATTATATGTTTACACTTTTTAAATTATATTTCAAATGTCTCAAGAGTCGGAGACGTCATTGTCCAACAGAACACAAGCAGCAGACATCAGTGCCACCACCACTATATTATTAAATGTTGAAATGTGTCCCTCTAAGGTGTCTGCAAGGTAAATATATGAATATGTATTGTCAGGGAAAAAGCTATATGTCACAAACGTCCGCCTACAGCAAGAGAATTTCTTGTTCCAGTTCAAATGAATCTTAAGTACACTTGAAAAGCCTTCAGCAGCAGTTTTCCATTTCAAAGGATAGGAAGTTATTTCTCCTGAATAGAGACAGCAGGAAAGTTAAGAGCGCTAGATAATAATGAGGAGAGAAAGAGAGAGAAGGTGCTGCAGGATTTGATCCAAGGCCTGGAGGGTGTACATTTTGTTTGGATGAAAAGTTTTGTTTGTTTTTTACCAAAGTTATGTTTTGGGTTTAAGGTTGTAGCTCCTCAGATGAAAGAGAAAGCAATGCTGTAACATCATCAAGTTGTTGTACCTGAGAGGGCTGACAAAAAGGTGTGTGCTTGGATGTGCTGTCATGTTCAGTTTTTCCGCTTTGTTTTTTTGTAATTCTGCATGTTGTTCCCTGTGAAGTAAAATCTGCTGACAATCACCCCAGACAACTAATTTCACAACTAATTTTTAAAGAAGCATTTTACGAATTGAGTACTTATCATACCACAAAGCATCTTACAATAATTATGCAGACGACACACACATTTACATAAAAGTATTACCAAGCAGCTATGGTGGATTGAACAAATCAATGATTGGATGTGCCAAAAGTCCCTCAAGTTAAACAAAGATAAAACAGAAATAATTGTTTTTGGTGCCAAAGAAGAATGATTAAAACTCTGTGCTTTGCTTGAATCCGTAATGCAAAATCTTCGTGTTGATATGGACACAGATTTAAATATTACATCCACATTTAGTAATATTGATTTTAAAATACTTCTATTGGTTTACAAAATACTGAAGGGCCAAAATACATTTCGGATCTACTGCTACTCTATGAACCGTCTGGGACAGGTGTGCTCGCTGTCCCCATTGTCAAAACTAAACATGGAGAAGCGGCGTTCAGTTTTCATGCGCCACATATATTAGATCAAACAACAATGAAAAACAGAGATCTGCTCCAACTCTGAATTCTTTTAAACCATAAAACGTTTCTGTGTTCTGCTGCTTGATACCCAGATTGATACCATTTTCATGCCTGTAAGGTAGAAATGTATCTGGAGCCAGCAGCCTCTTAGCTTAGCTTAGCACAACTTGACATGTATACACTTAATTAAACAAACAAGATATAAATCGGGTTAATTAGTGAGCTTTAGAGGTGCTGGTAGGTGGATTTTGTTACTTTTGGACCAAGCTAGGCTAGCTGTTTCCTCCTGTCTTACAGTCTATATGCCAAGCTAAGCTAAGCTAAGCTAAGCTGCTAGCTCCAGCTCCATATTTATGAGTATAGACTATAGCCTATATGTGTATAACATTACTGGAACTTAACCTGTTACATGTCATTTCACTGTTCTTACTCTTTCCTGCCTATTAACTATACACTGTCTTATGAAGAGAATAATGGCCAACAAATAATCTTGGCAAAGGCAACCTCATTAAAACCCATGATCTGATCTTCTCACTTCTCCGTGTTACAGCAAGTGCAGGCTTTTTGACAGTTTGGTTTTTTTTTTACTGTCACAATACTTGGCCCTTTAAGTTCTTCTTTAAACCTCTGAAATGTTTCTGAATTGCTAGTAACCTCTTGGGACCATGAAAGAATATGAGCAATAAAAACATTGAGCTGTGCATCAAAGCCAAAAAAAAGAGAGTTCATTATCCATCAAAATGCCATTGCCAAGTCTCTGTAGTCACGTTTTCTAAAGCCACAGATATTTGGCAGAAATTGCTTTTAACCTGTCAGAAACAGGCTGCCTGACAGACAGAACTGCAATACCTGAGTGCTCAAAAATGAGTTCTCCTATAGTTTGTTTGTTTGTTTATTTGAATGTGCGTGGGGGTGTGCAGGGCCGCCGACACCGGGAGAACACCGGGTCAGTTGTCCCTATGAATGCCTCAACTGTCATCTGTCCATTAGCCCAAGAAAGTATACTGAAGCACGACATGGAGTGCTGTGTATATACAGTGACAAATCTAATGTTGCAGCTCAAAACATTTCACCATAGTTGATTGTTTCATCAATCAGACTTTGTTTTTGTTTTAACTGCCCTTTCCATTTTAAAACTACTGACTGTCTGAAGTGAAACCCGACCCCAGATAAATACTACAGGCTGTCAGTGGAGGAAATGCACCACAGTGTAATTTCACCGCACACAAAAGCCTACTAGAGAGCTCCTCATCCAGCTATGAACTGAAGATATCATCCATTAATAGCATTTTTAAAGGTCAATATGTGAATTGATGCTCCTCTTTCTTGGATCCATGGCAGCAAATTGCCGCTCCTTCCCAGTATCCATTGTGTCCGATTATTCAGCGCTTGATCATTGGAATGTCCTGCGCCGACTTCCAGAGTTTCTGCCGGTGGCCTCGTTTATCACCGCTAATGCGACAGTTATAGCCAAACATTGATTCTGTTGCTTTCTTACCCTGCTATTTTGTCCTCTGCTCTGCCTCTCAAAGTCCCATTCAGTTTTGCTGCCATTGTTATGCTCATCTGTTGTATTTCCCTGCTACGTGGGCGTAATCTCCTTGAGGTTCAGTTCAGCATCTTTCATCTAAATTGCGGTGCAGTGCTGAAGGCGTAGGTTTCTGGCTATTACGTTGAATCTGAAGTTTTTATTTACTTTTAAACTGTGGTCAAATAATGAACAAAGATGTGAGGAAACTACTGAATGCGGAATACTGACTCAATAACAAGAGTACATAAGTAAAATCCAGCTTCCTGAACAATCCACCACTTTAAAATTAAACTTCAACTTCTGCTTTGGTCTAGTTATCCAGTCAGTTTTCTACTCTGTATGTAAGTCTTTCACTAAGGGGAGATAAGAATGTGTCTTTGTGTGTGGCTCTACTATACCATCACATGCAGCAACCTAAACCAACCCCCGCAAAACCCAATCAACTCTGCGGGATAATAATTCACCCTGCCTTCATCTTTTAATGGGTATGAAAATGTTCGAAACATCAAAAATTGCCCCTGGTTACAGACCCAAGAGCGGGTTCACATAACCAAAGCTGACAATTTTCTGCTAGCAGGGACAGGGACGTAATTGGAAAACAAACGATCAGACAAAGTAAATTTGGGGTGGATGAAAAAGTGGCAGACTCGCAAGGCTCAGACGAGTGGTACCAAGCAGCAGGGTCACTGCACATGACAAGAATCCCAACATAATGGCAGGCTTTCCACCCCAGTCCAATTTGATTCTTATGAACCACAGACATAGAAGTTTGGCCGATGGGCAAGCCCAGGCCAGTGTTGTGATGATCTGAAGGTTTGACTTTGATGTTTGCCAAGTCTGTTAGCTAGTCAAGAGGTGTTTATGCATGGAGAAATGTAAGTATGAGTGTGTGTGTGTGTGGGCGTGTGTGTGCACGCGTACCTGCATACGTCTATGTCAGCGGGTATGGCTTTTTTCGGTGTTGTTTTAATAGTGGTTACAGTAGCTTCAGACCATTGTTTGATTTATGGTCTCAGTTGAAAATCATGAAAAATGTTCTTCTCTTGCTAAGTTTTGCTTTTAATCAGTAAACCTATCCATTTCACTTTTCCCATAGCCTATGTAGAGGTATTATAGAATAATATACACTTATATACACACACTTTGAACTTGATCCAAATATCACCCCATTAAAAATATAACTGTGCTGCATTAATGGGATTTTTGGAGTTTGCATAAAGTTCAAGATAAATATTCCACCATTTGATCAAGTTGGAAAAAGTATACTCTATAGATGCTGCGTCTGACAGCAATCCCAGAGAGGGGGAACAGTCTGTGCTTTCATGCTGATATCCACGTTGTTAAATCCTGTCTCCAGCCCATATAGAAATGCTTGGCTGTCATAAATGATACTGTTCCACTCCTAAATGACAGATGGCAGGAGTACATTTCTCCGAATGTAAAAGAAAAATATTTGACATATTAAAAAGTTTAATAGCTTATTCCTTTATAACTCATGTCATACAGAATGAGCTAAAGCTTTCATGAATCCATTTGCGTAGAACTAATGTAACTTGGGGACATCCAGTGATCTGCAGTAATACTGTTTCTCCCATTTCTGTGTGTATTTTTAAACATTATTCAGGCCAGTCACTTGAAGAACAAATCCTTACTCACAAGCATGGCCTAGCAATTGCTCAACGTTATGAGGTGTAACCGACACTACTAAACAACTAACATCATTACAATGAAGAGAGAGACCCAGTGGCAAGCAGGAAACAACACACACTATAAAGCGTAATAAAACAGCACAAATCATGTACGAATAGACATGTGAGAGGATCATTGTGCTGATAAGAAACTAATGTGTAAGTAAGAATGACCATGTCCTGTAAAACTATTAATTTTGTATTAAATTGCTAGGTGTAACTGAACATTGTAGTTCATACCATAGCAATCAGTGGATGTAATACAGACGCATCAGGACAGATGACAACATAAAATCAGATCTGCCATGTCTATGATTGGAGAATAATATACTGTATTTTGGGTAAGACAAATATGCTCTGAAATTATCCCTGGTGAATAGTCCTGACCTCTGCATGCAATTTATTTTTCTTGTTCCTGCGGATGGACATTTTCTGTCCTCCTTTGTCATGAAAAACAGAAGCAGAATTGAAATAGACAATGCCGTTTTGGTCATGGACTACTGTGGCTACAGCTTTTTAGCCTTCAGAACATCATCAGATAACATCTTTGTGCTGTTCACCTCATACGAAAGGATGAGATGTAGGTCTACATTGCCATAAATGTCACTCTATGGATGGCAATGTTGGTTTGTCGGTTGGTCGGCCTGTGGTTCAGTTGGTCAGTCCACCACTTTGGTCCAGGCTGAAATATCTATTTTGTTGATCCCCTTTTTCTCTAGTGCCATCATCAAGTCAACATTTTCAATAATCAATTAAAAAATCTCAACATCTGCTAGATGGATTGGCACAAAATTTTGTACAGAGTAATGACTTTAGTGATTCCTTGACTGTCACTGCAACTATTGGATGGATTGTCATAAGATTTGGTACAGAGTTATTACAGGATGAATTGTAATAACTCTGGCGACCCTCTGACTTTTCATCTAGCCCCATCATCAGGTCAAAACTGTAACTGGTTGAATACTTTGGTTTATATAGATAACTGGAAAACTAATGACATTCCCACCAGCCTCTGCTGTACTTTGTATTTAGTACTAATTAGCAAATGTTAGCATGCTAGTGCACTGAACTAAGATGTAGAACGTGATAAACATTATACCTGCTGAACAACAGCATGTTAGCTTTGTCGTTGTGAGCGTGCTGATGTTAGTATGTAGCTTAAAGCACCGTTGTGCCTAAGTACCACCTCACAGAGCTGTTAGCATGGCTGTAGCCTCTTAATCTTAAATCTTACTACTACATTATTTTGAGAAACTAGGATGGGAGTCCATTTTATCAAATTAAGAAGGTGCAGTAATATATTAGTAATGTTGGGGAAGGCCTCGTTTAGTCCAAAAGTCCAAATATAGCTCCAATCCCCATACCAATAATTTTCATACAGTCCTTTATAAAACCATATCCACAGCAGCAGTGTTTCAGCAAATTCAGCAAATCTCTACATGCTATGCAAATGTGTTTTATGAAATGCAGAGGCTGGGGAGTGATTCATTCATCTCATGGGGTCCTCTTATAATACTCATCCAACAGGAGTGGAACTTTTACTTCATTTAGCCCTTACTGTAACTGCCTGCAGACTGCTGACCCCAATCAGAAATATTACAGCTTGTTGAACTCTGATTTCCACTAGTGTATCCAACAGTCAGTGTTCGTTTGACGTGACTATTTCACCAGTTAGGAAAATATTAGTAACCACAGCCTGTGAGTGATTCAACTTTCAGCGCACAGGGTCTCAAATCACTGTCCTAATCACTAGCCATGAGTCAATCGAAAGTCATTCTGTTGAATCGTGCATCCCAAGCTGAAGAAGCCAAAACAGCTGGATGGATTTTGACACGCACTGCCCTGCTGCTAGTGATTACACAAGGAATGCATGTGTGTCCGTGTGTGTGTAGTAACCTGTGCTGTCAATTATACAAGAGTGCGTGCTGGTTGTTTGCCAGATGCCATGAGTTCTTTGAAGCCTGTCAATACTATTGATCTCTTGTTGGTCTCCAGTTGCAATAGGCTGCTTTTGTTTGGTTCCTTTTCTTTTTCTTTTTTTCTCTACTTCCTTTTCACTCCAGTGATGACAGTGCCTGATCAGCCGATTCAAATCAGCATTGATCTGATACTGTTGCTTTTGAATTAAAGCCAGCACTTTAATATGCATTGACCTTTATGAAATGATTTAAGTAGCCTTGTTAATATGAAAATTGTAATTCAGCTGATCTCAAACTGTCAAACAATTCCTTTTTGAAATTTCCTTCTACCATTGCCGCAGTTTTAGAGTGCAGTGCGGCATATATTCAACAACAAGTCACATTCACTGGACTGTATATTCTCACTTATTTTTCAATACAACATCATAAGTCTTATATTTGTTGGGTTTATGACCTGAACCAGCCTGGCTAGGCAATCTGGATTAGCTCTTAAATCTCCAAGTTATCACCCAAACCTTCCTTGTGAGCAGCTTTCCCTCCAGGACAGATGGCATTATCCATTCATAAATGTCACAGAAACAGAGTGACTATAAAATAGCAGACAAAGTGAATAGTGCCGTAAGCAGCTGTTCCCTGGCTTCTGTGACCCCATTTCAATATGTTGTGTCCATTGAGAAGTGACACATGTTAATGTACTGCAGACACTTGCTCTGGAGCACGGAGAATTGACAGATATAATGCAACAACAGGAGGTTGTGTGTGTCGTTTTGGCCACGGCATGAAATCAGACAAATACAATTATGACTCATAGAAAACCTTGTTTTCCTATTTTAACCACATTCCCCTCCAGCATGTTGGTAGTTTAACCTTTATTTTGTATCTTGCCAGTGCGCTTACGCTTGTTTCTAACAGTATGAGCCCTAACCTTATTATTGACTCCAACTCAGCCACAGGAAACAACCTTTATCCCTACTAGGCATCACTGAATTTCAGACTAAAAGATAGGAAACATCAAATGCCTCCTCCTCCACACTTATCCATCTTCTCTTCCTTTCATTTCTCCCATCGGTGTATCACAATGCTGTGGTATTTAAGGAGCTAATCCGCTGAACTCTCTAAAGGCAGCCGTGTCACTCTAAAGAGCACCCTAGCAGGAGGGGGCAGGTGTGCGTGCGTCCACATATGCGAGTCTGTGTGTTTGCGCATATCTTCTACTCTACAGTCTGGGCAAGGAGGAGGACTGACCTTTTAACAATTATCATGGGACAATCAGAACCTTTCAGCGGTGCCTGTGAAGCCATCTATCCACTATCTTCCTCTACACATCTTCCCATCACCTCTTCCCATCCCTGCACACCCCTCACACTTCCACATCTTGGACCACCCCATATCTGTGCTGTTGCCGAGGTGTTTTGTTACTTCCTGTCACACTAACCATGGGGTTGTAAGGCCAGGAGGGGAGATAGAAAGACTGGGAAAGGCAGAGGAATTGAAAGAGATGCGGAGGGAAGTGCAGATTAGGTATGGCTATCATTAATTCTTGATATCGGCAGTCTGTCTGGCTCTACTGCTACAGCGCCATGATCACACCCACATACACATTATTGCTTGTATTGCCGCCAGCCATGGAGTTCAGACTACATTCTTTTTGCTGGATGATCCCTCCTTACCTGTCTGAAAAAAAGCATGTTAAGGGAGATCAATGAAGCTTCCATTTACCAAAGGAAAAATAGCAAACACATCAACAAAATTTCTTCCTCGCTAAGCTCCATCCAGCAGCCGTTAGCAGCCTCTCATTGAAGGCAAAGCAATTGCTTGTTAAGGGCTTTCCAGCAGCCGAGGAGCACATGGAACATGACACTTGAAGCCTTGAATACAATTTAGTTTCTGTCCAAAGTGTTTATTGCATACACCACCTTTGATGCCACCAGCAAATTGCAATATATCAATACCAAGGCAGTGATGTGCTTTGATTAAGGGTGTTTATCTGTCTAGATAGATACATGGTCCAAGCTCAGAAAGAAATATAATACAAATAGATGTGTTACAATTCCACTTCTGCTGGATTGTGCGTTGCATATTTTGCAGGCTGCTGAGGCAATGCAAAGATTTCAGACAGTGTTGTAAACGGTAAATTTTTTAAAGAAGTGGTTCGAAGTAGCTAGACAGGTGGAAAGATTGTTTTTTATAAGGATTTTTGACAAATTCCAAACAGACTTTGGTTTAGATCTGTGGTTGTGTAGCCATATCTCTGACTCTTTTGTTTTTATTGGTCTTAGGTTTAATGTTTTACTTGTCAAAAGCTCTAGTAATAGCTGTAACAGAGCATTGACATATTATTACTTTATGAAGTTGTCAAAGGCTAATTTAACAGTTTCCTATTTACACATCCAGCAGACATGGAGCAACATTAGCGTACATCTGTAATCGTGTTTCTGGCCACCTGATGAATGTGAATCCACTATTAACTCTCCTTTAGCTCTGTTTTTGGTCATTACCAACTCCTGGGGGAAGTCTGGCTCTTTAGCTGCCAAATGCTTCACTATGTTCACCAGCTAGTAACTAACTTGATATGCTGTGTGGTGCTGGGCAGGTAGCGTATATTGGGTTTTTTAGAGCTTTTTCACTGAAAACAGCCATCTGTTGTGGCCTAAGACGGAGCAGTAAGGCTGAACCAAAACAGGAAAGTTGCCGGCCGTAAAAACCAAAACAATGAGGCGAAAGACACTATACTCTCTATAGAGTCGGGTGATAATTCTCTGTGGGTTTGCCACCAAGAGTGACCCCTCTCATATTACACAAAGTCATTTGATCCATTGTTAATATAAAAATATTGATCAGTGCAGCTTTAAAAGCATTACTACACAGTTGATTTACTTATCTCTGAAAACACAGTGTCTCATTTTTAGCCTGTAAACATTCTGAATATTAAGAGAATATCGAAGTCCAAGGTTCGAGCACTTGAAAAGCCCACAGTAAACCCTGCAGAAGCACTGGCTTGTGTGAAGGCCAGCACTAAGCCCTGCCATGCCTCATTATGCCTGCCGTGAGCATGACGCCAGACCAGCGACTAGACACATATCCATATACACCAGCCCTCCAGCGACAAGATTACATGTATTGGTCACAACGCCCATTATTCCATGTAGCTACCGAGTTGGATGAAGTAGAGGAAAGACAGGCAGAGAGAGAGAGAGAGTGGGAGAAAGCAGCCACACACATTTTCCATGCCTTTGAACCTTCATAATGAAACTGACTCCTTGAAGTTTTAATGAAAGCAACAATTTACCATTCCTTTTTCTTCCTGGGCTGCTGAGCTTATGTTGCTTAGACTGAATCTCTAAAAAATGAAAAAAATAAAATAAAACTGCAGTCTCCTTTAATCTTCTTTATGCTGGCTGCGAGAGGTGCTCTCATGCATTTAAATGGGGCCATCCCATGGACACACATGACAGCAGGGGTATCAGCAAAGGCTGCAGGTGAGCCATCGGGGCCATATTTCACAGACTAACCAGGCGAGCCAGTGGCCATCGGTCCTGGACAGCATCTCCCCAGTCTCTGATATAGAGGACCACTATTTCTTTCTCCATTGCCTCCGCTCCCCGCACACATACCCATTACTTGTACAGAACCTGCCAGTATCCTTTCCCTCCATCTTTTTCCATCCTCTATGTGACCTGGGCCTGTCAGATAGATGGACAGCCCTTTGGCACGGTGCTCCTTGCGCTTGCGAATGCCTCTGGAAGTGAGATTGAGTGGCACAAGTTCAACCTGACCTCAACTGCTATTGCTGAGGGAAAAGATGAGGTTAGGTGTGTGTAGAGGTTGTGTCACTGTATGTCTGGTGTGTCACACCATGTAGCATTGAGTGTGTGGTCCTGTATAGGTAGGCTAAATATATGGGCTTGTGACTGCCTTGTGACTGTGCTTTTTAACATTTCACCCCGCTGAGGCTTAATAGAATGCTGTCACCTTTTCTTCAATGTCTGTGCCCTACATTACTCAGGGTCACCTGCTGTGTGTGTGGTGTGTGTGTGTGTGATGTGTGTGTGTGTGTGTGTGTTTTCATGTGTGAACTTTTTGCCGCTCAGCCTTGCTGGTGTTCAGGTCAATCCCACTGCTAGGTTTTGATCCCACTTTTATCACCACAGGCTCGATAAGAGCAGAGAGGCAAATACGTGGGGCTGCTACTCAGAGACATACATACAACAGTACTGAATAGAGCTCTGTTTTAACTGGTGAGACCAGTAGGTGACTGCTGTGGTTAGTTAATGACTTCCACCTATTATGTCCATTTAGGCCCGTGAAGGAGAGAGAACAGCATGAGGAAGAACCGTCACTGTTTTGTGTGCACTTGGTGTGTGTCAGTGGCACAAGCCTGCACTTCAGGCGCACGCTGAGAGATATCTGATTTCAGAGGCTTCCTGATGGCTCAGCTGTACCAAGCTCAGCACTGCTCGGGCCCATGTGGATTCAAACTACTTCCCTACCTGTGCTCTACTTTTCTCTACTGTCAGCATTCAGAAATGAAGTACAGACCTTACAATATGAACTATGCATTCTCTGTTTAGCCACACTAGTGGCGTAGCTTGAGGGATGGCAATGTCGGGTTGTTGGTCTGTCAGTCGACCAGTCTACCACTTCGGTCCAGACTGAAATATCTCCACAACTAGCAGATGGATTGCCTTGAAATTTTGTTCAGGCATCCGTGCATCCGACAGGATGAATCATACTGACTTTGGTGATCCCCTGACTTTTCCTCTAGCCCCACCATGATGTTGACATTTGTGGTTTTGAGTGATATCTCCACAACTATTGGATGGATTGCCACAAATATGTGTTTGATTCCATTTAGGGTAAATTGTAATACCTTTGGTTTGCTTAACCTATCATCTAGCGCCATCATCACATCAAAAAGTTTTGACGACCAAATACCTGCAAAACTAATGACATTGCCATCAGCGTCAGCTGTACTTTGTGTTTAGTGCTACAAATGTTAGTATGCTAACATGCTAAACTAAGATGGTCAACCTGGTAAATTTACTAAACACCAGCATGTTAGCAATGTCACTGTGAGCACATTAGCATTTAGCTCAAAGCACCACTGTACTTAAGTACAGCCTCACAGAGCTGCTAGCATGGCTGTAGACTCTTAGCCATGTTCAATGTTCAGTTTGAACTGAGAAAGATATGCAGCAGAGGATTTTAAAGCCATTGATTATGTCAGGAGTGTTTCAAAGAGACTCAGAATTCATTGGCTGACATCTGCCATGTGTTTTGCATGGATTACGTACCTGTCCTCAGTGTTTTCTAGTGAGCGTACTTGGCTGTTCCTTCTCCCAGTGCCCACTGCCCCACCAGATGTCTGGCATGTTATTTGGTTGGACCATATGGTAGCCAGTGCTGATGCAGTGCTTTACATACCAAGTCTTCTGTGTGGCAGGAGAGTGCTAAACACTTCTCGTGATGGAGCATATGTCTTGTTGGATGTCTTTTTGATGGAGGGCTGCTTTTCAAAAAATGCTGGGGTTGGGACAAGTTTAGGGGATTGAAAACTGATGCTGACTGTTTTCAATAAGTGGTTAGTGATTGGATGCCATTCAAGTATTTGATAGCAAATTTTGTGAGAAGTGGTGTGAAGGTTTGACAGAAATGTTTTTTGTCTGAAAATATGACATAAGACTAGATTTACTTTCTATAAAGTGACTTAAAGTTTTATCTTGATATTACTTTGTTAAATTTATTCCACACTCAGGTTAAAGTTTTTCTTTCAGAAGCGCGCACATGCACTGTAATCAAAACGGAGGCCCTCGGAGAAACTAAAAATACGTCTCACTAATGAGAAAAAAATTGCTTATCACTTATGGAGGGAAAATATTTATGACTCTTCATTACAATATGCTGCTCTCTAATGCATGGGCGTCTCACAGCTATAGTAGCTGAGTGTTGTCGAGTGTGTGCCTCTTCCCAGCACTTTGATGGCGCAGCTACAGATTTGATAGGAAATATTTTTCCCTGGGAGGGTCTTTGAGAGTTGGCACTGGTCGGCTGCTGCAGTGGCCACTGTGGTAAATAACATATGGGCTTGTTATCTCTCCTCAGAGCTAGAAAACACTCTCCCAACACCAGCCACTTGCTCATTAGACTGCAGCTCAAGGCAAAGCACAGAAACAGGGAGAAGGACAGAAAGAGACGGAGAAAGAGTGACAGTTATGAGGCAAGAGTCGAGGAGAATGGCAGAAAACAAAGACAATCGAAGAAATGCAAGGCATGATGGGAGGGAGAAAGAGACGCAGAGAGACAGAGGTTGTGTAACATGATTGTGTGCCAAAATGGATATTTGCATCCAAGTGTGCAAGTTTTTGTGAAAGAGAGAGGAGAGGAGTGAAAGAGGAAGTTGAAAGGCAGCAAGAGTGACACCCGCAGAGACACAGGAGAGAAAGCGAGATGGCGATCATACCCCTCCCACCAGCTGGTATAGCAGCAGCAGCAACAGCAGCTGTGAGCCCAGTCGTAGGCTGTGCGTGTGTGTGTGTGTGTGTGTGTGTGTGTCTGTGTGTGTCTGAGGAGCACTGTGGGGTGGTCTGCAGCTGAGTGTGTCAGGTGCGCCGCACTCTACCAGCTGTTCACAGCTCTTCACACAGCGAGAACCAACAAGCTGGTTGAGAGTCTACAGATCTGGAACCCAATCAACACTAACACAATGGCAGCTCTTCGTTTTCACATTTCCGAGCCAATGACACACTCTGCGAGTAGTGCAAACTCTGTCTGCTATAGATGATCTCAATCGGTGTTACTCCTTATTTTTAATCCTGTATGTCTTTTCAGTTGTTTTAAGTAGATGTTGATGCTCTAATGTAGGGATGCAACTAATGATTATTTTTATTTTTTATTAATCTTGTGGTTATCTTTTCTGTCAGTTGATTGATTATTCAAGCTGTAAAGCAACCAAAAATAGTGAAAAATGCCTGTCACAGTTTCCCAGAGCCCAAGATGGCATCTTTAAATTCCTTCTTTTCGCCAACCATCTGTCTAAAACCTAAATATATTCAATATAAAACAGGGAAAAACAGCAAATCCTAACATACGAGAAGCTGAAAATAGAATATGTGGGTTTTTGAGAATCAACTACTTGTTTAATCAAGTGATTATTTCATCACCACATGTGCTAATGCTCTAACTCAAATAAAAAAAAACATCTAATCTATTCAATTAAAACCTCTTGTCATTTTTTAACTTGTACACTTGAGAAACCACAACCCCAACTACTGTGTCGTGCTTCATTTATAAGTAGTGCAGGAGTGCAAACCTGGACTGATCGATTCTGATTAAACTATTTTTGCTTTGGTCTGTATCCTTTTACCTTTGCTGGGGTGGTATTTGCCAACAAGCACTTTGCCCTTGGCGCTTGGCCTTACTGGGGAAGGAAAACAAGCAGCTCATGAAATTCCCTGTGACAGCCTCGGTTTGGCTTGTGCTGTCTTTGTGAATGCACTGTAGTATAGTGCTCACACAGGCACTAAACTGTTAAAGTGCCTACTGTGTTGTGTGGATCAGGAATAAGGAGTGCTGTAAGCTGGTTATTGCAGTATCACATCACAGAGAGCTGCAGGTACATCCATAAAATGGACTGTTGGATCCTCATCCATTTAAATCCTATTTAGCTCACTGGGAGAATACCAGTCATGTGGATTACAGGGTCTGGCGGAAGAGTAATGTGACATATTTGGCAGCTAAAATTAAAGTCGCAATTAAATAGTGCTTGGAAAGCATCTTACTTTCATGATTTTGTACTTGAAACAGAATAATAAAGCAGGAAAAGAATATCAGCTAGGGAGAGAGGGGACATTTTATGTCATGGGGGGGATGACAGGGTGAGATAGATTTTGTCTTCTGGCACAAAATGAAATTATCATTTAAGATATGCTGCTTCCCAAGACATGTCCATATTGGGATTTTGGTGTAAATATATAAATGTTTTAAGATTTATTGTTAAAGGATCACACCACTGATTTTACACATCAGTTGATTCATCATGAGGAGTACTACCCAACCTGTGAAAACAGATGTATAATGTCTTCTGTGGCTCTGGAGGGAGCTTGTCTGAGAAAATAACCCTGATTATGTTATCAGGGTTTTCTCAGTTTGGGCTTTTTAACAGAAAGTCTGCATTACAAACTGGCATTTACCTGGCGGGGAGGTAACGATGCCCAGTGTTTTTGGATATTTCCCTCGGTCGACTGTTGCTTCTGTTTTGACCATTCTTTTTTCTCTCTTTTTTTTTTTTTCTATTTTGATTCCCCTAACTATATGCAAGAGTTAGTGCTAAATCTCTTGAGTATCCCTTTGAATGTATGCATGTATTTTGTAAATTAGCCAGCTAACAAGTTCCTAATGATTTCCAAGACAGGAATTAAGTATGTAATTTGTTACTAATTATAAGGACACAGAGACGGAGTTGTTTGAGTTAGGCTAGTTGTGTTAAGATCACATGCAGTTGTGGATTTTCAGAAGAAATGTCCTTAAAAGAACTGTTAAAATATTAACTGGATTGGAAAAACTGACAGAGATCAATTTAAACTCGAGTAAATATTAAATGTTCATTCTCCATATTTGTTGAAATGTACGCTTGCCTATAGAAAAATGTAAACATTTTGTATGTTCACTTAAATAATGTGCATGACTGAAAGACTCTAGTTAGAAGTGTACTAACTGAACACTGCCTTCATTTAATCTGCTTTGGGGCCTGTAAAATAAGGCATTACCATAGTTTTTCATTTAACTTTGACTGAAATATGTTTGTTGTACACAGATGAGTGGAGTAACTATCAACCAACCAAACTGCATGTACTTTTTTTGTCCATATATGTGCATTCGGGTATGTGAATTTCTTTATTATATCGTTGTGTGTCAAGTGGCTTGTGCACATCGATCCCATTGCTCCTTTGTCATTAGCATGAGAGTGCTGAGAGTCCATCAACGAGGCTGCAGACTGAAATAAAGAACCTTTGGACCCAATCTCAGGTTAAAAGTTAATGACTGCTAACCGAGGAGTCTGGAGGCCTCGAGTCTGGGGAGGGGTCTGAATTGTTAATGGTGACACATGCACGCACACACACACACACACACACACACACACACACACTTAAACACCATGCGCCCACAGAGCTATACACACTTACACTCTCCCCATTATGGGGTGCACTTTAAAGTGGTCTATTGCAGCAAATGGGGGCAAATCAGGTGGTATTGATCAGTTAGTGCTGATTGCTGGTTTGACTTCCACAGAACATCCTTGAGGGCCTTTAAGGATCAGGGGAATTGTGCTGAAAGGCCATCTGAATGCCACAATAAGTCAAGCTGTAATTTAATAGACCCCTTTTAATGCCTGAGTGAACAATGATACGGTATGTTGTTGCTTTGAACTTCTAGTTTCACTTTGAATCTGCATAAATCAATAAGATACTGTCTAGGTTTACCAGTGTGTTGTAATAAAGAAAATCTGTACTTCTGTTAAGTATACATGAACAACTATGAACTGCTCCAATAATTGTTTTTTTATGGAAAAGATATTAAAGGATTAGCTGTAAAATATTAATTCGTTCAGTCAAATCACCACAGTTCATTTAGATTTAAAACTTTTTCGATTTGAATATAATTATTCAGTTTGAAGCCTTATTATTCAATTTTAAAGTCTTTTTAAGTCTTTAAAGTCCTTAAGTGATGTTTTTATTGGCATCATTATCTACTTAATTATTGATAGGTAAAAGCTTTATTAATAATAAATAAATAAATACAAAAATTATAATCACTATTTTGTTGTTCTTACTGGAACACCAATGAGAGAAGAAAACATGATTTGCACAACACCACTGACTCCCTGTTGTGAACCCTGGTTTTGCTGAATCAGCTGTACTGGGCGAGAAATGGCATTGGAATAAGAAAGAGGAGGTGATGGTGGTTTCACATTGGGAGGAAAATTGGAAGTGGTGGGGCGTAAAAGGCATCTAAACTGAGCTGCATAGGTATATGGGTTGTGGGAGTGCTTGTGATCTCTAATAACCCTTGTCTGGACAAGGTGACATAATGAGGAATGGTATTTGGAAGTGGAAGCACAAAGGGCAGGAAGTGGTATTAAACAGATGAAGAAATGGTACCTGTAGAGGGAAAGGCGGCCATTGCAGCCAAGATTCTATAACCTTGGATTTAGCTTGTCTAGCCATCTTTGTTTTTCTCATTATCATGAGCGGTATGATATCGTAAGCCTCTAAATCATCCGATGGCTTGAATGCAAAATCTGCTTTGCCTTTTTGGCAAGCCCTCCACACTTTGTGGATGTACAAAGCTATTGCTCCTGAGGAGGCAAAGGATTTACCGAGGTGCCTCCGTTAGGCCAAGATAAGAACTACAGCTTATATGGAATATATAAACACATACATTTTTCATAAGGGCGAGAGCTGCCATTAGTTGGTTTTATGAAAAAAAAAAAAACAATCTATAGCATTTCCTCTTCTTTGACCCTCCCTGGCTGCCTGTGTAGAGCTTGTTAGCAAAAACTGCTACTACACCTGTGTTGTTTCCCCTTTTTCAGTGCGAACACCAATTAAATGTTCATGTGATTTACGAGTTGCTGCCCTTGCGGGACACTCATTGGAAAAACACCTTTCAACACAGACTGAAAAACCATCTCCTTAATTAATCACCTTGGTGTCCCCAAGCAGAGCAAGGTCTACAGATCAGGGATGGATGGAAAACGTGATGGGTCTCAAATGCAGAAAATCCTCCTTCAGAAAAACATGGAGAAAAATTCCTTTTTTTTTCCTCCCTCGCTTCCACCGGCGCCTCCAGCAGGCCATTGCATCTGTCTCATATCCGGTACTTCCTTTGAAAGTTTCACAGGCGTCTTGGGTTTTTAGAGCGCTGCCGCTGCTGATGGCTACGGTTGGGATGGGGAGGAGGTGGTGTCTTCTTCTCTGTCATCACCTTTCACATTTACCTTTTCTTCTTCTCTTCTGTTTTCGTAACAGCTAAGAGGGCGTGGGGGGGGGGCACTGGCATTGCCAGGCCACTTGAGCTTCTTCTTCTGCAGCAGTAACAGCACCGTCAGCCCACTTCTCAGACCTATAGCATTCTCTTTCCTTTCAGTTCTGCAGTGCCAGGCAGAGAGGAATCAGCGTGTATGTGTGTTGCTGCAGAAAACACGCCCCGAGGTCTCAGATCAAATGAGATCGGTGTTCCTCTATATTTTGCATGCGGTGACATGATAGTACAGGCAAAATGTGTGTTCAAGTGTGTGTGTGCTGCTCATGTAATGCAGATATATCTTGTCATTACATCGCGTAACAATGTCAACATGAATAATGGAAGGGATTAACAGTGGATATTGACAATGAGTCACAGTATGGGGATAAACTGTCTAAGCAACAGAAAATAAAATGTGTTTGTGACTGTACTTGTGTGTATGCATACAGGTGTGTGTGTGTGTGTGTGCGTATGATTCAGTAGTAAGACTACAACCAACGGCTCAGTCACAAGGCTTAGTGTTAATCTAAAGAGATATTCTTTATCAACACGAGCACATTGCAGACATTTGGAGATGTAGCACGGCGATTACATTTTACTCCTTCCATTGCTCCTCTTTCCTTTGGCCTTTTTCCTTTTTCAAAAGTCTCTCAGTAAGCCATATTATGTGTAAGGGTGCACATTTTTGTGGCAGATTTATCAAAGATTTCCATGTAAGAGTGTGTGTGTGTGTGTGTGTGTGTGTGTGTGTGTGTGTGTGTGTGTGTGTGTGTGTGTGTGTGTGTGTGTGTGTGCTTCTCCTCTTCCTTTGACCTCAAAGGGCCGAATGCAGAGAAAAAGACTGACAGTCTCTCCTTTTCAACCCTTGAATGGTCAAGTTTCCCTGATTGTCGCTCTCTTAGTGTCTGCAAAAACAGATTGCCTTATAAGGTCAAGGTGCCAAAGTGGAGATGTAGAAAAAGGCAAAAATCAGGCACACAAATACAAACACTAACACACACCACCACACTGTCAGTCATTTTGAAGGAGACAGACACAGATGCAGCAGACACAGATTTCCTCATGTGCTCTGTTGACGACCTTAAATACTGCTCTTCCTAAGGTAAGATGATGTTCAAAGTCAGGAATACAAATTAACTGTAACTTTCCTAAAATAATAATAATCAGCTTTTTTTTTCAGATGACATTAATTACATAACTAATAATGTTTTGAGAAGAAATAAGTTGCTATGACGGTTGCTATGACATTTTGCTATGATGGTTGTTTCTTGCAATAGTTTATTTTTGGGGTCCCCAGGGACCCTAATCGGTAGTCCTTGTATGTTAAATATGTTAGTAGGATCGGGGTTAAGGCGATGTTAACTTGTGTTCAATCCTGACTTGTAACAGGCTGGTTATATTGTCCTTTTTTGGGGCCTTTGGAGGGGAAGTTTGGGCTGACCTTGTTTTATAGAAAGGAGGTAATTGGCAGTAAAGCTTCCAAGCACTAAAAGCTAAAAGCTAAAGAGCTGCGAGTGCTTTCTCCTGATTATCTTCTAATGGTTTCAAATTAGCTGAGCATAATCGCACGCCTCTTCTACACTCGCTGCCATATCACTCCTCCAAATGTCACATTGAGAGCTAGCGGGGGGTAAATGTAGGAGGGAGCAAAAAGAGCCCAAGGGGAAAAACAGAAAACATGTAAACTGGTATACACAGAACTGTTGACAGTATAGATGATTTATTGCCATACACTACTTTAATGTCTTTGATATAAAAGAACTGTAGAACCTTTGCTGTACTTGTAAAAAAAATATTCTTCAATTTAACTCCAAAATGTTCTTTTATTTTGACACTGCTGCTTATTTTGTTTCAGTCACATGTATTTTGTTGTTAGTCTGTGATGGGACGAGGTAGGAGAATGAATTTCATAGTCAAAGCCCAGAGCTGTTTTGTTGTTTATTGTTTCCTGTATGTGCGCTAAAGAGTGGAATAGAGTTTGGCGCAGTAATCCTTCAATTGTAATGAACAGTTTACCTTGAATATAAAGCAATCTGGCAGAGTCCAGGTGGGCGAGGTTGCATCCTGTATTATCTGCTGCCTTCCCTGCTTGTGTTCAAAGGCTAATTTCATGCTCAATACGCCTACATCTGAGATGAACCGAGCAAGAATGTTGGCACATTTTTGATGCATAAGAGAATAGACCACCTGTGATTAAAAGCAATGGAGAACAGAGGGGGAGAAATGCAATGGTATATGAGTACTGGGAAAATGTGTTACAAGTGTGTTACCATAGTCTGGATAGAGACATAGGGCTCTGGTTTTGTGGCAAGCGTCTCTTAAAATGCATTTCATCAGTCTGTTTGGTGTATTTGTATCCTGCAATTCTTCTGCTATACTGTAAGTGTTGGTCCGGTCTCTTCTGTGGTTGCACTCGCTGTATCACCAATCAGGGATGATGCTTTTTTTTGTTGTTTTTCTTTTTGGGCTGTATCTTTCAGGTCAAACAATTGTTTTTATTATGAGTACAGAGTGTTCACAGCATTATTCTCCCTCCCCTGTGGTGTTTCTTTTGTTAAATTGGACAGGCCAGTTGTGAAAGTGCCAAATGAAACATCTTGGTTTTGCTGAATCACATTTAGTGAATCACGGAACTTCAATCTATTTGTCCATGAAGTTTGTCTTTTAATTTTTATTTTTTACCTGTTTGCTCCATTTTCCCACAGCAAGTTGTCCTACATTTAGGCTACTGTTGCCTTTTATAAGCATGTCGTGTACCATATATGGCACATTTTTTTGTTGTAAATGAGCATGTTTGTGCATGAACAGATGTGGAGCAGGTGGGATTTATCGTTGTTCATGTATATGCATGTATGATTAATACCAACTGCCAACTGTTCAAACTGGCAGCACAAATTTAGTAATTGATCTATGCATGCTTTGATTCTGCAGAACCTTCGGTTACATTCGGTTACAGTGTTTTTTTCACGTTCACTCGGTTAAGGTTAGGGAAAGATTGCAGTTACGGTAAACAAAAATGCAAATATTAAGTCTGTGACAGTTGGCAAACTCTGGTCTCTGCATGAAAATTTAACATGCTAAACACCCATTCACCACCCCAACCTCTACACCCTTGCTTTCCACATCATTACATTTAGGGCACACATTGGTATCAACATTGGCATTGGTAGTAAAGCGTAAGGTGCAGTATCTTCCAGTATGGATGTAATTCCTAGGGATACTAGGCATCACTCAGCTGATAGTTTGGTGAACAAATGCAAACTGAATACTTGGATAAAAATACATACACACAATTGCGCAAAAAAGTTCAGTGTAATTATAGCAAGAGAGACAGTAAAACACTTTGGCAATAACTGCAATATTAGGTGCATGTAAATATAACCAGTACTGAAAGGACAGTGAGTGGTTAATCCTGCAAAGATACAAGTTTAGTGCTTTCATCCCCTTCCATTTCTCCCCATGGTGAATAACTTGTCACATGGACTGCGGAACTGCCTGTGGCATCTCTCTCTCTTCTCTATGCGGGCGCACAGTTAATGCACAAACCTACAAACACAAACACATTCCCTCCTAATTACTCTTGCTCTCTCTGCCTCTCTCTGCTCTTTCTCACTCTCTGTCTTTCTTGCTCTCTTTTCTTTCTTTCTTTCTTTGAAGTTTGAAATTAGAGTTGAAAGCAAGGTCAGTGTATTTATAACGTTTTCATCAGAGATTTATTATTTTTGAGGAATCGGAAAACCAAACCAAATAGGAGATCATTAGCCGGAGAGCACATGATGTTTTTTTGGGGGTGGTGAAACCTGTCACACCTCCTGTATACTGTAGCTGGTGATATTTGGCTATGGATGGGAATGAGTTCTACTTTGGGGAGTGAATGAAAATGATCCATTAGAAAATAAATTCTCCAAAGTGTAGAGTGTGTGCACCTTTCTATTGTACACCACGTGGCGTAAAATGTGGGTGTTTTTAGCTCCACATGTAATGTATGTCTATCCCATAATTCACGTAAATCCAGCCATAGGGAAAACATTAGCAGAGAGTGCAGTGTATCTCTGTGGGAATTCATCCATCCTGTAGTTGCAGAGGTAAAGTGCTTTTCAAAGAGCTGCCCTTTCCAACATTGTTCCTTGAAGGTTGACCTATGACTATGATTTCAATTCACTCCTTCATTCTCCCTCCTCCTCCTTCAGTGTTGACAGCTAGACATCAGGCATTATGGCCATGAGAGCTGAAATGTCATTCGCACTTCTTCCCTTCACTATTGTCTTCCTTTCTCCATCTCCTCTCCTTTTCCACTTTTCTCCCCATCTTTCCTCTTCCCCCGCCTGCCCTCCCATTTATAGAGGTGACAGGGTTATCAGAGTATAAGCGGTTGTTTCTTGCCCGATCCATTTTTATCTATGCCCCCAAGGATTAATTCTCCAGTCACACATCCTACTGAGCCAATCAACTTCCCCACCCCAACTCACCGCTTTAGTTGTTTTTGAGGGGGAAAAAAAGCCAATTGGATTCTTCGTCACCTCAATCGAGTGCCCCCACCCGTTCCATCTTCCCATATCTGGAAAACACATCTTCATTTTGGCTTGGTCATTTGACTACAGCAATAACTCTGTATGACTTCATTTAAAATGCTGTTTGGCACAATTGTGAAAGTCTTGTCAGTTCGTATTAGAGAGATGGGTTACTTGGGTGCGTGTGTGTGTGTGTGTGTGTGTGTGTGTGTGTGTGTGTGTGTGTGTGTGTGTGTGTGTGTGAGAGAGAGAGAGAGAGATAGAGAGAGAGAGATGTTAGTTCGTTGTGGGGAGGCTGTTAGTGATGCTGTACAGAGACAAAGCTTCAATAATAACCTTGCTGGAGAAACAATCTGAAAGAGACAAACACTGAAATATTGTTTTTTGGAAAACATGGCTGATAGGGAGGAACGGGGCAGCTTTATTTCAATTCAACACAACAGCTCCTATCAGATTTAGATTGCATCTGAATTCCCACATGATGCAGCTCTCGTAAAAGTGTTTACAACTTGGAGCTCTTAAATGCTTTCAGTATAGATTTTCCATATGTTTTTGTTAGTTACACAGTCAGCTAGGCAAATACAGATTTCTTCTAGTAAATCAAGACAAGTCTTTCAATTAGCTTCAATATAGGCACCAAAATGAAAGGTGCAAAAGTGGAAACATGCCTCACGACAAGAGGAAGCCACAGTACCTGCTGGCATGGATAACACCCACAACAAGAGTACGACTATAGCGCAGTCTTTATTGTAGGGCCACTGAGTAACTTTAATGGAGCAGTTGGGGTTTAAGTGCCCTGTTTATGGACAAATTGACAACAGTTGTTGAGAGCTGACAGAGTCTGTTACTTTCTGCACCAGCTTTTTGCAACTGATTGTGCTGCTGTTGACACTTTTAAGCAGGTAACCCATAAGCTTTAATGGTTTACTTCCCAACCCTGCTTTTTATGTGTAAATGATTTGGATGGCTAAATAAATAGGAATCTGATTTGCAAGCGAGTGTAGACTGTTATTTCAATTATGGCAATTAAGGTTTATTGCACTACAGTGCATGTGCAGGTCAAGCGCTTTATTCAAAAATTGACTTTTCGGCACATATTTCCACCTCCTAAACTCACACTTCATCTGAATGACATACAATAGCCTACGTGCTCACTGTTAAGAAAGACCTATTTTGTTCTTTAAGAACGCACACAGCGAGGTGCAGACCAGTGGGAGCTTCAATGCAAGTTCATCAAAAATGGCTTCAAGTTTAATTCCTTATTAAACCTTCTTGAGTGTTATAGGGTCTACTGCATTATATTTGTTCTCAAAGAACAGGAAGGGGGGTTAGAACAATAGGAAATGTACTTAAAGGATGGATATGTTAAGGTGAATTCAGGAAGACTTTGAAGTTTGTTAGGGTTATTCATAAATGTTAAGTGATGGAAAGGATTGGAGTACACCCTGTTTTGAAAAATTAGTTTGAAAAATGAGGTTGAAAGAACCAAATTTGTTGCCATATATTGATAAAAAGTATATGCACCCTTTTTACCATTGATGGGTTAAGATGAAAGCTGGAATTTTCTAAAGAATATTCTGAAAAGATGATTGAAATATTATATGTTCTGTATTTATGGTCATTTATATTTCTCTTGCAATTTTTGTATCAAGTAAGAGCAATGCTTTTGTAAACTGTATTTTTTAAGAAAGGGATGTTTTGGGGATACATGGTATCTATGATGATTTATCAGTCACATGCCTTATCTATGAATAGTATATAATGAATGAATCACCGCCCTGATGAAGACGAGAGCCACAAACATTTGGTTTCTAAGAAAGACCTCTAAATTATTTATTACATCCCATTCAGGATTACAAACATGAATCCCAAATACAATATTTAGAGTGAAAAAGCCAAAACATTTTTTTATAAATGTCCTTCAAGTACTGTAGTAATACAAGTGTGTTATATAGAGAATCACAAAAGAGTACAAGATAGAAAATCACTAAGATGCACACATTTAACATGAAACAATAACAAAGAAATCGTTCCCGTTCTCTTATTGTTTCTAAATGTAGCACTTGAAGCAGCTCAGCATATTTGATGAAGTTGATGTATTCACATGATTCTTGCAATATCTGGGTTGTATCCACATGGTTGAATGAACTTATTGTTAGTCACTTTGAATAAAAGCCTCAGCTAAATAAATGAAATGTAATGTACTGTAAAAACAGGAGTACGAGTGAGTTAAAAGTGTGCCGCTCTCTCCTCCCTCCTTCTAATATCTGCCAATTGACAACACATTTTCTTTTCTTTTTTACCTCAGATATAGTGTAGCATTGATTGTGTGTAGGTAAAGGTACAGTAAATAGTATAGAATATAATGACAACACCAATTGACAGACGAAGAGTTGTTAAAGTCTGTGTTCATTGTTTTGCACCTCCTGTGGTTTTAAAAGCATTATTCCTCTGGGTTAGTTCAGGATAATGACAGGGTCACATTGCAGGATCAGAAAAGGGCAAGTGAATCAGCAAGCTTTTTCTCTGCTTTGTGTCTAACTGATGCACAAGGATTTTTGCAGATTATTTATAAATTGACTTTGAATGACAAGCTGATACTGTGAATGTGCTGGATACACAGCAGGCAGGTCAAGAGTGGATCATAGGCCTAGCTGCATTTGGTGAACAATAGTTACCCCTGAAACAAACAGCAACCATGGCCAGGAAGTAGAGAAATGTTTTACTTTTTGAATGCATCGCAAGTCTGCATGTTCATGATAACATGCACCAGCACAAGATTTCACAGGCTCAAGCATCCCATTTCTTAGAAAATAAAGAAAGGTTTGATGTGAACGGTTCCATTCCAGATATATGATGGATAATATGCATGTAGACTTTGGGTTCACCTAGAAAAATCCAGTTACAAAATGCATTTATTCATCAAATGCCAAGGTGTCAGATTTGGAGCGTAAGGTTAGTTCAGGAGGAGCACTGAAATTGCACTTGCATCAGCTGATTGGCATCATTCACTTCATTCATGCTTCAAAATCACTGGATCGTTCATCAGCTGTGTGGCTTAGCTGACTAGTAACATCCAATCATATTTACGCAAGTGTACAGCACAGCCATTATAAGAAAAAGTGACCCTTCTCATTATTACTCAACTAAAACGCTCATACCAACGCTGTTTGCTGCCACAGTTCCCTTTGCCACCCCAACCTCCTCCTTATTTGCTATGCAGTATTTTTGAATTTAACAAGAATTTAATGTCCATGTATGTTTATCAAGGGGAACTGCTTGGATTCATTAAGAGTTCCCTCAATAGAGCAGAGCCTTTCCTGTCAAATCTAACTGTACAACCATTTCCTAATGGTCAGTTCCTTGATGTTAATGTCTCAGACTGAGATGGTAGCTTATCATAGAACAAGAACTAATCAATGAAATTGTTTTAACTGGTGTAACTGACAACTCTGGGCTTATATCCCAATATCCCAACTCTAAACCCTGGATATCCCCCCACATTAAATACAGTTTAAGAAAAACAAAAAGCCTTTAAATGCAAGGACTGGATTTCCCTCAAATCCATCAGTCACGCTGTCAAAACACAAGGCAAGCATTTCAGAAAGTAAAGACCCTCACTGGGTGTGACCCAAGACCCACCCTCTCCACAATAACGGACCCTGTCACTTTTTTCTAAAGACACTTTCTACCCCTTAACTCTGCTATTAAGTGTGAGGAGCTGCTGAAAGCTCTACCTGTCCTGAAATCATCACACCCTGCACCCTTCACGCAGGAGCCGCTGCAAACCAGGCAAGGCCCCAGGACCTGACAGCATCCCGGCAAGGGTACTGAAGGCCTGCGCCATGGAGCTCTCTCCTGTTCTCCACTCACTCTTCTGTGAATTTTACAGGACCGCAACAGTTCGCACCCTCTAAAAAACATCTACTATCATACCGGTGCAAAAGAAATCCCGCCCCTCAGAACTCAATCACTTATACCTCAATAATCATGAAATGCCTGGAAAAGCTGGTGCTGAACACCATCATGCCAGCTGTCAGTCTACAGCTGGACCACCACCAGTTCGCCTACAAGGCCAAGAGGGGAACTGAGGAGGCTGTAGCACTAACCTCTCCCATCACCACATACTCCCATCTGACGATACTTGCACTCCTCAATGACAATATCTCTGTGATGACTTATCAACACTCCATCTCCCATTTCATTCACTGTTGTAACAGTGAATGAAATGGGACTAACTAACTATCTACAGCTGAATGTTAATAAGGAACTGGTTTCAGCACCCCAAACACACACCGCACTTTCCTGAACCCCATTTCCACCAATGGCAAGACAGTAGAGCAGGTTGACAGCTTCATATACCTTGGAATCACACTGTAGAATAACCTCAGCTTTGACTCTTTGACTTAATAAAAGCATAATCCAATCCATAATACTCTACTGCTCCCCCTGTTTTCTCACCATGCTGCCTGTCTCCAACAAGAACAAGTTGTCCCGTATCACACACACTGCTTCCAAAATCGTTGGTCTCCCAACTCACAGATCTCAATAACAGAGCCATCACTCACATGGCACTCAGCATAGCACATGACCCTGGAAAACCCCTCAACCCATTTTTCACTCTACTCCCATCTGGGCACAGATACAGGACACTCAGATGGAAAAAGGCACGTTTTGTCACCTCTGCCACCATTGTGTTGTGTTGTTGCATGTAAATATATCTTTGTTCTGCAGGCACACATGCACACTGTGGAAACAAATGTCCCCTTTAGGGACAATAAAATCTATCTATCTATCTATCTATCTATCTATCTATCTATCTATCTATCTATCTATCTATCTATCTATCTATCCTACAACACTATCACAACTAAAAAATAAAATGGAGAAAATTGAAAATTGCGTATCAATAAACCTTTACTCAAAGTAACTTTTACTCAACTTTTACTGCAGTCAAGCAATGTCACTATCCCCTCTTACTTCACAATGAATTATTTACAAAAGCATCATAACCTATAAATTACATAGGCAACTATTTACAGTAGCAATAATTAACTATTAATACACCAGTGGGTTCAGGCTTGAGCCTCTCTTAAACACTGGATGGAATGGAGGTGTTTCGCTGGGAATGATAGGGTTCATTTAAGACCGACGACATGGCCTAAGGTGTGTCGAGCCCAAGGGAATGTAGACCTGACACATACACACACACACACACACACACACACACACACACTCATACACCATCATTAGAATAGTAAATCCACTTATCACAGGTTTAGAGAAAGAAACAAAGTTACTCTTCTTCATTTGCCTGCATTATGCGTGCTGCAACATTCATCATATTCCAAAGGCATTGATCATTATTTGTATTTCTGGCCTCATATCTGTGTATGCGATACCTTATATGAACCACTTCAGCCACTCTTTGTGAAAACAGTGATGTATGCCCTCTACATCCTTCATGATTGATTGCATCTCTGCTGCTGACTCGCTTTAAAACAGACTGTACCTCCTTAATTCATCTAAGTTGTTTTTGCCAGAGTAAAGGTTTCTCCCTCCCTCTTCCTCTCTCTAGGTTTCCGTTTGTTTGTGTTGGAGTGGGAGCAGTAGGAGTGAGGAGTAGATGGTGATCTCGAGGCAGGATGATCATTAAACGCTGCGTCGAGATGAAATAGCTCTGTGTTACTTTGAACATCAGTGTCACATACGCACTAGTCTCGCATAGCCGAGTCAGACTACATAAACACACACACACACACACGCATCTTCATTTCACCTTTAAATTTTGATTCGTATATTAAAGCCTACTTTTCTGAAAGTATGTGTCTGAACTCAGAATCAGTGCCAAGCGTCTGGTGGGTCCCCGTATGACAAGAGAAGCAATCTGTTTTCATGAGCTCAGGTCCCGGGGCAGGAGATTAAATTGCTTATTTGGATCCTGGGTTGAGAAAGTTTACTGTAAGTACCTCTGAGGGCTATAGCAGTAGGAAAAAAGGTTCTCCAAAACTCTTTCTTTCACTGAGAGAATCAAGGTCAGCTTGTGTTTGTGTTTAATCTCTGTTTATAGCCAATAGTTTCTATGAAGAGATGGCAAAGGATGCTATGGGAGTAAAGCAGCTTGCATGGTGGACTAGTAGGGTTTTTTAATGGAAAAGTCTCAGTTGTTTTGTTTTGAGTGAAAATGTGTTTTACAGAAAGGTGAATTAAACACTATCGCTTTTCAAGATATGTAAACACAACAAAAACGTCAGTTGTCAACTTCTACAAGTTGACACCCCTCAGAAATCTCTGGATCTGTGTGAGATAAAACACACATTGCTCTTCATACTCATAAATAATAGCAATCTTCGGCACCCTGGTAGCTCACCTGGTAGAGCGAGTACCATTGAGGAGTCCTTACAACAGCGGGTTTGATTCCAGCCCACTGCTGCATGTCATCCTCTCTCTCTCTCTCTCTCTCTCCTGCCTTTCCTGTCTCTCTGCAAAAGGCCTGAAAAAAATAAATCTAAAAATAATAATAATAATAGCAATCTCACTAACCTTGATGTCATTTCTCTTGTATCTCCAGTTCCAGCCAACATCTACAAGGTGTCAGAAGACATCACAGTGAATGAGGGCAGCAATGTGACACTCAGTTGTTTGGCCAGTGGCAGGCCGGACCCTGCAATCACCTGGCGGCTGCTCAACCCCTCAGGTAAGAATCATCCAATCAGTGCTCATTATCATTTGTGTCAGTCTTGATGTCTGGCCAATGGTGTGCCAGACTCTTTCACCATCTAAATACCAAATTGTTTTTTCAAATCACCCAAAAAGATTAATCTCCCCAAATTAGCTGCGGTGCATCCGAATTTCTGCAGTTGTTACAATTTGCCACAAATGTCACAACACTTTTTCACACTTTGTTTTTACAGTGTTGGCAGGATGTCAGTTGAGGATAAACAGAAATATAGAGAGAGAGAAAATATACAGTATATTTCTAAAAATAAGACACTCTTTACTTAAGATCTTGGATCATAATCATCAACTTTTTCTTCAGTATCAAAGCAGTCCTGTGATTGTTGTTGGTACAGTAAAAACAGGACCTGCTAGCAGCCAAAGCAACATGAATTCTCATGATGCCCCTGTGCCAAAATGTAAACAAATAGGCTAAAAACGCAAGGGTGTAGATAGGCTTGCAGTAAGTTCAATATTTAGACATTCAGCGAGGTTCATCTTCAATAACTTTTCATCAGTCTTCACCAGATTTGCTGGGCAATGCAGGATAAAGCATGACTTACATTCACATTGTTATTTTTACCTCATGATCTGATAATGAAGCCTGGCACCGTGTGCGACTTGACAGTAGACGGGAAACTGACAAACTGAAGTTAGGAGCCATCTCAAAAGTGCATGCAAATTGGTCAAGAGAGCTTGTAAGATTTTTTTCAATAGCTTTCTCAATTTGTTATCATAGACCCTTCATATGACACTAAATCTGGACCTCCTCCCACAGCACGCACAACCTCCTTAAAAAAAATAATGCAATAATATCCATGACCACAGTTTTTGCCAATGGGCTTCTCATTTGTTATCATCGACTCTTCAGACCAACTTTAAATTCATATGTGCCTCCTGCAATTATATACACAACCTCCAGCTTTTAAAGAGCAATCATGGAATATGACTCAATGCAGTTCTGACTTGTATTTTTCCACTTTTTTAAAACTTCTTCCCCAAATCATGTTTTATTTTTTGATTGTTATTGTGTATTTTGTTAGTTTAACTCATACTTATACATATGAGGAGTATACATGGCAGTAGAAAACACAGAAAATGAATTTCCTGTATTAGGTCCAGCCCACTTCTGGAAAGATCTGAATGAAGATAAAAATAGTAATATTTTTGTGAAGTAAACAGTTACAGATACAGCTACTAACTTTGCGTTAGTAAGGGCGTGTTTATTTAACCATGAGGAGACTTTCTTATATAGTAGGTTCTCATGTATGTTGATGTTTGGACATGCTATCAAAGTGTGTACAGGTCGAGTGTTCATACGTCTTTCCATAAACATGCTTTCAGATGGTGGTGATACTGTTGCTTTGGGATTTAATCCAATTTCAGAGAAAATAATAATATCTCCCACTGCTGATAAGCTTGTAGTGTGATGGATGGAGATGCTCGAGTTGACAACTGTTTGATAAGAGCCTCATGCTGATTGAAAGCCAGTCTGTTTGTGTGTCTTTATCAATTACTGCGCCAGTTTGTCAGCGCTTCAGACATGTTTCATCAAATACATCTGTTTCCTGCACCTGGAAACTGAACAACTCGGATGGGTGTGTTTGCCCCTTTTGTCGGTTTGCATTAAACCAGAGTGATTTGTTCAGCCTAATCCTGCGAGCCATATGGTTCTGACTGGCTGCTTTACAGTGCTGTGGTGAAAATTTAAAGCTCCCCTTCAATTTCCTCCTGTCAAACTAAAGAGGAGCCCTCAAGGTTTAGATGGCTCACAAAGTTACTGTAGGTAAAGCTCCTTTGTAAGTTTAAACAGCTTAGAGGGATGAAAAAAGCAATATCCAGTAGTAAGTTTTCAAGCTGCAATGAACTGGGCCTTAGTAAATACGCCTCTGCAAGTTCTGTATAATTTCTTCCATAAGGTAGCTTTTCTTTTCATTATTTCCTTCCTCTATGTTTTGTTGAGGAAGTAGTAGGCAGACCACCTTCGACAACTCTTTGTTCTTTACTGAAACAGTGTGAATGGTGAAACAGAAGCAGTGTGATAAAAGGAAAATCCTGTCAGCGTCCTGGCAGGATTGGATCCTGTAAGTCTACACAGGCACATGTGGCTCCAGAGATGTTGGTCCCACACCATTTGCAAACACCGGCGCCGTTGTTGTTATTTTTGTTGTTGTTTTGCGGGTGTCTTTCACCCCAGAATCCATAAGTCTAACCCAGTTCGAGAGCTTGTGGAGGACTGCTGAGAGAGATAATGATGTCTGGCAGCCTGTGGTCTCACTGCTTCACGACTTCGCCTGCTTGGGCGGTAACACTGCTTCGCTCTGCTAGCGAGGCTCTCAACTATTTGCTGGGACCACAGATGTTCATGAGTCACAAAATGCCAGTCCAAGTCAAGACTCAAGTGATTTATTCAGAGCCCCAGTCAAGTCTCAATTCTTCAGTATGAGGATCAAGCTCAAGTCTGTATAATATGGCTATTTCCACAAATTTCACTGCAGATGAATCATATTTTTATACTTATAAGGGTATAAAGGAGCCGCTATTGTGACTACTTTAAAGCACATTATCAAGAGGGTGCAGTAATCTCAGCAGATAAACAAACAACTGAAGTACAGTAAGTGACTAAGTAGCAGTGGGCTACTATTTGCCACTTAAATAGAAAAAGACACTTGATTATTAAAATCAAACACATGGTGAAGGACTGTTTAAACAAAGTTAACAAGCATCCATGCATTCAGAATGGCAGCGTCACAAGGTCAAGGCTAGCGCTAATGGCTGGAGGCAACTACTTGGCTTGAGGACTTTTGCATTCGCTAAATAAATAAATAGTTCTAATGGCTAATTACACTGATTACACTGAGTAAGGTTATAAAAGACAAAATTAATCAAGAATATTGACAATGCCTTACCAATCTTTGAAAGAGTCTTACACTTGAGTGCCAGAGTCTGGCTGAAGCTCATCATTGCATAACCACATGCATATTCATATTCAGACTGATGCCTTCGTGCACATGTTGCTGTGCACAAATGTGTGGAATTTCAGTGGCACTCACACCCTCCAGTGACTACATTGTTCACTCGGACATTAACCCTGACCGCTGCATGCAAAAAAAAAAAAGATAGTAAGATAGTAGTGTTTTAAATTTTCTGGCTTCCTTAGTCTTTTATGATAGTACTTTGAATATTTTAGGGTTTTGGACTGTTGGCCAGACAAAAAAAGTAATTTAAAGATGTCACCTTGGGCAGTGGGAAATTGTTATGGGCATTTTTCACCATTTTCTGACAATTTATAGACCAAATAATTAAAGAGAATAATTGACAGAGTAATCAATTATAAAAAATAATCATTAGTTGCTGCCCTAGTCAAATTTAAGTACACCTGCAAGTTTATGACAAATGTGTTACCACATTAAATAGACTGTTTTCAACATAGAAACATTATTGCAATGTATATACATAAGTCCAACTACAGAGGCTACCAACTATATTAAACCCAACAGGTAACGCCGTGGTTGAATTCTATTTTCAAATGTGAAACTCAAAAAACAAGTTATGCCAAAGGAGAGGCTAAAGGAGCAAAAAAAAAAGTTTGCCTTAAATTAAATGGATAAAACTGTAAAACTCAACAACAAACCAAACTGACTATAACAACCCAGAAAGTCATCAAACTGCAGACTTTAACAAATCAGCTCTGGAAAGTGTCTGTCGTAAAGTTTTGTCTGTAAAACTTCTTTTCTCAGGGGCTCAGGAGTAAAACCTGAAGCAATCCCATACAATTCATGTAACCTGAGTGACAAATGATGCCTCCAATGCTGGAGTTGAACGTTTTCAGCCAACTGTCTAAATTGGTATTCCATCCTAGGATTTGTTTATGAGATAGTTAATAGCAGGGTTTCTCGGGGTGTCCACATTGATTACGGCTGTCATCTGTTTCTGCGGGGCCATTCAAGCTGAAACTGCTCTTTCTCTGCACAATCTTATTCCTCTCTTAATGTTGCCTCTGTCGCACAGTTATCACGAAGCAAATTAGATTATAACTGATGTGTTGGGTTTCTTAATGACAAAAAGGCATGCTCGATAGATTGAAAGATAAACAGAAAGAGCATTTTCAGCGCTGGGGATATGTATATATATACTGTATATATATACATAATTAGACTCCATCAAAGATACTGTTTGTGTTTGTCATTGAGGCAACAGGTCAGGCAGGTTATTACTTGCCCACATCACTGAGCTACATTTGTAATTAAGGGATTGTGGGACTCAATTGAATGAATTTTCCAGAGGTCTCATAATACATTGCTAGAGCAAGTCTGAGGCAGAGATTTTTGGACCTGCTGTGTCAAGACTGCAGAGAGCCATCAGATGAAGTGAGGAACACTGTAGCTTGGTAAATATTACAACCCCTTGAGCATGATCTAAGATGACACTGAGGCGGGAGATACTTCATTATGAGTAAGGACATGGACTTTTGTGGGCAGAGCAAACAAGGTGCTCATTAAAGTGGTACATGCACCAGTTCACCCAAAGGGTTTTATTTATTGTTTGGCTTACATTGCCAAAGCAGATAACAAGCAAAGTCTAACAATTACCACAATCACAAATAATAACCTGAATGAAACTCATGTAATTATTAACCCTTTCTTTCATACACTCAGTGTACAAAATATTAAGTGGCTATTATCTTGAGTTGCAGCAGAATCAGTTGTTTCAGCAAATGTTCCAAAGCAACAAGCCCTCTTGCAGTTTCCTGTTTCAAACCGTTTCAAACAGTCAGTATTGGTGTCTTGTAACCAAGTGTTTATTATTGTAACCACGGCCATGAAGGTCCCCCTAACCTTAATGATGTAGCCATTTTACCCCAAACCACAACTTTTTCCTAACCATCGTAATGGTTTTGAAAGGCGCAGACAAATTATGTCATCCTACCAATAGGGTGTCAGATCAGAAAACACTAATGTTTTAAAGGGCAGTTCCAAATGATGTATTTTGTTGTTTAATCCAGAGGACTTGTTTTTAGCAGTTTTATGCGAGGATAAAAGTCCTCTAACTCATCTCCTTGTCTTGGAAGAGAAGATACTCTTTTATAAATCAATAAGCACTAATGGCTTTCACCTAGATTCCCCTCATCAGTGTGATTCATCAGGAGAATAATTGTTGCTATCCTTATATACTTTACACTGTATGCACAGAATTTGAGTGTGAAAATAGCAACGCTGATATCAGCATTCAGTTTATGATGTTGACCAAGAAAAACCAACACATTTATCATGTGTCTCATTAAATAGGTTACTTTGACCATAGTCACCGAAGGCAGCAGTGAAGACTTTGAAGCAGAAGCAGCGTGACATCTAGTTTACCTGTGTGAGACAGTGGCCATGCTGTAAGTGGCACGCTATCTTGTAGTTCTTGTACATTTTATCAAAACACTTTTTGTTCAGCCTTCGCGTGGGCGCTGCTGTGAATATTGACTGAATAACTCATTGCTCAAACTTGTGAGGCGAATGATCAATAGAGCATGGAGGGAACAGGGAGGAGAGCAGAGGTGAAGGGATGTTCAGCAGGATTGGAGGAAGGAAAGAAGATAAAAGAGAAGGTTGAGGGAGAAGTACAGGATGTGTGTGTGTGAGGGAGAGGAGAGAGAGAGAGAGAGAGAGAGAGAGAGAGAAAGAGAGAGAGAGCGTGAATGCACGTGTGGTACAGTAATGTGTGCAGTGCCTCCAGTGTCAGTGCGACATGCATGTGCTGAGAACTGCTAGCATGTAGGTGTTGATCTCTTTAGTTGGCTGGTTCCCAGCTTTTAGTCCACTCCTGTTTAATTTAACTCCCCCAGAATAGTTGCTAAAGGTGGTATACTGGAGCTCCTGGGTGGTGGGAGGCCGGGCGAATGGCAGCACCCCGTCGAGCACAATGAGGGGGGAAATGGAGCCGCTGGTCAAGCAAGGAATCCTTCACTGCATGCCTCTCAGACCACCAAAATAGCGGTCAGACAAGTATGAAAAATACATGCCCTCTGGCTGCCTCTGGTGTTCCATGACACAAGGAGGACCCACGCAGAGATGGAAAGAAGAGGAACTGGTGGAAGTTATCCTCAGGGAAGGAGGAAAGGAGAAAGAAACAAAGAAAAAAGACAGGGAAGACAGGCAGGAGATGGAGAGAGAAAGAACCGACAGTATTTTAGTATGCAAATGGCCAGTTTCATTAGACGTGCAATTATTCTTATCATTAGTTATAGTAACTCCAGTAGTTAATTAATGTTCAATTATGCATTCGAGATCTTCTCACCTCTTTGGTGTAATAGAATTTGTCAGTCATTTAGCACTGCAGGGAGGACAACCACAGTGAACCCCGGATCCACTCAAGCAAAGACACACACATCTGGACATCTGAGGAGCTTGCAGTGAAAGTAGTAAGACAGCGATGATTTAAATTCAAGTCATAAAGAAGCCTTGACTTATTTACGATGCTGCAACCTTGCGGCTGAATTAATGAATGGCTGCAAATGGTGTCCTGTAACCAAAATATCAATGGTTTAAGTTCCTCAACACCTATAACCCGTCCATCAGCAGTCATGTTTACTGTCACAGTGTCCTTGAGCAACACACTGAACCCTTAAGGTGTTCTGGATAATAGCGTCAGCTAACTGTAAATGGACAAGCTATGAATCTACCACAACGGTTTCATTGCAACAAAGACATCTGTCCAAATGAATTGATTTGGACCGCAGCCCACGATCCTACGCTATATGATCCGGCTGAATATTGAAGTCATAACCCTTTTATAACAGTGCTTGGCAGGGCAGCCTTTTAGAGGTTTGATGCTGAGTGCCCTTGACATCCCTCCTACGCCGGCCTCGGCAGTGTCGGCCATGCTCTAAGACCGGGCTCAGGAAAGTCTCCCCAGGACTGTCACCTTGTCTGGAAAGCTCTCTCCCTGTTCCTCTCTGCGACTCTTTGTCTATCCATCTTCAGCTGTCACTCTGTCTTCCTCTCCCTCATTTTCACTCTCATTGTCTCCTCCTCTTTCCATCATCCTCCCATCTCTTCCTTCGGCAGAGTATGACAGTCACTTCAATTGTCCTTTCTGCACTTCATCTCACTGTCTGGGAAGAGACATGGAGCAGGAGAGCATAGCACAATGCACACATGCACACACATAGACACACATCTCTGACTCTCAGGAGGGATTGCAGCAGGCAAGAGTGGAGATACATAGGTGCCTCGGTAGTGTAACTCCTGTGTAGTGGGAGTGGGTGAGCAGATTAGGCAGGAGACATACACACACACACACATATATATATATATACACACACATCATTGTGTGCCAAGCTGTCAGTGACAGAGACGAGCTGACAAGCCTGCTGATTGTGGGAGTGAAGTGTAAGGTGGTGACAGGTCCTTGTCAGAGCAACCCAGGTCAAACCTCCAGCTCCATGTCTCCGGCTGTGTGCGAGTGTGTGTGTGTGTGTGTGTGTGCGCATGTGTGTGCATGCACAATCAGTTGAACACCAGCCCTTTGGGAAGCAAGAGAAGACAGCTGCTCATCTGTCTCTCAGCAGGTCTCAGATCTGCTGACTGTCACTGTTCACTTGTTTGTTTACAATCAGCACCTCCAGCAGCTGGTCTGAAATCAGTCTGCTGTCACACGGTGCACTAAACATCATGAGCACAGCTTGCCCTGTGTCTGCCCAGCCTCATTAGGTGTAGTCACCGCTGGGCTGGCTGAACACTGGAGCTCACACTTGTTTAAAGTCACAACTGTACAGAAACTCAGCACTTTTTTTTCCAGTCCATAAGCACTTTTTCAAGAGCCCCGAGTCACACAGCCCCGCAGGGAGGCAGTAGCCTGAAGGAGAAGCGAACTCGTGATATGAAGGTTTCTGGTTTGAATCCCTGCACAAGGCGAGGAGATTGAAGCAGGGGAGGAGAATGGAGACACACAGTCTTCTCTCTTTTTTACCTTCTCTTCACATGCCCTTGAGTAAGCCCCCTGTTGCACCAGTAGAGTTGTTAAGCAGACAGTGGTGCAATAATGTGGTCATACTGGGCAGCTCCCATCCACAGAGGGGTGATAAATAACAAATCCTTCTAAAGACAGCATGAGGTGGCACTGAATTGTTTGATGAGCATAAAAATGATGTGGATAATATGTTATGGCCTTTGCATTCACCAGATCTCAAGCTAAGTGATCACCTATGGGCGTGATATGCTAGACAGCGCTCTCCTCCACAAATCTATACCACGGAGTACTGAAGCTGTCCTGGAGGCTCCCGATGGAACAACATCTTACTAATGCTGTATTCAAATTATTACAGAAGAAGAGCTTTTGCATGCGCGCCTCCTCCATTATTGTGCATGTGTTGTGTTTGATCCGAGCTGCGCTGACCTTTGTGACCACATTAGTGAGGACACATTAATAAGGAACATTTCTGAATTTGGAAAAACAAATCATCATCATATTGAGACCAAACTGAAAACGTATAAATATCAGCCTTCAGATTTAGATGCAAGGTGTATTACAAAAATGCTAAAAGCAACATTCACACTGTAGCCTGTGGGTCTTTGAAAAAGTCATTTTGCCTGGTAGCTTAAACAGAACAGATCACAAGGGATTACACAACTTGCAAATAGAAAGAAACTAACATTATTGCAAATTGCTAATTGCCAATAAAGTTAGTTTAAGACACTACTTGTTGGTTTTTCCTTTCATTTTTCCCATCTGTGTGTGGGCAGTGTAACCTTCCCTAATTAGGATATTGTGTTAATAGTTGTTTTCTTCCCTAGTTATGTGGTACAAAGGAGTATCTAGACCACTGTTGGGGAAAAGAAAATCTGATAGTTGGAGAATAAAGTTAAAATGTTTCAAGAAAGAAGTTGCAAACAGAAAAGGTTTTGGTTGTTATTTTCTAAATATATAACAACTTTTCTGTCAAAATATTATAACGTTTTGTCTCCAAAGGAATATGACTGTCAGAACATTATGACCCTTTTGTAAAATCATGAATTTTGTCTCCTAATATTATGAGTTTCTCTTGAAATTACAACTTTATTCTCATAACATTGCAGCTCATTTCTCAAAATCTTACAACATTATTCACAAAATCCCAGATTATGATGCAGAGATGCTACGCTTACTAACTAAATAAAACTGATAGAGTCATGGTCATGTGGAGTGATGAGTGCACGTGACAAGGGTAGAGCCTTAGCCTACTGGCAACACATCTCTTTAATCACAAGCATGCTCACACGCATACACACACATCCTTGTACTTCTATCTTTTTGTGCACCTTCTGACGGCATTTATCCCCGAAGCCAAACCTCAAGCCTTACATGCAGAGACGCAGCGTAATTCTGAGTTTATCAATGTCAGGTTTGGACACACAGTGTCTTTGCATGCAGTGGTGTGTGCATGACAGAAACAGTTAAAGGAGAGAGGGCAGATAAAAACAGTGATAGAAGGGTAAGCAGCGATACTCTGTGCCTGACCTTGCTATTCTTCCCTAACACAAAGCCTCCTTTCCCTTGGCAAACACAAGCCCATTGAATTTACCCAGACAGTAATGAGAAGTCTTCCCACAACAATCGGGTAGATCCGTTTATCAGCCAAGTATAAGTAAAAGCGGACAACCCAACTACCCTTCATGGGAATTCAATCACTAAACCTTATTCTGTTTTATCAACAATTAATCTCCTTTCAAAGCCTCAGACTTGAATAGGACAAACAACCAAACGGTGTACAGCGCCATACAATGTGCGGCTACACTGAGAGAAACCACACCGAAGCTGCCTCAAAAAACAACAAAGGCACATGAGGAGTTGAAGAAGGAGAAGGAGAAGGAGAAGGAGAAGGAGAGAGTGGGAAAATGAGATAGAGAGAGGAATGACAGCGTTCAGAAAAACAGACGGCTGCACCGCTTCGCTGTGCGTATCATTTCTTCGGCTCAAGAAGCGGCAAATAAACAGCCGTCTTGTTTTTGGCTCCAACACCTGTGTTATTTCTGCACCGCCAGCAGCAGTGGCAGCAAATGGCTTGTGAATAGAAGTGGAAGTTCTCCTTTTGTCCTCAGACTGCTGAAAATATATTGTTCATGTAGGATTGCTTCTCAGATATACAGAATTGCTGCCAAGTGTAATAGGACATTAGGAATCTCACAGGGATATTTTTTGTGCTTTCATTTCGAAGGCATTAAGACAGAGAGGAGAAATTTTAAAGATACATTGTTATTGTTGTAAAATGATATTTGTCATTTAAAACCAATGCCTGACACACTGAAATCACATGCATTTGAACTCTGAGTGCAGTATCCCTTTAAGATAGCAGCCCTGTAGATAGATATTTGCATTGCATGGCATGTTTGGTTTTGCCAACACGCTGTCAGTAGAGTCATAAGTGAGCTTAAGATTCATTTAGTTTCTGAGCTCAGTCATCTTTTCATTATCTCCACCGTGAGGAATGTGTTGATGAGCATAGTTACTCTGCAATTATGTGTTGACCCATCATTTAAATCACACCGACTCCTGAGAGGAAGATAGCTGCCATGTGGCTGTGTTACATAAAGCCAGGACCAACTGTCCAAACACAAATGCACACATGCTCAAGCACACACACACAAACACACCCACACACATGCACAGAGTTAAAGGTCCAGAGGGGAGTGATGGGCATGTGCACGTATACAGACACAGGCACACGTACTGTCACACTCGTGCAGACAAAAGAAAGTAAATGTCGCAGGGTCTTTTATGCTACTCGACTCTGAAGTTTCTCAAATCAGCTGCTTAACATAAATTAGCATTTGCAAAATAAATGTAATGTTTCGCGCTGTGGTAAAGTGATGCTGATGAATGATGCATGAGGATATGCAAATGAGCACCATCCAGTTGCCAGCTCAAGTTGCTGATTCACATCCCTCACCCCTCCGCCTCCTCTGACATTCTCTCTTTCTTCCCCTCCCTGGTCCTCTCTCTTGCTTTGGGAGGTGGAGGGGCACGTGTGCATGTATGGACCTACAGAATGTGTGTTGGTGCTCCCATCCCACTGCTGTCCCTCACTCCTACAGAGTACTTTAATTGACATGGAAAACTTGTAGTTGTTCGCACAAACTTGAAATTGCCAATGCAATGCAAATCAGTATCCAGCAGGCATTTGTAGAAGTGTACTTCTTCCAGGCCCCTCAACTCTTCCCAACTCGCTTACAAAAGCCTGCTGTTGCATATCCCAAAGGCCGCAGGGCTTTCAACAGTATAATGTGTGGAAAAAGACAGCAATTATATGCATATTCTTTTCAGCATGGCTAGCGCCAGGCTGCATGGTAAATTAGACAATGGCAAAAACAATTTGAGCTGGGTGTCCAAGAAGGGGTGAAAGGCGAGTTTAAAGAGCAGCTTTACATTTCTTATTTTAAAAAAACAACAGTAATTGATTTGCTGTCACTGCTCAGCTATAAGCATGTGGTACACACCACATGTTTTGCAGTTTTGACATTCGCAAATCTTTAACTTTTTCATCTAGTTTTCCAACACATTTCATAAGTGTTCAAATGACAATGGCTAGGGAGACAAGCTGGCTGAAGTGCTTCATTTAGGCCATCTCTTCCTAGCTGTAGGCAGCTGTAATGCACCTTACTGTATAACTTCATTTTTCGCAGGTGTTTCCTTTAATTCTCGATTATTACATGGTTTTCATTTACAGCATGCTTTTGGAGCAGACAGATTTTTCCATGGGGTTATACCCACAGTATTTCAAACTCCCACATCAGAGGTATTACTTCCCAACAGCTCCTAAAACAGTGCTTTCTAAAAAGAAATGGTTTCCAATCACAAAGCATGGTAATTTAGTTTAGGATTTTTGCAGGCTGGGTATACAGTTCTCTCTGATAATCATGAAATAGTTTCATTCTGGAATTAGATATGCAGCCCCTAAAGTGGGATACCTCTTGAAAAAAATATTACAAGCACAAAATTGGAACAAATTATGACACTTAGCATTTTAATTTCATCATGATGCATCCAAGTGCTGACACACAGTAGAACATTTATATTTTAGAGAAAGATAAACTTCAGTTTATATTTTTGACATGGGGATGCTTTTTCTGCCAACAGTTCAGTGGTCTAAAACACCTTCTGTGACCACAAGTTACTACTCGAGTTAATGCTATTCTCTCAGAGTTGAAAACAGACAATGCAGTTTACCACCTATTCCCTCTGTGTTCCTCATTGTGAATTCTATTGTTAGAGTAGCTCAAGGCTACTGGCACTTGTGTGCCCCTCACTCCAAGTATACCAGGAGAAAAGTTGGAGAAAAGCACTTTCAACATGGAAGATTTAATCAAAGGACGCGCAACAAACGCACTGCAGTTTGGCAGGGATTCAAACTCTGACCTGAGTTCACAGATTTATATGTATGTGGCCTCTTCCACCTGGGTGTGTATGGATGTGAATGTGTGAGTGAGAAAAAGACAAAGAATGTGTTATAGGTGTTGGTACTGCCGAAAAAGACTTCAGCCTCGCTAGAGTTTCAAAGTCTATCAAAGTCTATCTCTGTCTGTCTATTAGCTGAGCGATTAATAGTTTTTAAAATGAATACATTGTTGAAATATTCAAATTCCATTTTACTTTTTCTTTTGACTTCTTGGTTTTATAACTTTTTATAATATCATGTGATGTCACTACAGCATACATATTCAAATAGCCCATGTTGTGCTGAAAAAAATGATATCAATTACTTGCTTGTGACTTACTGTACTGAATCTTTACACATATTTATATATTAAGAGAGTCGAGGTGCCAGTAAAAATGGCTAGGATCCCAGAGGGTTATTATCAAATATGAAATGCACATGCATGGATGTGGTACAGTAGAAAGGTTTAGAAACTTCCACGCAATATCAATAAACAGTGTGACTTACTACAGTAACAGCACCAGAACGAACTAGGCAGTGTAACAAACAAACAATTCACTTAATAGAACATATGTGCAGCAATGACCAATCCCATTTACACATAACGTTAGCAACTAAAGCAGTATGCATACGATTTAACAGTACAGGTTTCATTTGTTTAGAGCTAACAACAGTAATAAGCTACCAACAACGTGGTTATTATCACTAACAGAAAATCCTGTATTTTATGCAACATACAGTTGCAATCACATCATGCACAAATATCAACAATTGAACACTCACAGTCTTTATGCACGCACAACACTCCGGAATATTTCTAGTTTCCGTTCCTGTTTCTCCCGATCGGGATGAGAAGTTACGGTAGTGGGTGGGCCGAACTGCTAGGTGTACACAGCGTGATTGGATAACTATGGTCTTTGACTGACAGCTGTGATAACCAATACGAAACTGATAAACATAAATGAACGATAGAATAGGAAAGATCAGCCTTTTTAACACATCTATAGCTAATTCATGTTAATTCTGTGAGTTGGAAGACCACTCTGTATCATTTTTGATGTTTAAAAAAATAAAGAGTGGGTTGTGTGTTTTTGATGATGACGTAGCTAGCAGGTAGCTTTGCATTTGTCGAATGTAACTGGTGAACACAGTTGTTGGAATCTCTGAGTTGAGCTTGAAAAACACATTATCATAATTTTAAGCATATCACCATAAATGCTCTGAATCGAGACTTCCAGGATTCAGGGCTGTGAAGCAAATCGTCAGTGAAGCTAATGTTAACATTAGCTTAAGCAGCTACAGTGCAGAGCTGTCAGCTGTATCATTAGGGGTCAGTCCAACATCTGGACATTGTCAGATGTTACCAGCAGTATATCATTATTACCATAAGTTAACTGACAAACTGTATAGCTGGCACTTTCGAATATCATGATTATATTTGAACACTATTTAGTATTGATAAGAATTCCACTGATGTAATATCCTAATAAATGTGAGTTTAATTGGTTAATTTGTAGCCATGCTAGCTGTGTGGCTCTAGGAATGGCAATCTTAGTCAGTCCACCATTTTGGTCCAGACCGAATTATCTCAGCAACTATTAGACGGATTGGTATGAAATTCATGACATTCACAGATATTCATGGTGCCCAGAGGATGAATCCTAATGACTTAGGTGATCCCCTAACTTTTCATCTAGCGCCATCATTAGGTCAAATTTTAAATCTGTCCAACACGTTTGGTTTATGACCAAATACCTTCAAAATTAATGATATCGCCATCGTCATGTTTAGTGCTATTTAGGAAATGTGAGCATGCTAGCATGCTAACTTAAGATGGTATACATTATTCCTGCTAAACATCAGCATGTTAGCATTGTCATTATGAGCCTGTTAGCATGCTGATATCTATCTGCAAAAAAATACAAAAATATGTACATATGAAAATAAAATGATGCTCACTCCTTGTCCTTCCCTTACTTAATCTACTTCCTCTCTGTCACCCACTCTCGCACCTCTATCCAGATTAGCATAAAAATGTGATGATAGAGCGTAATGCCAGGATTCATGGGGCTTCTCTAATGTGCATACTTTGAATCAGCCACCTCTCTCAGTGCTCCCTGAAAAGCTTTAAGGAAATGTGTGTTCACCCCAGTTCAGGCATGCACGCTTCATGCTTACCATATACACATGTAACACCTCCACACACAGGTGTGGGCATGTGTGCATACACATACACACATATGCTGTACACACACTCTAATCAATTCCCTCTAGACAAGATTAACCAATCTTGATTACGCTTCATTAAACAGATAATGTGAAGCACACACTTTGTGTGCAGGAAGCCGTATTCTCCTGTGGGCATGGACAAAGATGCGTGAAATGTTGTATTATTAGACAATACATCACGTTCCATTCATCCTTTATGATGGATTTGCGCTCTATACACATCAGGTGAGATTACTGACAGTTAATTGCTGCGCTTAAAAAAACTAGTGTCTCATCTCTCATTTAAATTCCCTTCTCTCCTCTCTTCTCTCTTTTCTATTCTTTGATCTTTGCAGTCACCTGATTTTCGCTCTCTCTTTATCCAGCACCAAACCAAAGCACTGAAGAAGAGATTGAGCTTCAATAGAATTTCCATGGCAACAGATTTTCAATCATACCTCTCCAATCACGTTACTCTGGCAGTTCCAGGGAGAGCTGAATATGATCTGGTTTAGACTTTGATCATGATCCCACTGATCTTTCAATCAATATGAAATAATACTGTATCATCTGACCTCCATCTCCATCATGCACTTGATTTGGATCATTTAGTTATTTTTCTCTTTCTGTTTCAAAATCTGAGACCAGACTCGGGTTTGCAGCTATTTGGAGTGTGAGCTTCAGGCGCGTATAAAAGTCAGCCTGATGTTTTGGGGGTGTTGTTACCTGCTGTTTTTGTGAGCTTTATGGCATTAAAATGGCAGAGCATTTATGCGTGTTCACCAAAGCAGAGCAGCTGTTTTTCACTAACCTCCCATATCCGGGTGCCTCAAGTTGCCGGTTCATTCTCAAGTCGCGGTGTTTCGGTCTCACAGAGCCTGCAGCCCCTCACTCGTAACATGAGCATGAACTTGAGACTACTGACATTTACTGTTGTTACAAACAGTGCATTTTCCCCATTCACCCCAGAGATCTCCTCTGTGCAATTTATTTCCACCGCCAAGATTCCATCACTCCTTATTTTCTTAGATTAAGGGAAGTATCAGTCGATGTTGTTGTAGTTATTACATTTGCTGGGTCTTTGGAGACTCCCTCCCTCATTCAGTGCAGATGATAGTATCTTTTCGAGAAATATCCTGAGATGCGCTGCTGGCTTACTGGCTACAAGCAGATGATTGCTTAATAAGTTATTGCGATTTCCAATAATTTAATTTTCCATCAGGTTGAAATGTATGTAGAATAGATGTTCAAGTCAAATTAACAAGCTGTACCTCTTATTATAGTGTGCAAACACAGGGTATTATCATATATAGCATTAATTATCACATCTCTGTTAAATTAACTGCAATGTCACACAAAAAAAATGTCATATCTCAAATAATGATATCTCAGGGTCACCAGTGCTATCTTCAGATGTGATAAAAGATGAAGTGGAATTAATATGGTAGCACATCAAAGAATTTAACATTTCCTCCTCCTGACCCACCCATAGATCTTTAATAAGACATAGCAGATCTTTCCTAATGAGACACCGAGACATTGTGTTCTTTACATGGCTAATTAGCTGGATTGCTCATTAAACAATTAGTCAGATATCTGTCTGATAGTCTCTGTGGTTTTGTTGCACTCTGTTCAGATGTTTTGTTTGACATTTGCAGATTTTATTCCTCTGTTAATTGAAGCTTTCAGACAAACAACGAATAAAAGTCAGCTTAACAAGTCGTCGAATATTAAATGTGCTTTCAATTGAAGAGTCAATCTAAGTCATTTTCAGTCTGAGTTTTTCAGCACGACCGGACTGTGAATTTGAATTACCTCTGCTGTAGTTCAAGTTGCTGTCTTATTTATTTAGCCCTTAAACAAAATCAAGTCTCACTGGACTCAATGGTGTCAGTATGCTTCAACCCAAGTGCTTGTCGGAGGGTCAAACAGCGTCTGAAACCCCTCCTCCCACATTTTCCTGATGTCGGAATTTGGAGGCCCGTGTCCGTGTCAAGAGTCTTAGTGTCCTCTGCGCTAATGGTGGCCATGCCAAGCTGGGTGGCAAAATAATAGCAGTAGTCTCAGGGGAGGCCAGATTTACTCACTGACACATTCTTATTTTTTATTTGACATTTCAACTGTAAAATGAAGCATCAGTTTCTACAGCAGTAGTAGTAGCATTTCTTTAAGCTTTGGACAGAGCCAGGCTAGCGGTTTCACCCTGTTCCAGTCTTATTGCTAACCTAAGCTAACCGTCTCCTGGCTGTAGCTTCAAAACTAATGGACCATAGGTGTCATTTACACTGGGGACGCTGGGGACATGTCCCCACCACATTCTAAGAGGGCTGATTTTTGGCCCCTTCACTTTTTAAAAGCATAATTTGTTACAAAATGTTCTGAAAAATAGTTTCCACCAAGAAATGTTAACTAACAAATGAGAACACTTTGAGAAAGGTTTATTTGCACAAAAAGAAAACTTGCAATGTAAATATAGAAGAAACAAATGAGCATTGTCCAATGATGCATATGGATGACTGTTACTTGTGCGGTCAACCTTGTTGCGCGTTTTATGCTGAGTATTGTCGTATTGTGGACTCTGTAGTAGCCCAGGCTCTGCCCTTTTGATGCACCATTATACAATTTTTTTCCTGACCCGCCATAATAATCTACTTTGACCTCATACCGATCCCCTCGTTATATTACCTAAAATCGCATATATTGAATACGTTTAAAAAATGTTTTTTCATCTGAGTCCTTAGTATTAATGGACAGATATGAGATATATGTATTAATCTTCTCTTCTAACGCTTGACAAGAAAACAAAAAAGCATATTTCTCTGAATGTTGAACTGTTCCTTTAAAAGTTCTTCACTTGCATTCGGTTGTTCAGCATGATCATCCAGCAAAGATCTATCTTTTAGTCAGTTTCTCTGATGGCCACTAGATTACACTGGTTTAGAGTCACTGGGAAAAGTAAGAGTTGAAATTAAAAGGACATTTTATTACTCTGGAACAGAGCTCAAACATAACTTTGTCTTCATCCCACCTCCTTCTTTCTCCCCTTTCTTTTGTCTCTCTCTTTGTTCCTCTCCCTCTTGCCTCCCTTAATCACTCATACGCCTCTCTTTCTCTCTTTCTATCTCTCTGCAGCAGAGCCGTTGGACGGAGAAGAGTACCTGGACATTATAGGTATCATGCGAAACCAAGCGGGTCGTTATGAATGCAAGGCCAGCAACGACGTCGCCACGCCTGATGTCAAATATGTCAATGTGGTTGTCAACTGTAAGTAACGACAGGCAGCAGCCGCTTGCTGTGTTCCAGACAGAACACTAATCAATATTCTCACCACGTTTTAATGTCAGACGTTTCACAAGATGATACACTCAACAGATAAAAGCATATTACAAGTATGAGATTGGGGTATGGGTAGAGACATGTAGAATATAGTGTGGCAACGAGCGAAGGCCGTATCTTGAAAGTTTTGGAGCACCCTTCAGTCTTCTCAAGATGAATCCAGGTAGAAAGAGAAAGATCTCTAACTTTGATTGCAACTGTCATTTCCATGGTGATTCTCACGTACCACATCATCATTTAAGAGGCACTTAGCATTTCAAAACAAGATCCCCTAATGACATCTTGTCAGGGCTCCATGTAAGATCTGATGAGTGTAATACATACGTTGGCTGTTCAGGATTGATGAACAGCTCATGAGACATCACAAATCAACTCCCCCCCCAGAGGAATTCTCTTTGATCCGAACAAACCATGTATGGCTGTTTGCCCAAACCGTACTTTAGCCAAGTCTGAGTGCCTGAATTAAATGATTAAGATTTCTATATTAAACCATTTCTTAGTGTTTAATCCTAAATGGAAAACAGGCATTAATCCACATCGGACATAATTCTGGCCATCGTGATGTTTGTAGAAATCATTATGTATGAATGTTAATAAACTTGGTGAATTTGAAGTTTTAGACTTGGTTACTTTTTTAAGTCACGCCCCAAATAATCTATCTTACTACTTACTCTTATTCTTGGCTTGAAGGCCTGAAATTAGAATGAAATTTTACACTACAGAATGTAGCACGAACAAGAAAGTTTAAATTCCTTGAGCTTATCCAAGATATTTGTTGGTTGGTTTGTTTGTTTGCTTGCTTGTATCTGTGAGATTCAATACAGAGCAGCATTATATGAAAGGGCTTTCCTTCTGTGCAAGGCTTACAGTATATCATATGACCTTATTCAGACATACTTGACAAAAAAGTAAAAAGTATTTCAAAGAGAGACTGAAAGAAAACACCACATGTGCCACATGAAATGATTGTATGTTGGTTATGGGTGTTAAGATATAACTTGTGTCTCTTGTGTGACTCTGCAGACCCTCCTACAATAAAGAAAACCCAGAGCTCAGAGACTCAGGTGGGCCGCATGGGGACACTGCAGTGTGACGCCACCGCTGTGCCCACACCAGAGTTTGAATGGTACAGGGACGAAAAAAGGTAAAACTTCAAACACACATTGTTGTAAAAACATTTACACTATCACTCTCCACACCAGTGTCACACATACACACCTGCACAGAGCTGCATACACCTGATCGTGCCTCAGGTGGACATGGTGAGATGACAAAACATTTGGATTTTTTAATAGTTCTACTTTCAACAATCTATTCTGTACTAGGACACTTCAAGATCAAATAACCTTGAAAAACAGATAGAAACACTTGGCAGTCACTAGTTATAGATCAAATATGACTAACACACTGACTCAAGATGATGTTGCAAGCTCAGTCTGTGCATTTTTTATGCTTAAGTCCAAACAAGGGCTAAAGAGAGTGGGCTAAAATACATGAGCTGTATACAACCAGTCAAACAAGCCATTAAATAGAGCACAAGCCATTAGTCTCCTTCATCACAAACAACCATATACAGTATATCAACTGTAAGATGCATCCACCAAGGCTGGCACCCTCGTGCTCTAAAGCACCTTTATTACTGTAATGATCTCCCGTAATGTTTTCAGGATGGAAAACCTTTTCTCCCTTACATGTCAGATTACTGGAAACAACAAGTCTTTGAGAAAAGCCTTCACACTTTGAAAAGCTCTTTCTGTAAATGCATTACAACAGTTTGGGAAAGTTTGTGTGGTATCGTTGCAGTACCAGAGCTTATTATGTACTTCCCTCGTGGTCTATTTTGGTGAATTCTGTATTGAGACATCAAGATTTGTGATGACTGATAATTAATTGCAGCTATAGTGCTGCTGGTGACATGCATGTGATGATAGGTTGCAGAAATTACCTTGAATTGACTTGACCTGACTTGCCTTGAGTCAAGGAGCAATTGATTTCTGCTGCCGCCATTAGAAAACCAAAGATTAACATAATGAGATTTACACTGAATTTACTTAGGCATGACCATGGCAGCTGTAAAGAGGCTTTGCTGTTTACTGTTATGAGCACAATTAAGGGGCAATTAATGAGTAGCATTGCTTTCTAAATTAAAAATCATATTGAGCGCTGTTCCCTATGCAAGTATTTGATGAATACAGTATGAGCATTAATCTCTGAGCTGTCTTCAAACAACAGGACTACTGAGGTCCAGCCTGTGACCTTTCAATGAGCAGTCCTTTTTTTTTTTTAAATGGCCTGGGTCAGAAGCTTTGTACATACTTTCTTCTGAGTAGTTTTCTCCTCATCTCCCAAATGTGGCAGCAGCTTCATCACTTTATTCTTGTGCCAGGCATGCTCCGTATCATTTTGCTCTGTGGTTATAATGGATCTCTTTGATCCCTTTGTCAAATCTGCCCTCACAGTGGTCCCATTGTCACATCCCAGTGTTAATTTGATGACATCATCTGTGTAGTTTGATAATGACTAATCACCCACTTAATCACTCACAGGGCAGTTATTCCGTTGTTAATTGAGCATTACTGTGTAAGACAGCGGTGGATTCTGTGATATTTTTTTGGGAAGAGAAAAAGAAGAGCAGATCGGATATTCTTCTGCATGTAGCTGTAGTCACTGAAAATCTCAGTAGCTCGTTTCTCATACCACAAGTAATACCAATGAAATGGAAATCAGGCTTCCCGCACTGTACTGTCTCCTGTGAAATTGCAAATTGTGTGACCAGGCACAGATGTTCATTGGAAAGCTATCAATTTAAGTGTCATGCATGTGTCTAGAAAACACTTGAGGAGGATCGAAGCCTAATGACATTCAAAGGCAGCGACAACCCAGTCCCTCCTTTTCAACACTTGTCATTTAAAAACCCGAGAGTTTCCCTCCTCTGCAGCAAACTCACCCCCTGAGTCAGTTTGAGAACGGAGGGGCTTAAATGGAAAAGGCTAATGATAAGAAAATTGCGCATGCAGAGCGTCATGATCTGCAATTTCACTCGCACCCAAACTACAGCAGTAAAAGTTCACTGAAGATTGGGAGAAAAATATTGGAGGAGTGTCGCAAGTGTTATCACAGATATGGTCTCTAAAGTAATAGGCCTATCACGCCAGGGCTTGAAAAGAAAGATTTATGGTCGTTGAAATATTTTGCATTATCTGTTGTTTCCAACCTCCATCTATCTCAGTTGTTTTGTCCCCTGGAGGGTTTTGGCTATGTGCCTGTTCGTGGCCCCCTTCTCCCTCTGTGCCAGTGGAAAGTGTTGTTGCACTTTCTCCTTGGATGATGATGTTAATGCACCATAATAATATCATTTATCCTTGCTTGGCTAGTTAATTTCATAGCCCCCTCCCCAAGAATCAAAGCTAATGCACTGTAGCCTGTTGTGTCTTATTTACCAGATTGTCAAGGTGGGGTCCTGCTCCTGCGCTTGTTATCCTTTTAATCCGTTTAACCTCATCAACACGCAGTTATCAGTGGACACCCTGAAATCTGCATTTAAATCACAAAGAAAATATCTTAGTTACGTCTGCTGTCAAGCTTTCGATTCTCACACAGCACATCTGCAGTGACAGTGCCGCATTTACCACTCGAAATTGGTCATTTTTTAATCAATGGGTTCTTTGTTTCAGACAGAGGTAGACAACAGTCTTCTCATTTCTAGCTGGTATTTATTGATCTTGCCAGCTGAAGTGACAACTTTTGCTGGCAGATTTTATTAGATGTAACTGGTTAGATAACATTAACACAATTAGTTGGAGTCTCCACCTGACTCGTTTTAAAATCAGAACCCTGTAAAAGGGGTGTTAGATATGCACTTGATGGCTACATGCATGATATTGTGCTAAATGTTTGAGGCTAAAGCTGCATGTCCCAGCATTAGAGGTGTTCAGTATGTATGAATGAAACTGAATCACCTTTGTCTTAGCAGTGGAGCTCCCCTCACTGGTGACTGAGAGCACCGTTGTCAGCTCAGCTATGATTCACAGCACGTTAAAAGCATATTAAAAGACAGTGACAGCCACAGAAACAATCATAATCTAATAGTAATCAACTGCTGAGTTATTAACCTTATAAACAGTGCTTGTATCAGCTTGTTTCGTACTGAACTGAATGTGATGTGTTCACCCTACTGTTGTAGGCTACGTACTGAAGTGCATTTCAACCGTGATGCGAGCGCTTTGTTGACGAAAAAAGCAGACTAACTACATGGCCAGTGACACAGAATCTTTGAACTGAACTGGACAAAGTGATTCGAATCAGCAAAGTGATTTGTGATTTCCACCTCTAGTCAGCATCCTGTGGCTGATCATGTAGAACGCATGAATATAAAGAAACAGCATTATGCTTGTGTTGCAGTGTAGAGTTCGTCCTCGTATTATACAGTAAGTTGAACATAAGGAAAAATGTAAGATCAGACTCGTTTCTAATATGGCTATGTTTAATAGCTTACTTGTTCGTATTTTCAATTAGTATCTTTCACTTTTAATGTTGCAAGAGAAAAGGCTTTGAGGGGAAAGACTAACCAAAGACTGTCTCAGGTATCTTTTGACTCTGATGAAGACACAGTAGCGTCCAAACGTTTGTGTGTTTGCACAGTAAAAGGCAGCAAATCATTCTCTGTTTTTCCCTCTGAAGTTTGGTGTCCTCAAACTGAGAAGCACCCGATTCAGCTGCATATTGTTTGGAGATGCGCGGAGAACCATGTTTCAGCTATCACGGGTAACGTTTGGGTTGGTTGGGTTAAGAGCCAGACAGAGCTGCGAACATTACCTTCCACACCTGGACCAGCTTCCACATACAGTAGTTGGGTAATACTACACAGTGAATATGTTACTGTAGCAGTGAAGGGGGCTTTTTTAACATAACCTGTAACCCCACAAACTAATGCAGTTAGCTTGATGTACTCATTGGCCTTGGAAGTAACGCTCGATTACTACTGTAGGCACTAAGCTAGATAGGCGAACATGCTAACAATTGCAGCTCACGTTAGAGCAGACGGGCCCCTTGTTTAATCCATTCCTTACATTTCTTATATCTTTTGTTTCTGATTGGTTGATAAATTAGTGTTTAAACTATTCCTATACCCCAAGTACAGTATGTCAGTGTTTTATTAATAGTGTGACAGCCTCACACATTTGAAATGAAACCTTGCCTCTCAGTCCAGACCTGTTTATTTTGGCAACTTCCAACTTTTCATACTCATATGTTATCCCAAACAGACCACACCGCATCTCTCTTGGAATTGTTTTTGGTCCAGTTATCTAGTGCCAGGTTCAAAAAGCATGGCTCTCACCTGCCCAAACAAACCAAACTGAAGGAGTAAACAGAGTTTGTTCCAGAGTTCAAACAAACTGCTTGGCGCAAGCTGGTGAACACAAACTTGGCTGCAGAGCTCGCTCCTCTCTCCTCCTCTGACTAGAGAGGCTCGACACGCCTAACCTTGCGCGTATCCGTCCTCCATCAGTCTTGATATCCACATGAAAACGTGGGCCATGTCTCTGATTCTGATGAAACGCATCTCATCTTCTGAAAAGGAAATGAAACGCAACTTCACAGCATCTCTGACTTCACCGGGATCTGAGAGTCTCCGTGGTGCTTAGAGACCCAATTAACATCAGTAGAAACTGAGACATCATGATCTTAAAGCAGCTGGCCAGTAGTTCATAAGTGATAACTATTACTACCTGGCTGTCACGACCCTCCCTGCAATTTTTGTCTCTTCTCAGCGGATGGAATTTGAATCAAACTGTAAGTTGGTTGTCTCTTCAGTCTTGTTTTTTTCAAATGATTCTGTAAAGTTAATCCTAAAGGAGAAGCTACAAATCTGAGAGAAAATATTGTCCGGTTTTACGCAGTAGCTCTTAATTAACTCTATAATTCATTACAGTACAGTACATTCTGTACAGTCTGTAGAATTGTTTGTAGAATCAACCATTGTCTATCTACAAAAGCATCTTTTAAAGTACGACGTTGCTCCTGCTCCTTGTGCAGTAAATCACTCCATCCATGTTTATAACATGAGAGAATCCAAAGTGAGTTGTTAGCTAACGTGACAGACAGATCTGTTTGTTGTGTTGTCAGCTGATACATGGCTGTCACAGCCGCCGGACCGTTTTCAATCATCCCTGGGTTACAAGTCTCAGCAGGACTCTCCACTTGATTTCATTTATCAGCAGCCTTGAATCATATCAGGCCTGTCACTTTCTCTGGCAGTGATAACCTACTTTAGATGCTCCCACACGCTACAGAATCAAATCTGTCCATCTGATGATTTGCTCTGGTCTTTCATCTCTACCGGCCTGCAACCGCAGCCCTGCGCACACACTGCATGCCCTCCGCCAAATAGAGGGGTCAAGTCATTTCAATCTAGGGTTTAATGTAACAGAGCAGCTCTGTGCATCAAGAAAGACGAAGATATCCAGTAGAGCACTGCTGCCCTCTGCCTGTGAGGAAGGACATCAAGTGTGATACAGCAATGATGAGAACACAACACAACACAATTTCCCTCCAAAAAAGGTGGACGTGCACGATTTCTGCCAAGTTGTCTGACAATGAATCCCGGTCTGTTATGCCAGATGAAGGAGCTGGCAGAGACACGGGCATATTTGAGGATGAACTTGAGATCAAAAGTGAGAGAAGTTGCCGGCTGCAGACCTGCACGTGCCAACACGTTAAAAGTTAAAATGGGCAGCAGAAATGTCGAGTTCAATAAATGCTAAAAAGAAAAGACGACGCACTTTGGGGGCCAGAGATGCAGCTTCCTGTTCTTTAAGCTCCAGTTTTCTGCTGCTGGGAGTCCAACCTGAAACCTTCACTGTGAAAACAAAAGAGAGTTCTGTCTCTTTTGACCTGTTCAGGTCAGTTTATTCCCCTGCTACTGCATTACAATCATGCGCTATAATCTGTAGTAAAAATAGCTGTTTGCTTTTAGCTCCCTGTGGTGCTGTGTATTATCTGGGTCTCTCAGCGTGCTCTGTGGGCAGGCAGGCTTTTTTAATAGTGCAGTCACTTCTCATGAAGACACACTGGAGAATATATCTGCTGCTGGCCTTATCGTGGGAGGGTGGTTTGCTTTTAGATGAAGTGGGGACGCTGCTGGTGCACTTGCCCTCCCTTAGGTTTAGCTCTCGCTCTCTCGCTTCCAAACACACACACATTGCCACTGTTCCCAAGGTGTCCCTATGGAAAGGACCTCAGCACTTTATCAAGTCCCCGCTCCCCAGTGAGCCAAATTATGCTGCGCCATGATGTGCGTTTTCCTTTTTATGTTAATACTTTCTATCAGCCAAGTGTGTGTCAGCATAAACTTCTCGCTCCCCTGCTCAAATTCCGATTACCACTTTACCCAGACTTAAGCAGGATTAAGTTGAGGCGCCTTAAATGAACTTCACCTCATTCATGATACGAAAAGGCTCAATCAGCCCAGAACAAGCAGAATCCATTATGTGCACCGTGTTATTAAAAGAGTTTTATGTGGTTGTGATGATGTGAGGAACAGTTCATCAGCGAGGTATACAGTCTGAGTCAGCAAATTGTATTGATTAATTTGTGCTGAAAGGGGTTCAAGGTTGACATAATTGATTGTCAGAAGTTTGGTGGTCATTAGGACTCCCAGACGTGCAGGGAAGGACTTCAGCAGCATACTAAACTTCCATCCGCAAACAGGATAACAATGATCCTGTTTGCTTGGTGACAACAAAAGACAACAAAGTCATCTGTGGAAATAAAAGAGAACAGTGACATTTGAATTGTTGAGCTAGAGCAAAACAAATGTACATACTGCACTCCAAAATATTACAGCAGTCCTGAGAGCTCAACGCACTGCAGCTAAAGAAAACACATGTAAATAGACAAAACACAAGCAAATTAAGACATTGATATTGACAAATACAATGCGCAGCATTTAGAAAAAAATGCAGTGAGAAAACACAACCAAATATAGGAATGCTAGCACAACAGAAACTGTTTTATAAAGTGATGAACATGGCAAAAGAAACTTATATTTTAGCTCATTTTCCATCACCACTTACGGACAGCCGACTTCATTAACTTCATGAGTCATAAACCATGGCAACAACAAGCGTGTCCCAGCTGTGTTCATCACTTTTTAGTGTCCTCTGGAAACTGCTTCTGTTATTGTGTGTGCTACTTGCAGCGTTTCTGTATTTGGTTGTGTTTTCTCACTTTGTAGCATTTTTTCTAAATGCTGCGCACGTGTTGTCAAATGTTTTCTTAATTTGCTTGCGTTGAGCTCTCAGGGCTACTGTAAAATATCCATCCAGAAATGTTTCATAAGCAATGTTTAGTTCACATTTGCACTCTGTGTTGGCTGTTTTGACATGTTGACATTTCTGCACACTTAAATGGAAACAGACATGTACAGCCTGGACAGTGACACTGCCTCTCTGAAAACTGCATCTTGCTGTCTTTGCTCACCACATCATCCAAAAATCAAGGATTCCTTTCTGGTAAATGCAGCATTGTATCAAACTGTTAATGAAAAAGGTTTGTTCCAAAATGAGAAAGACGTATCTCTTCTGTTAACAATCTCAACGCCTACCCTCAGAAGGTTCACTGACCCCAGCTGTTTTAAAGTGATTGCCAGCTCGAAAGTATAACTCGTTATGAAATATAATTGATGTTATTAGCCATCTGACCTTTACTCACAGAGTACTGTAAATACTGACATTTCTATTTAAATTGTTCAGATTGTGTGCATTTTTTGAGATTGAGTGGTTAAGGTCTGTTATTTATGTGTAAGCATATACATTTGGCTGCCTTCAAATGTCTACTACACAGCCTTCGGTGAAATTAAATTAAATATAATGTATACATGAAGAAATGTGTTGACAAAAATTAAGGTTTTATTGTAAGTAATTTTGTCAAGAGATTCACCAATCTCTTTAATATTCTAGGGGCGGCAGTATTGCGTCTCTGGGATGTAACAACACATTCAGAAAACAGCTAAATCCTGTCAGCCACATTGTGAAAAGTAATAATCAAGTCTATTTTTAAGCCAAAAGTAAGATGTGAATCATTTGACTAATAAGTGCGTGTTCTCTTTTAGTAAAAGATCTGTGTATTTTGTTGGTTAATAAAGCTCTGGTGAAGTGTCTCTTCTCCTTCACCTGTACAGACACTGCAGACTTTATCATTATGCCCAAAATGTCACTGACTCCCTTCTGGCTTCAACTCCTCTCATTTTCATTACTTTGCAATACTTAAAATAGCCTCACTTCTGTCTGTCTCTCCTCTCCAGGCTGTCCAATGCCCAAGGCATCAATATCCAAATTCTTGGCACTACCACCATTCTCATGATTGCCAACGTCACCGAAGAGGATTATGGGAACTATACCTGTGTGGCCTCGAACCGACTGGGCGTCCAGAATGCCAGTCTTTTCCTCTATAGTGAGTACAGACACTACTGCCCTTGCTAAAGCTCGCGGTTTGAATCCTTGATGGAAGATTCTTGTTTTATTCAAAATATTCAACTGCATAAATATAATTGTGACACCTCTAGGGTTTTTATATACCTCACAACACAGATAAAGTATTGAGCATGAAATTTCACAGCAAGGTTACAGTTATCACCTCTGCAGCATGTTAGAACAAACTGTCATTCAAATCATTGTGAGTTCCAATGAGAGGTTGAATGACTTTGAGGTGAACAATTGGCAGCTAGTATGAAAACTAAACTGCTGTGTAGTAATTTTTAGTCATTTGGCTAACAGTGTACTCAACTCTGCATAAGAGTAATTTAACCAAACCCTCAAGGAAATCCAGGAATATGGCTGGAGAGGGAAGGTGACATCTGGTTAAAGTAAGGTGAAGTTTCAAGTAAACTCAAAGGAAGAGGTTACTCTCTGAATATGTTTTCAGATGATTCAAATCCACTTTCAACAACTCAAAATGTCCCAAAATGGGACAAGAGCGTACAAAGCCTTCATAATTTCCATAACTGTCCATTCAACTTGGTGGAGAATACCTAAAAAAAGGCTTTGCTTTGGTTTGTAACTTTCTAATCAGAGTGTAATTTCCTATTCTAAATAATATCAGAGTGTAGAGAAATTATCACAACAAGGTCTCTTTATACATATATATATATATATATATATATACAGTATATGCCATAATAGCTATGTGATATACTACACAGACCTACAGTATGTATAAGGTCAAATCAGTATCACAATACATAAAAATCAAAAATAAGTTTTCAAAGGTGGAAACACTTGAATGTCAGTAATAACTGCACAATATTCATAAGCAGGTTCATGTTTGTTATATTTGTGAAACTTTAAAGTTTTGGCCACAAGAGGGCAGACAAACATTTAAACAAGTTGACATGTCACTGGCTTATACACTTATTAGGGCTAACGTGTTAGCAAACAATTCTCCTCATACACACCCAGCAGACACGTGAGCAACATGAGCATTCATTTGGAGTGAAATTCTTACTTTTTGACTGCACCTTTTAAAGATCCAACACAGTTGTTCCACTGAATTGCAAAAGGCAGAAAACTGCTCGAACTGCTCTATAGGATCAAGCTTTGAAGCATGTTGCACTTCTGGCCCAATCGCAATCAGTGATGTCACAGCAGGTGTTTTCCATGGGTTCGCTCCAAAACCAGATCCGGCACAGTGCTGGTTTGAGCCAGCTGGACGTGGTTTCCGCTCCATTTGGCACACAAACAGCAGCAGAATACACAACACAAACCAATGACCATATATTTTACATGGCTGGCAGTGGCTGAATTCAGATGGAAAAGGCGCCATACTGTCTCTGTCAACACTTAACAGCTGTGAAAAGATGAAATTTAAGTTTACCACCATCATCTCCACCACCTGCTGCTGTTTATACTCCATTTAAGCCGGTGTCCCCACCCTTGCCACTACATACCAAGTGGCACAGAGGCACGGCCAAGTGGAGCACAGCTCTCAGAGGCAAAACATATGCTGTGACATCGTTGATTGGGGGTTTGACCAGGAGTAGCCTACAACGCGCTCACAGTTTTCTTTCCCTTTGATGTAATGTTAATTTTCACTTTTAAATTCTATGGCAGCCCAGAGAGCTCAATCCTACTGCAGCTTAAGAAAAGACATGCAAAAAGACAAAACAAAAGCTAATTAGGAAAACATCTTCATCAGTGTGACAGTGTGGAGCATTTAGAAAGGGAGAAAACACAACCAGATACAGAAATGCTGCAAGTCGCACAGAGCACAACGGAAATGAGTTACAAAACAATTTAATTCACTTAATGTTAATTGTTTGTTAGTTTTGTTTCATCATTGTGATTGCATGATTCAGATATTACGTACCATTATTTGAACTGGTTGCCTATTAATCAGCAAAAGGCTAACTCTACATTACTAGCAAATATCTGCAATAACATGAATCATGCAATCCGAATGTTGAAAGAAAGAAATTACATCATATGCTCAAGATGACTGACGGATAGTCGACTTAAGTAACTTCAAGAGCCACATGGCAACATATAGCGTGCCCCAGGTGTGTCATGTTCATCACCTTTTAGTGTCCCCTGGAAACTTCTGTTGTTTTCTGTTCCTGCATTTGGTTGTGTTTTCTAAATGCTGTGCATGTGCTGTCGCACTGGTCTATTTGCATGTGCGCTCTGAAGTTGTAATTCGTTGAGCTTTCAGGGCAACCGTATATTTCCCCAGTTTATGCCTCTTCTGTGCTCTCTGAAGCATGAATTGGGCTTGAGTTTCCATCACAGCAAGGGAGTCAATAGCACCACATGGCCACCAGATGTCCCCAAACACCTCTCAAAGTCTGCAGTCACTTACATTACATTTACTGACTCAGAGGAAGTACATAATGTAAATATGTATAGAACGTAAAGCACCAGAACTATTCATTTGTTAACGGTATTACACCACTGTCAAACTCCAACATTGATTGTTGGCATTCTCCTCTACATTACCCTCAAAAATATCAATATTATCTGTGTGAATGCTCAAGAATCCAAATTATTGTAGTACTTTTTCTTGTGGCAATAGTGTTTTCTCAAGGCGGTCAGTCTGAGTGAGCTCTCTGGCAGTGACTCTGACTACATTAACACTCATCTCTCTCTTTCTCTTTCTCTGTGCAGGACCCGGGACAGGTCGAGATATCAACGGCTCTGCCTGTGTATCTCAATCACTGTGGCTCCTGCTGGCCTGCTTCGCCTGCCTTTTCTTCAAGTGTTAATGCCGCTGTCCTCCTCTTCCTCTTCTCCCCCCTCCTGGCCTTCCCTCCTTCTCCTCCTCTTTCTCACCAACTCACCGACATCCTTATTGCTACCTTATTACCAACCTTACCGCCCGCCCCCCCGCCAGACTGTTTGCATCATGATACGAAAACCTTACGTGCTCTCGAGCACTGCTTACAGATATTACGAAAAGTGATGGGTTATGAGTCAAATGTTATAAGAACAACAACAAAAAAAACAGTGAAATGAAGGACAGAACAAGCAAACAGTGCTCTTTTAAAGAATTGCGTTGTTCTTTTTAATTCGTATGCACTTCTTTGTTTCGGCTATATCTTGTCTTCGGGGTCTGGATCTGGTTTGGGATTTGTTGTATTTTTGTCTTCATGGGAATGAAAGCAGAGGCGCCCCGCTCACAGGGATGCCAACAATCATTTGTCTCTAGAAGTACTGAAGACATAAGGTATATTTGTTCTTACTCCCATAGATGCATTATGTTAACTTCAATTGTAGATTTAACCGAGTGTTTAACCAGCGCATTAATGAGCAACATGCAAAGTATCTGCCAAATATCCATAAACTATATAGATTTGAAACTAACACAATCAAAGGGAAAATACTGCAGCTGATTCTGTAATGAGATTAGAGCTTGATATTAAAGTCTGTACTACCATAATCTGATGCTACTAGACTGAAACAAAGATTTAGAGCATTAGCCAGATATCTCTCCAATCAATGACATTGTTTCTAGATGCAGCAGTCACTTGGGTTGTTGCCGTCCAGCCCAGAAATCGAGGATGCAGAGAATAGAATCGACTTGATCTTACTGAGCTAAAACCATGCGGAGTACAAACCTGAAGAAATTTAGTTTATCTGGTGATGGATATCTTCATCTTCATTCAGTGGCTTTGCAACCACTCGCCTTTATTCCAAAAGAATTCCTCTTTTCTTTTGCAGCAGGAAAAGAAACGCAGTAGGTTATAATGATGCGTACTGTACATAGTAACATTTTGTATTTCTCTATGATAAGACAACTTGTTCTGCCACTGTAACAACAGGAAACAGAGAAAATTGTTGCAGTGTATGTTGCTTGTTTTGACGACCAACCAACCATACTGTGCAGTTTGTCTCTGCGCCACAGCAGGCTGCACTGCATTTAGCTACATATACTGTACCACATACAGTGTTTGCTTTTAGTTTATAAATTTTAGGACCATTCTTCTATACTGCTGGAATTTGGATAAAAATGTATGACACCAATGAATGACTTACTTTTTAGTTTTTCTCTTTCAAAGAAGTATGTGTGTTTTAATATGAAATGATACAGAAAAATTCATAATATATTGATATTGAGGTTATTTTTTTCTGTCTTTACCTCATTCATTTTAGTTGTGTGTGTATATATACTTGAATCCAATGTCCTTATACTATATGAAAAGGCAAATTTTACGTGTCCATGTTTCTGAATAGGGTAGCAATTTGTTGAGAATGAATAACTCGTAGATCTCTTGAAGTGGCAACCCTGCTCTATCATGTGAACCGAAGCCCATTAGACAACAATGTGTTTTTAAAAGAAGGTCTAGCAAAAAAAAAAAGAAGATAGTTTTGTGCAGTTATTATTGTACCTATCCTTGAGATGATGCAAGTGCTGGCTTACATGATGTTAAAGGGAATGGAATACTATGTTTAGCTTGTAATGCTCTTCCGTTTAACAGGAATTCAATATGAGAGCAGCAAACAAATGAATACTGAATGCGTATTGCCCCTAATGGCCATCAAGGCCATTGTGCTAACAAAATAATACCATAATATTACATGTCCTACAGCAAATTTCCTCATCACACCTCGCCAATAGATCACTGGTTTTATTTCCTTATGAGCAAAATGGTTAAATGAATGCTACATGTGTCGATATTTAGTAAAACACAGTAAAACAGTGCAACTCTTTCAGGAAACAGCTCAGAGGTCATTGCTGTTGTGACGAGAGTTGCTGAAACTGGTGCACTATTAGCTGCCTTTTTTTTTTGCCATTTATTTTGACCTACTATAAGGTGACTAATAGCAGCCAGCTCAGCCCCTCGCCTGGATGTGTGTTCACGTCTCCGCTCTTCTAACAACTAAGCCGAGATAGTACTAGTACTGTACAACACACAGTGTAATTAATGTAATTCTTGTCATACATTAAAGAAATTGTTCCCAGTGTTTTCATCTGAGGCCGTGGCTGTGTGACTTGGTAGTGTTGGTAACGTCATCTGATCCGGTCTTAATTTCCATGTGGGTGAAGCAGTAGAAGTAGAGCTGTGCAGAGACTGAAACGGGCCACAATTTCAATCAAAGCTGAAGCATTTAAACAGTTAAAACAACATTTCTATTGTCTCTATCAGTCACAACATAAACAATATCTTACAATCAGATTTCTCAGTGTAGGAAGTGAAAAGAAAGCGGCTTGTTTTTATGCTTTCATCATCTTACACAGGCTTTTTTCATTTATTTTCTACAACTGAACAGCTCTGGTGTATCTGCTTTAACGTGGATTAACTTGACTCCTGATGTTTTTCTACTACATTGGTATTTCTGCAGACTCTCTTACCGCTTTTTAGCCTCTGGCTATCCCATACGTGAGGATGCTACTTTATCAGCAACAGTTATCTTCTTACTGTAGTAAGAAGTGAATGATCTGGAAGCTGTGGTGAAATAGTTCTTCACGATCAGTTTGCATGAGAGTGATCTGTGCTACATGTCTATTTCAGTAAGTCCGTCTGTCTCACTATGTGTCGCATAAAAAAAAAAAAAAACTCAGGGCAGAGCAAGGCTGGCCTTGGGCAGACTCTCAGACAAACTTTTTTTTTTGTTGTTGTTTTTTTCCTGGAGGAGACCCTGACAGACTACCAGAGCAGGGTCAAATATCTCCAAATTGTGCTCAGCATTTATTTTAACCTGCTTGGAATGCATGATGGGTAGAGTTCACTGCATCCAGGCAAACAGCGTGAGGAATCTTTCTTTTAAAGGATGCTACAGTAAATTGACTGTCATTGTCTAAACTTTCTAGCATTCAGGTGATTTTCATGTAGACCTCACCAATGTGGATGTCCAAGTGTGTCCATGCAGGTTAAAACCAGCCATTAAGCACTGAGTGATACTAAGACCACTTGTGTAAAAGCCATGGAGCTCTGTCTTATCCATAAAGCAGAAAGGAATAAGGAATACTGTCCTTCCATTGCTCATAGAGACCAACAGCCAGCCTATGGACACAGCACCAACCCCCTGTAGACAGACCTGGATATCTACTGAAGACTGTAGATACAGCTATCTAGTTTACTATTGAGCATTGCCTCAAAACATCACCATCGCTTCACTGTTGGCTTATGTATGTGCGCGTGTGTACTGATTCTGATTTTGTTCATTATTATTAACCTACCTGAGACGTTAACGTGAGGCATGAGATACATGATGAGTTGGCCAAACAGCTAACTTTCTACTTTCCGTTGATGGTTACAGTGGTAACCCTCTACTTACCAAACTACTAAGTTTAGATTCTTTTTTTTTCTCTCTTTTCCTCCTCTGTGTGTATATACAGTATGATGTTTCTACAGTAGAATGTTGTAAAGTCGGCAAATCCATAAGATCGTGTTTATACAACTCAACATTTAAAAATTTAAACAGCAAATGTAACTATCACGTTTGTATGTCCCTTCCCTTTGTCATGGGAAATTAAGATTCAATCATGGATTATGACACAGCAATGTCCCGTTTTTTTTTTCTGTTTTACTTTACTTTATTATGGCATAAGGTGATTGCAGTCAGTTTCTAAAAAAAAGATATGTAATAAAGGTATATGAGAAAATGTTCATAACACAAAATAAAGTTGTTTGAATTCAATGTTCTGTATTTGAATGTGACTTGAGATGTCGGGGCAAGTAACCTCTTTTTTTTTCGGAAATAGCTTGGAACACACGGAATCTTAATGGTACTGTTGTGTTTATCACCATGTAACATGCAAATAAAATAATATATGTATTGTTATATTTTCTCTGGAAGACATTTTTGTCCTCAAAGTGTGAGAAATACAACTGAGATTCAGCACGTCGTCACCAAGTTTTAAAATTGTTGTGCCAAAGATGAGAGGTAAGACTGGTGTTATCACCACCACACATGGACACACATGGCACAGGGTCTTCATACCACATCACAGTGCAGTACTGCCACTGGAGCTGCTGCAGTCAAATGTTTTACCACAAGGTGTCGCAACAAACCAAATTATGCCCTCACTGTGTTGTGGAATTTGGCAGAAGCAAACACATTATTCTGCGTCATTATTAGCCTCTGACTCTGAAGATGAACAGGGAATGTAGCTGTGGCAAAGGTTAGAAAAACAAGCCTGTAGCTGCACAGTTTCCAGCTCAAACCCCCACACCAGCTGGGAAAATGTGGGTGGTGAAAGTAGTAATAACAGTAGTAGATGTTATATTTTATATATACCATAACTGTTCTCATCCAGACACTGGAAACACAGTAAAATGTATTGTGTTATAATAAAATGTATTGTTTTTTCAATTTTGTTGCACAAAAAAGTTAAAAATGAAGGGGTGAGGCCAATTTTAGTCCTTGAAACAGGGATTTGAGAAAGAAATGGTGACAGGACAGTGCTGGATTTTTTCTAACGTGAACGAGTATATAAGGGGAGGAAGGTATAGGAGAGTGTATGACTCAGAAGGGAGAGGGCGATAAAAGAAACTTTTTAAGAGAAAGTATCTTCATTCCAGGACTGCCTGTTCAGCAAACCAGCTTCATTAGTGTAAAGGTCACAAAACTTCTGTGAGACTGAGGTTAGTATTTATGTTAATCTTGGGGCTATTATTATTTATTTCATTTCTACCGAACCTTTCTATCTTGACAGAAGTCACATGACTTTTTCTCCTAGCAATTAAATTTGTCTTATGTCTCATAATGGTATTGCTGTGTCCAGTTTCGTTTAAATAATGATCTCATTCTGATATTAGAGATATATAAAATGTACAATTTGAAATCAGATCTAAGGCTGAGTGTGTTTACATGCACACTAGTATCTCGGTTATGGTCAGGTATTTGGAGTATTACATGTAAACAGAAACCTGGATAAGACCTTATCCCAGTTTTGAGTAACCAAGATATGCTAGCTGGAGTACTTCAATAGAAACTGGGACACTGTGGCAAGTAAACACCATTATCTGGGCTTCTGATCATTGGTATATAAATGTGTGACTGAGATCTTGAGGAATCAAGACACACCTGCACGCAGATGATCAGAAAGCTGGATTCTGATCCAGGGATAACCAGGTTTCTTATATTTCCTGTAAATGTCTTTTCCCAAATAAGATCAAAACCAGGATAAGACTCACAACCAAGATACTAACGTGCATGTTGCATCCCATGCATGCCAGGTGTTGTCTCTGCTAATAAAATATGTCTAAAACAGTGGTTTATAATTTACTAGTATTCCTGTGTAACTAGCACCTTAAAGCAAGTTTGGTGCATGATATTGATATCTGATGTTATAAATACTTTAACATTTTGGGAAATACACTTATTATAGGAACTCACTGCGCCCAGCCAAGAAATAGTCCAGCCCATAAACCCCTCGCAAAACTACAAATTCTCGTCTTTACACATCAGTTTTTACAAATTAAACAAACAATATATAATACGTTCATTAGTGGGCTTAAGAGGTGCTGGTATAGGCTGATTTTTTTTTACATTCCCACAGAGCCAGGCTAGCTGTTTCCCTGTTTCCAGTCTTATGCTAAGCTAAGCTAACCAGCTACTGGCTGCAGTTTCATATTGAATGGACAGACATGAGAGTGGTATCGATCTCCTCATCTAATTCTCGGAAAGAAAGCAAATAAGTACATTTCCCCAATTGTCAAACTAGCCTTTAAAGTCAGTCTTGCCCCCAGATATATATTTATATTCTACCCTCTGAAGTAACATCAATTTTTAACATGCCTTTAAACAAACTCCACAGTTTATGATGGTAATTGGCACATTTGCTTTATTTTGAAAACAGACATTGAAACCATTTTTATTTTTTCATATTTTTTTTCTCACAAGTTTGAACTCCTTGATAAGGTTGAAACTGGACATTGCACTCACTGGAACATGGGAAAAGTATTTTTTGTTTGCTCGTTTGTTTAGATTTTTTCTTTTTACCTTTTTTTTTTGTAACATCAGTGCAAGAGTATTTTTCCAATTCATATAAACTGTCATAACAACACCAAAGACATCAAAAAGAAGCCGCCACACCTCTTAAGTTTTTGTGACTGCGAAAAAGTTCCTCTCAGAGGGAGAGTTCCCATCATGCATCTGGTTCGATGGTTCATGCTACTGTTCTCATGTTTAGTTGGCATGTAAGAGCCAGTTACATCAATACTATAGCTGATTTCTATAGTTTATTGTATGATCGTGTCATTTAAATGGCAACAGGTCCTTTACTGTATGTGTGAGTAAACAGAGAGTTTGTAAAAGGGGTGTAAACCAAGCTTGAATGACTCAAGCAGAATAGAGAGAGAGAGAGAGTAATAGTCTTGTCCTATATGTAGTTTTTGGATTCAGGATAAAGCTGCCCAACTGGAAAAGTCACACATTTAATTATACATTCTGTTCTCCATCCGATGTGTTAGTACATTACCTATTTGCTGTGTTCTCAATACACTTGTACTGTGTTGAAAACAAGAGTTGCATTTTAAAACCAGCTTGTTTTTGTGCGTGCATTTGCAGAAGTACAGATTTTATTTGCAAAATGTGTTTAAAGAAAGTGCATTGCAATGCAAATAAAGTAGGGTGCATTCACAATGCATTTTAAATGTGTAAATATCCAGTTGGGAGCGGTGATTCACTTACAATAGATAGTGAAGATGTACCAAATCAAACCCTCGTCCTCCTCCTCCTCCTCCTCCTCCTCCTCCTCCTCCTCCTCCTCATCATCATCATCATCATCATCATCATCATCAAGGTAACAATCATTTTTCATAATCAACAACAACATCATCATCATCATCAACATCATCATCACTTTCTCATAGTATTAGCTTGAGCCAAAAAACTTCACGCTGGAAACTCCCCCCAACATGAGAAAATCATTGCCACACAAAAAATGACAAACAAATAGAAACGGACTGCCTTCACATTGGGAAGGCAAAGAGCAACCTTTTTAGATTTTTGTTTTTGTGTTATTCTTCATACTCTTAATTCTGCTTTCTTTAGGTTAGACTTGGCCTTAGTCATCCTTGGACTCGGTGGCCTCTGCCGCTGCATCTGCCGGGGTGGCCTCCTCTGCTTTAGACTCCTCTGCAGCATCTGGGTAGAGGGAGGGAGGGAGGGAGGGAGGGAGGATGAAGGGTAAAGAGAGAAAAAAGCAAAGCAAGAGCAGGAAAATTAGATGTAAGGGTGGAGAGAAAGGGGACATGATAGATAATAGGTGGGCCGGAGAGAGGAAGAGAGAAAATTAGCCGGTGGATAGGAGGTTTTACAATGCAAGGTTGTAATAATAAATCTCTGTCTGGGTCTTCTGAGATACTGAGCATCAAAGACTTCACATGTCAGCAGCTACTTTTGATGTTTCACTCATGAAAAATCAGAAAAATGTGGAAAATTCTGGAAAAAAAATACACATAAAGAACTATGTAATTCCATGTTGTTCACAAGATGTCAACTCTACTAACACAGAAGAGTGTGTCAGTCAGAAGATGCAATGTCTGAAATCCCACATTGGCTGTGTAAATAATAAAGGAAAAGAGTGCTCCTAATGGACCCGTGAAGCATTTGAACTGACATCACAACGCTAACAGCAGCATCTCGGCCTGTCACATCTGATACTGTGTGATGCCCACAGTGTAATGCACTGTAATAACATCCAGTGGTGGCTTACTAAGAGGTGAATACTGCTGAATAATGATCCATGATACATCACTAAGCCATTACTAATCAGGTTTATAAAGTAACATTGCCCTGATGCTTTGCATTATCCTATTCTGTTTTTTTAAATCCTGTTATGTATGCTATTTTCCTGCTAAAAATATTATTATATCTATGTATTGTCTATAAAATAAAATAAAAACATTTGACTAATAAGACCTTGTCATGCAGTATATGGGCTACAATGATTTGGAGACCTTTATTTCATTGTATCAGACCAAACCTATTATTCAAGTGCCCTGAGAGCGGTGATGTCATACCATGATGATCTCATGCTCTTTTAATAGAAAGAAGAGACATCAAAGAATGACATCATTGCCTTGGAGATTGGGGTGATGGAGTGCATGTGTGTGGGTGTGTGTGTGAGGGCGAGGCAGAGAGAGATAGAGACAGAGAAGTGGGGCGATCCTGTCTGTGTGAGTGCTTGTACTAATGTGCGACTGTGTGTGTGACTCAAGACAGCATGATCTTCCAGGTAAGAGGCAATTAGCTTGTTAGTCAGTATGACAGACTTGAGAACATCTTTCTCCACAGCCACCGAACTGTGTGATGTAAATGCAATTTCACTCAATTCACAGAGCCAAAGCCCGTCATTTTTGGTATTCTGACATCAGCATGATCTCAGTTATCTACACCAGTGATGGCTAAAATGCTGGTTTAGCTTTGTTGAAGCATTTGCAAATAAGAATTGGAGATGGAAAAAAACAAACGCCCAAACGCTGGTGATTTTTGTCACAGTTTGCTGATTCCGCCCACTGATTTCACTGAGGTTTTCAGTAAACAATGTTAATGAGAGCATGACACATAGCTTACTGTGGAACGTATTACTCAGATGCACATAATTTACTTTTTCCAGCTTCCATTTACATTTGTTATTTTGTTTGTAACATAAGGCATATCACAAGTTTTTTGTTTCAATTCAAAGCTTATCGTGATAAATAACAGACATTCTATATGGAGGGCCACAGGGCTTTGTCCTGGGTCCACCACTTGTCAGTCTTTTTTACCACTAGGGGTCATCATCCATAAGCACAGTATTGATTTCTACTTCTATGCAGATGATATCCAACTCTATATAGCTGTTGATCCTGATGGCCTTACTCCCTTGAGAACTGCATCTGCATCAATTTATAGATGACCCCAAATTTCCTCAAACTAATTCATGCCAAAACGTTATTGGTCCAAAAGAGCAATGGAAAAAATGTGCGTATGTGTGTACAGTTTACTACACTATTTCAGCACTTTACACCTCAGGCAGATAATCTAGGTGTTACCATCGACTCTAATCTAACTTTCAGGCTACGTATGAGTTATATCAGAGAAGCTTGTACATGCTTTTATTACAAGTAGGCACGGCTACTGAAATGCACTGACCACATGTAGTGTGTCTATGATCTATAAATCAGTTACAGCTCATACTGAATGGGTTTTAACTGGTTCAAAGAAAAGAGATCACATCACTCCTGTCCTGAAGTCTCTGCACAGGCTCCCAATTAGTTTTAGGATAAACTTTAAGATTCTTCTACCTGTCTATAAATGTATTTATGGACTCGCCCCTGATTGCATGATATGATATGACATGACCCTGGTAGATCCCTCAGATCCACAGACTCTCTGCTGCTCACCAAAGACTAAGACAAAGACCTATATAGTGAAGCTGCTTTCTGTAGTTTTGGACCCAAACTGTGGCATGAATCTGAAGACAGCAACATCAATTGAGGCAATTTAAGTGACTGTTAGAAAATTCACCTTTTTAGCCTTGCTTTCATCTGGAATCTGTTATTACTTCTGCACTGACATTTCTTGATTATGTCCAGTACTGCTCAATTTTAGAAGATTACAATTACCGGGAAGGGATGGTAGAAGTGGTTATGGTAATTGTCTGCACTTTGAGCTGCATCTCATGTATGAAAGGTGTTACATAAATAAAGTTTATTATTATATTATTATGTGTGATTATGCAGTGCTATGTCATCATGCTATGACAGTTAACACCTTGGTCAGATGTAACTAAGTGAAGCCAGTGACACGGACTATCCTTGGTGGAGAATCTGGATCATACCCAGGCAACCTCATAAATTATTCAGTCAGATCAGAGTACCTGGCGTCCTTGTACTTGTGACTCCGGTCCGTGCGCTGACCAAGTGACTTAGTTATAAATATTAATTTGCTCTCGGTTAGTTCAGTTGGTAAAGCAGATTGTAGCCAGCAGTGGATTCTTAATTAGCAGTTCTTTGTCAAGTAGTGTTTGTTTTTGACAGACTTCCCTGGTGCGGATCGTGACCAGTTGGGATCATTAATCATTCATTGAAATCAGAGCACCTGTTATCCCCGCTCTGCTCCATGCAGGCCAGCTATCCCATCGAGGTGGTAACTATGACAACAGGGAGACAGTGCTGCCTAGGTGACCTAGTTTCTGTATAGTTCTCCAGTTGGTGTGTGTGTGTGTGTGTTTCCCACATTACATCCCCACCTACTCGAGACTGAGCATGCTCCATGCACCTGTCTGACCCAATCTGAGAGTCCTTGGACCAGAAATATGAGTTCACGTCAAGTGCATGTTGTGAGCGTTTGTTGTATTAATGTTGTAATGTAATTTCTTGGTCTTACAGTTTCTTCTCAGGTTTCCACTATAATTGGACGTCAAATGGTGGTTTGCTTTGAAATCTATTATCTAATGTCCAGACTGCAAAGATATTATCACATACTTTGACCTGCTGTAATGTGTAAAAAGGATTTAATGAGTCATCCATTTTCACCACTATCTGTGTTTTAATTTGAATAAATGACTGTAGCAGCCAGGTTGGTATGTTGGTTTTGGTATCTTGAAATTGATATGAACCTATCTGAGATGTTCAAGAACCTTTAAGACTCACAAAACATGCTGCTTTCTCATTAAGCAAACAATGCAACATTGCTTCTTAACAATAGCTCTGATCATTTCCATTCATGACCAGCGCTAATCATTTCCAACCCTCCATTTCTATCCCAATCTCCGCCTCATCAGTATGGAGTTTCCATCTTGCAGAGGCTGAGATACAAGGCTGTCTAATCTAATATTGAGCTGTGTTTCTGTGTCAACCAGCGAATGGTGGAGCACTGCCAAAGATCTTTAAATCCCAAAGACTCAACCAGCAGTTATTTCCTGTGGTGCCTGCCAAGCAGACTATGGGAAAGCTTACCTATTCTTCTTTATTAGTCTTTTACAGTAAGTAATTGCTTCTACATTGGTAAATGTGCGTCTGGAATTATTTTTGTCTCTGAACTCAGTGCCCTCGCAAACATGTGCACACGTAGGTGTTTGATTCAGAGAGCTTCAGAAGCTTCCTGTAGGTCCTATCAAGTGGGCTTATTTTATTTGGCATGTGTGCATGTAATGGGTTTTTAAATGAATCCTACTGTAATGAATGGAAGTTAAAAGCTTTAGTATAATCTGCATACCTTGTTTATCTTTTGTTTGGTTAGGCTCCTCCTTCTCAGCTGTCGGGCTGACAGCAGCAGGCACATCGGCTTGTCTGGCCTCCTCCTTTTTCTCTTCACTCTCCTCCTCCTCCTTCTTCTCCTCAGCTGTGGCTGTGGTGGGACTCTTGGCTGCCGCCACTGGGGCCTCCACCTCTTTGGGCTTCTCCTCAGCTTTCTCCTCCGCCTTTGGCTCCTCTTTCTGGGGCTCAGAGGGCGCCGTGGCGGCCGTAGGGGAGGCAGCAGCGGGTGCTGCCGCTACAGGAGACGTCGCAGCAGCTGCCGGAGAGTTAGCTGGCTTGTCTGCCACTGGACTTTTGGCTTGGCTCGTCTCCTCTCCTGCAGTTTCCTCCTCCTTTGCAGGTGCCTCCTCTCCCTCCGCTTTCTTTGCCTCCTCTCCTCCCTCTGTCGCCTCCTCTGCAGCAGCAGGACTGTCTCCCTCCTTCTCTTCCTCTCCGTCTTTCATCTTTTTCCGAGTTATGTGTCCACGGAAGCTGGCCTGTATTTTGGTGGCAGCCTTGTGGGCCTTGTCCTCGGGTTTGTTGGCAGTGCCATCCTGTTCAATCTTCTGGTCCACCTCCTCATTCTTCTCCACCTGGTAGCCGAGAGAAAATACAGCAGGTTAACATCTACTGTAAGCCATCATGCAGATCCACTGGAAACCAGCAAGGGAATGTCAAATTTTAATAAATAAAACTGAAACTGGTTGTTATGCTAAAAACTTGCAAAGAATCCCTCTACTGTGTGGGTATGTAGCTTGAGGATGATCATCCCAAAATATCATGCTGGCATACTTTTATTTGGGCTAAGAATCCTACGAAAGATATGTACAATATGTCATGAGCTGAAAGGTCAGAAGTCAGAAAAAGACAAAAGTATATGCTATGAGAAAGAGTTTATTAGTTAACTCGAATTGATGTATTCGTAACCATTACTGGAGAATTATAGACTGGGAAAAGTTGGGTTAGGGTTTCAGGACTGGTTTGGAATTGAGTTAAAGTGTAGGACTGGATGAGGAACAGGGTTAGGAATAGGACAATTACACAATGTAATATTGAAAGGGGTTCCATGATATTACCTTCGGTAACTGGATCCATAGCTGTCCATCAAATAGTGGGTTGTGCTATGAGTCATATAAATCTAATGAAAAGAAATCAAATCAAATAAAGGAATGAATGATGAGCACTGAAAGTGGCAAACAAAATGAATCAGTACATTCAAAATGAATAGGCAAACAAATCAAGGTAAAATATTCTCTAGCAACCAATCGGTTCAATCAATCAGAAGCTTTAAATGTGCACCTTAAATGAACGTGAATAAGCAACATGAAGCAAACACAAATTGTCAAAGAGCATGCAGGCAGTGCAGCATAAGTTAGCCAAATGATAAAGATGTGAAAACTGCAGAATCTGAATGGTTTAGAGTGTTTTTGTCTTAACAGGTATCAAGCCAGTGATTGGTTTGACAATAGAACGAATCTACAGCATTCGATCATTTCTCGTTCCGGAAAGAGGAGATTTAGAGCCACTGTGAATCATGACAATAACAGATGTGTGTGTGGGTCAATTGTCTACACATAATGAATTGGATACACTGGGATTTGGGGTACGACAAATGACTAGGCATTTATTGCAGTTATTCAATTCAGGCATGAGTTTGATATTGTCCTCTTGATAATGGTGCTGAAATAGATTTAGTGAATAATTAAACTTAAATGTAGATCCTCTCCATGGCATTCATTAATGTTCCCTGCATCCACTGTTAATGATATCTTCAGAATTGTAGCCAGAAAAATGTAAGCGCTCAAAATATAGGCTCTTTCTCCAAAATAATGAGCCAATCTCTATTCTCTAGGTACAGTAGCTTTCTACGGCTCCAGCTCTGGCTGCTAGGGAACGAGCTGCCTGCTACAATCTCCTCAGCATTCACTGCCATACCCCTCCCAACCATCAAAGGTTACCTTGACAACCAGAGTGCTAACTCATCACGGCGCTGTCTGCTGGTTGGTGCTATGAAAGACTATATGTCACCCTGATTGGCAGTGCAACTGACCCCTCAGGGGAGCGGGCCAATAGGAACTCGTAAATCAGGCAGAGCAATCAGCATTGCTAAGGAGGGGTTGTGTGTGATGCAGCGGCAGGGTGCGGTGCGGGGCTGGTGGGGGGGCCGATGGGGTTATATGTGTGTGCATGTATCACTGCTGGCGGTCTGTGTCAATGAGCAGCAGCATCTTGTTTAAGGTCAGTGAATTTGAGTGAAAATGGTTTTAAAGTGGCAACTCTGTAGGTTCATCCATCAGTCTATTTCCTCATACCTTCTGTCTCTGATAGCGTCATTATATTAGATATGAGGTTTGACTTGGACAGCTGCCTGTGTGAGGGATCACATCTGTGTGACATGATTTAAGAGCCAGAGGCCCTAAACCAACATGTCTTTTTCAGGGTCAGTGTGTCAGTCCAATATTGGAGCAGAGAGGCCAAGGTGCAGCTGTGTTGGTATATTCACCTCCTCCACCTTTATTCACATGCAATCCCCAGGGTTCAGGGTGTAAATCCTGCCCCGGGCCGTCCTGCAATTCTTAATATACACCATCTTCCTGAAGCAATTTTGTGCAATGTGATATTAAAAAAAAACAGCGGATGATGCTGCTGGCTGTGAGAAGGATAGGAGATTTTTCAGGGGCTTTATATTGCTCCTCAAATATAGTGAGATATGTTTAAAACCTGAACTAGAGCTGTTTACTTAATCAGCTGTTTCAAGTGTGGAAATGAACTTTAGCAAGTGTCCTGCTATTAGAACAGATAGCCAACGTGCAGACAGACAAAGCACCACCGGCACACCCAGTGCCCTTAATAATATGCAGGTCTCCAGTGACTTATTGGGGCTTTTATTATGTCTGATCTCATGGGTGCTTACAATTGCCAAAATTTGACCAAAGCACTTAACTCTAAATAGAATTACTTACTGGCTGCATACAGTGAGTCAGACAGAGAAAGAGAAAGCGATGGATGAGGGTGTTTGGGAATATGGGGGTATGACATCATTATTGGAACGGAGGGGCTGTCATTTACTTTAGAGATCTGGGCGCGTATGAGCGCAAATGTAATAAAATACCAGCAGAGTGCCAAGTGATCTCATATCGGTGTAAGGAGACGGGAAAGAAAGATCACCATCATGGTTTGATCACAATTGTAGCATCATCATTTGAATTATTGATATTTGTCTGTGCATCACCCTCAAAAGTGCTGCGCTGTGATTTTCTGACTGCTGTAGTCTGTTTCCATGGACCATAAGATTCAGTACTGAGCTACTTTACCCTGTCACATCAAACTTATTATGCTGTAATATACAATGTACCAGTAGTTAATAAATAAGATAGTGGCTACATTAAAATCTCATATTTATATCTACAGCAAACGGAAACATTACTGCAAATGCTTCAAAAATTGCTGCTTGAAGACTGTGACTGTTAACTGAACCCTGGTCACGTACCCTCCTGCAGGCGCTATTCCACTCGGTGTCTGTGCGGCACACATTTTCATTCATAAATACAGCAGCACCTCCCAAAGGTGCAGCACACCACAAGGTACACTCCCTTTAAGTCTTAACACCAAGACTCCACGACCCTTTAAACTCTTCCTTGATTCATTTGCAGTGAGACAACATATTTGCATTATCAGGTTAATTAAATAACTTATTACAATTGGCCCGCAGTGTTTCCTCTTTGAACATGGTTTTCCTGGTTGCCATAGATACACTACATTAACCACCGAAAACAGTTTTTATTATCCAGCAAAAAGTGGAATGTTTGCAATATGAAAGTGCTCTTCTTGCATGATTGTAAAACAGACTAATGCAATCCTCCTGCAATTATAATAGCTACAGTATAATGTGGCAACATTAAATGCTTGCTGTAGGACACTTTACTATATGTAGGTGACTAATAATGACTGCCATCTTCATGTTCAGAATCTAAATGTACAATAGCTCACAGGTTAATTTATCTAAAAACAAGAGTGCAATTCACCAGAGGACAAACGTCTCTGTCTTTCCTGTCTGTAAAGGTAATAAATGGCCATGCTAAAATGTGTTCAGTACATTATCTGACGGTTGGATGTGTCTATTATAGCTTTGCCTATCAGCTGCAGTCGGCGCTCGCTCCCTGTCTGGCTCTGTCCTTGGGTGGGCACCGGCTGTCGTGAGAACCACACCCGAGAGTCAATGGCTTTACTGACAGATCCATAACCACACACACACACACACATACACACACACACACACACCATCCCCCAATGGTGACACACAGTAACAATCCGCCACCTTCCCGCTGCCTCATTGCCAGTGCCATTAGGGACATGTTTCGAGAGGGGGGAGGAGGGGGAGGAAGGAGAAATGGGGGAAGACACGGTGGAGCGGTGGGGTTTATGCTGGTTGAATTACCACAGAACCACAGCTCACGCTAATGCACACGCCAGGCACGCATATAATCATGTTGGGGTTTTTTTTTGTTTGTTTTGTTTTTTTTATTCTGATCCTTTCAAGCGGGAGACTCCATTTTCACCTTGCCGCTCCACCCCCGCCTTGGATCGACTACCGCTAGCAAGAGGGGAGAGAAATATTAAAGGTAATATTTGCATTTATAATGGTGGAGTTACACAACGTTGCTTTGCAGAGGCCCTTTTATCACCAACCCAACAGGTGCAGCAGCTGAATTTATTTGATCTAAGTCACTTTAATGTGTAATTATTGAAGATTTTTGTATCTTAAACCAGATATTATAAAAGACAAAGTGCATTGGATAATTTATATAAAATGAAAAACTCCCCAAACATTTGTCATATTACCACAGCTCCCAAGCAGGCAGAGAGATAATATTAGCCACCCTGCTGGTGGCACACATACTTCCTGCAATGACACCTCTCTCGTCAAAATCCCAGCATGATTTCAATGGCTGTCTGCTTTTCTGCTTTTCTGCAGGACCCATCCAGACACCAAAGAGCAAAGACTGGCTGCTGTCTGCAACTCCCTCTCCCTCTCCTTCTTTCTCTTTCTGTCGTCTTTCACTCTCTTTCTCACTGAGCAAACTGCTACCCACTCATTCTCACACACACACACACACACAGACACAGCGGAGCACCACACCCTTTTAGCCAGCTATCTCCTGCAGATGAGGAGAGGGGGGCTCAGGTGGTGACTGCCACAGCCCTCGCTCGCCATCTCTCTCTCTCTCTCTGTTTCTCTCTCTCCTCTGATGGTGAATTGATGAGCGATGTTAGAGGATGCACTGTTTCTTTTACGACGGCCCGGGAAAAGATGCTCCGCAGCAACTAATAAGCGGCCATATGCCAGCGTCATTACATCCTCTGGAGCAGCCTTTAATTCAATTACACCGACTCTCTGCCTGAACAAAGGCTCCGCAATCGCCACTGATCTCATAGGGGCTGGGGGTGAGGATGGGGAGAGGGGCAGTGGGGAAAGTGGAAGTGGAGTGGAGATGGAGGAAAGGGGCTAGGGTTGGACATGGTGCTGGGGTGGGGGGGTTGGTGAAGGCAGGAACTGGAAATATGGGCTGTGGCTGGTGCTTTGGCTGCAGCCAGGCTCTGGGGAAAGGGGCTTTGAGTGCATGGGGAGCCACAGCATGAGAGTAGATAATCGTCTTTAAGGTAGCAGACTGGGTCTTGATTTTGGAGTCTGGTCCAGAATGATTTAGGCTCAAGCTGAAAGCGGAGGCAGAGCTAGGTGGGACAGGCAGGTATGGTTCTGGTGCTGGGAGGAGAACTAGGAATGGAGTTGGGGCGGAGTTGGAGAAGAGCACATATGGGTGGGATTTGAAGTCTATGGGGGAAATTAAATTGGGTAGGCCTGGTGGTGGAGGAAGACCTCAGTTTAAGAAGGACCTGGACTGTGGATGGACCTGAACTTGATCCTTGATCTTTTGCCAAACCCTGAGGCGAGGACAAGGAGCATCCTCTGTGGGGGTGAATTTGGCTCTAAAACTGCATAAAACTAAATAAAAATAAAGCTAGGAGCTGGAGTTACTGAGGGGACTTAAATGAATGCTAGTAGCCACTCCCATAGTGAAGATGTTGCAACAGCACTTAACACTCCACAAAGGCAGGACCCACAGCAATATAGCCATGTTTAAAGCAGAAAAGCATGCTCTTTGCTCATCCATCCATGAAGACCACAGAGTCTGTCTGGATTAATTTATGCCTCTGCTCCTCAAAAGCAGGAGGACAAGTGCTTGTAGGCCGGGAGGGTATTTTTCCCTGTGGTGAGATGCGCACGCTCGAGGCAGCGACAGCGTTCTGTGGAAAAAGCCGGTGCCTCACCCACATGGCTGCAGTGTGCAGCACGCCGGCTTCCTTTCCTTTGATCTTTCTCACCTTTGCGCCTGCTCACCTCCCCCAACCATCATCCATCACTCTGTCACCATCACATTTTCAACCGGTTGTAGCCACCATCCAGTTTCCTTCCCTCTTTGCCTTTCTGCTTTGCTGCATGCCTGCATCTCCCTACCTTCCCCCATACTTTGCAACCTCCCTCCCTGTCTCAATCCTTTTTTCACCTCTATTTCTCTGCCCACCAGGTTCCCTTCACTCTCCACCTCCTCTTGCATCTTTTTCCTCCCGATCTACCTCCATGTGCACCAGCTACACTCCACCCTGCCGCTCGTTCTCTCCCTGCCTGCCTGCCTGCCTCTCTGCATCCTGCATCTTTCAACTGGCAAGCCTCGCTTCCTTTCTCTCTTTCCTCCCTGCCAGAGTTAATATGACTCATCCAGACTAACATTTAAGAAGCAATCAAGTGCTATCGGAATCCAGAGTGTTATGAGTCCGATAAAATCATACTCAGTTTGAGATACAGGTAGGAAACCGGCCCTGATCACACACAAAGCCACCATGATAGCTGCTGAAATACAACAGAGTGAAGCACAGGAGAGTGCCACCCTCTTCTCCACTGTCCAGACCCACCCGCTTCCATGCAACACCTTCTTTTTTTTTATTATTCTCTGCCACTGAGAATAGCCATGGGTTATTATAAACTACCCAAAACCACCCTTTCACACCCTTTAAATGAGTGCACACTTCATAGTACCCTCCATTGACAGCATCCACTTATAAAGCTGGAGGGCTATGATAATCCATTTAGACTCATTTATTCCCATTGTATTCCCCCGAGGCCACTGACATGATGGTGCTGCTCACTCAATCCGTACCCCACCCTTTTTTTTCCTCTCTGTGGAAATTCACTTTCCTGTGTCACCCATTTCTGCTCAAGATAACAGAAGTACAATAGCTAGTAAGAGCCTTGTATAAGGCATCAATTAAGAGCACATAGGTTGATCTAATTAATGTGAATCATCATTAACAATAGTGGATTACACTGAATAAACAAGGGAGTATTTCAGCTTTAATAGCAGAGACAATACAGAATCTATCAAGTGCCTTTCAATAATCTTTCACTTTTTTCAAGTGCATGATCAATAGGAGGGGATGCCCAGCTGACCAAGATCGAGTTACAGTCTTGTGCCTCTCTGCAAGTAGGTACTGTGTGAGGTCTGAGAGGCATTGTGGCAACATCCATTCATGCGGGATAATCACATTAACTAGGCGTGTCTGGGGCTCTGTGGATAGACTTCTATAAAGACAAGCCAGGCCCAGAGTCAAAGGAAATTACACCAACATTTTCTCTAATCTGTCCTCAAGCACCCTGATCTGACTACAAACCAACAGTCCCAAAGTTCAGAGTTGAGATGCATCATTTTGTCACATGAAAGAGCAGAAAATACTGATAGAGCAAATCAGAGCAGTTTACCGGTTTGGTTCTTCTTATGCAGCACAGCATAGTTGTAGTTGTTGTATCCTCCCTTTTTCTTCTCTGCTTCTTTCTTCCCTTTTTTCTCCCTTTCACTTCTTCTCTCTCACCCTCTCTCTCTTGCGCGCACTCTCTCTCTCTCGCTCACTTTCGTGCACACACACACTCTCTCTCTCTCTCTCTGGCTGTATCAACAGCTAAGCCGCCCAGTGCATTTACTCATCCCAGTTTGCACACACACGCTCTTCAGTCGGTCTGCCTGGGCGCACCTCTCTCTCTCGCTCTTACTCGCTGCCTGACAATGACTACAAGCCCACCCTTTAAACCCCTCCCTTCCCCTCTCTCCCTCCATCCTTCTCTCCTCCTCTCTTCCCTTCACACTATCCCCCTCCTCCTCCTCCTCCTCCTCTTCTTGCTCATAGTGATGAACCCCCCCCACCTCTTTTAGATCAGCACTCCTCTCTTCTACATCTTCTCACCCTCCTCCTCCTCCTCTTCTCTTTCAGCCTGGCTCCAGCAAAAGCTGCGGCCCCACCCTAAAAAGGCTCTCGCTTAATGACTGACTGGATATCTCCAATTTTTGCTCTGATGGATCTTTTTTTATTGTGCCTTATTTTTGTTTGCCTCAACACTACCACTACCCCTCTGGTTTATCCCCTCCCCTTACACACACATAAGGAGGTCTCTTTTATTTAAAAAAAAAAAAAAAAAGAAAGCTCCCAAATGAAAGTCGCCTCCTCTGATTGCTCAGGTTCCCTCTCAGACTGTGTGTTATACACTCTCCAGATCTCTGATCAGTGTTATGAGCCTGTGAGCTCTGCGTCCAAATTGCCACGGCGATGCCAAAAGCATGTTTTCTGGCACAGCCGGGAGCAGCTCTTGCCAGGAGAGACGTGTGAAAGAGAGCAGTGATGATCGCGAGGCGCATGCATGCGTGTGCGCACACGCACACGCACACGCACACGCGCGCACACACACACACACACACACACACACACACACACACGCTATGTGCTCTTAGGACACGTCACCCGCACCACCAACCCCCAATACCCAGCGCTCTCTGTTCTCATGGAAACACCAGCAGATAGACTAGAAGAGCAGAGGAAGAGGAGTGTGTGAGAGAGAGAGAGAGATGGAGGGAGAGAGAGAGAGAGATGGAGGGAGAGAAAGGGATGGAGGTAGGAGGAGGAAGCAAGAGGGCCAGGTGTGGCAGACAGGCAGCAGAGGCAAACTGCCTCCCTTCCTCTCTCCCTCCCCCTTCTTTTCTCCCTCTGTGCCCACATTTGCACACAGTCTGGTTTAATGAGCGGGCACAACGCATGCATTATCCCCACAACTACATTTATAACCATTACCGTACAGTGAGGCTCGCAGGCGCAAACACCCACACTCTGTATTTGTCTTTCATAACACACACACACACACACACACACACACACACACACACTGGTGTCAGAAGAGTCCCCACCCCCGCTCTGAAACTGGCGAGCACCAGCAGATGCTACAGACACAATGAGGATGGAGGGAGGGAGGGATGGAGAATAGGAGGATAGACAGAGAGAAAGACGGATGGAGGGAAGAGGAGGAAGGGTCCTGAGGGGTTGTGCTCTGCTATTCTTCTCTCTTACAGGATTATTCCACATCCAGTTCACTGAGGGGAAATCATTAACCTGCACCGCTGAGCCACAGCCTTCCCGGTGGTCGCTGCTGCCACACAGGCACATCTAGCACCATTACTTGGCTGCACTACATCATCACTATGTGTCATCATGTTCTAATAGCAGACCATATGACACAGACGCTGTAATAATGCAAGGTTCTGCTGAGTGCGCATGATCTTTCTTAGCACTGCCCTGCTTTACTTTTATACAGCCTTGCACATTCATACTGCTGCCAGTTCACAGTCCCCCTACTGGAACACTTCACTGGTTGTCTGGATGCCAAGGAAGGTTCAAATTTACAAACAGGTGAAGAATTTAAGCAAAAACCTGAATAAATAATTATGAGCATGAAAATGATGTGAATCATATGCTATGGCCTTGACTCATCTCCAGATTACAGCTGAAATGATTAGTCAATTAAGTGATTAGCTGAAGGAAAGAAAAAGGCAACAGTTTAGATAATCGGTTAATTGTTTGTCTTTTTTTAAATTTATTTTTTTTGCATAAAAAGCCAAACATTCACTGCTTCCCGCTTCTCAAATGTGAATATTTGCTGGGTTTTTTCATCTTCTATTATATTAAGTTGAATATCAGACAAAGCAAGTAATTTGAACCTGGAACCACCATCATCAAAACACCAAATGAGGGAATATCCCTCAGTAGAGTTTGAGAGACTTGGAGAATCTATGCCAAGGAGCATTGGAGCTGTTCTTGTGGCTCATGGTGGCCCAACACCTTAACAAGCCACTTTATGTTTGTCACCTATCTTTATATAATTATGTATTGTGCTGTTCTATCCTATTTACTTAGAAATTTTGATCCAAAGGCATTTGCTCAATTTCGACAAATGCTATTTACTATTTAGCATCAACATTTAAACATCAAGTGCCAAATCACTTCAAATCAAATCCCCACACTGGGAACACTGCTACTAGTGATTTAAGAAAGGAATAAAGATTAGCAACACCATCCTATAATAAATGACTGGTGTTAAAAAATTAAAATCCAAACACTCAAATCCCCAAGAGCCAAATCAAGCTGAGGCCGGGGCGGTGGTAGCTAAAGAAACAGAGAGTGTGTGTGGGATGTTCTTTGAAAACACTCCATCTTCAATTGCAGCAGGTTGGCCAGCAGTTAACTGCAAACGGGCCCAGTAGCTGCCCCTGATCTTAACATCTTAGTATGCTAATCTATGTCCAGTTATTTGATTGTTCCGTTAAGCAGCTTAATCAGCTGCTGTACCGACCACAGAGATCAATAATGTCACACTGTCTTGCCAGTATCGAGAAGCAGTCAGGAGGGTTGCTCTGGCAACACTTTACTGTAGGTCGCTGCCACTTACTGTGATTACAAAGTCATTTTCATGCTTTCAGTGTAGTTTATTATTAAACATGAAGTCTCAAAAATGGGACACCCAGTTTACAATGTGTTATCACTTTTCCATTTCAGTTCTACCCACAAGACCTTGTCACATCATCAGCTAATGCCAGATTATTTGTATGTCAGTTGATTTGAGTGTGCTTCCCTTTGGAGCGGTCTTAGTTGTCCTACTTTTTGTAAATGATAAATAAAGCATACTGTAAGTGTTGCTTCTAAGTATTGCGCCACCACCAACTGTGCCTCCTTACAAGTGGGAAAAGAACACCCTGGAGAATGGAGGTGCAGACCATCATTTTATACTGCCATCAATACACTGACGTTCAGATTACTCATTAAGTTCTTCATGTGTTTAAAGCTAAACTAGGTGCTTATATGAGACAACCCTATCTTTACATGTGAATATTGCCGGGTGCACCTTTGAATACATTCTGTTGTCTGCTGCAGTCTGTCCTTTCAGACTGACTGTGATGAAGCTCCTCATTTGCACTATGAAAGGTCACCGTATCTGTGAAGGACAATGAGATTCACATGCAATCTGCAAACTGCAAGTTATCATGAAATATTAACGTAAAAGCCAAATACAAATTTACCGTGACCATAATTATAATCAATTAATTGCCTCTTATGAAGAAAAATTGTAGTGCTTAAAATCAGAGAACAGAACATAACGTCAAAAGGCAGGCGGTATATAAGATGGCTGTGGAACACATCACACTACTAGCATCAAGCTTAAAATAATACAATAAAATATCTAACATATATAATGTGTGATCTTTAAGGAGCAATAAGTAACCTTTCGCAATTCAGACTCTCTTGGTGGGCAAATAATTGCAGGAGCAGCAAAGATCTTCAACACAGATCACGTTGTCCTGTAACTGATATAAAATATTCCCCATAAAAGTTAGCAAACTAGCTCATTAGTGCAGAGACCAGACTGAAGCAACTGTAGGAGAGGTATGAAAATGTAACACAAAATACTAAGACGGTATTGCAGTGCTAAGCACCTGTTTTGAAAGTCTAAAGCTCAGGAGTCGCAGCTCAGTCTGGTGTCTAACGACTGACACGGTGGTGGTGTTGGACTTTGATTACAGAGATTGTCATGTTACAGAAAAGAACATAAAGAGAACAGTTTCCACAAGTGACCTGTCTGCACTAAACATCATTATTACCTGCAAAGTGACCTGCACTCATTCTTCTCAGTCTTTTTTTGCCATGCTAGGTGATCCATTATGGGTGTTATTATGGCTAAGCACCAATACCAGTGGGGGGGGGGACAATAAGTGGAAGCTGCCAAAATGTCACATGTAATAAAATGATTCACTGTTGAGCAGATTTTATTGAGCATCACCACAGCTTACAATCAATGAGCAGGAGTTTGATTAGACCAAATGTCAAAAGGAAGCATCACAGCAAAGCCATTGCTAAGATGTGTATGCCTGGCTGCTTAAAGATGACAGTGAAATCTTTGCCAGTTGAGTGTAAAAGAATAGATAAATGGAAAGGAAAGGCTTTTTACAGCGCAAATCTACATGTTACACACTGTGTTCGCATACTAATCTTTGGGAAATATCTCTCTATTTAAGCCTTTTTCAAACCAATCTGGATTTGTGTAGCACATAAATTCCCAGTTGACTCTATCCCAAGCCAGAAGCCACAGCATTAAATTATACTGAGATACTCAACTGGCCATCTAACCAGGGACACAATTAAATGAGTCATTTGCAGTGAATTATTCATGAAATTTTCATGGGTCCGTTCCATCCATATATCTTATTTGTAGCTTTATTCTTATACATTTTGACTTATTGTGAAATGTATATTTAATATCCTACATAAATACAGATTCAGCCCATTTGTCCATTTGATTTTAGCGTCAGGTATCTATACTTTTCCCCTCAAAACCTCAAAATACCCCTGTTCTCTGGATCAATACATCTTCCCTGCACCCTCTTGTTCGTTAGGTATTGTGTGCTACACCAACGTCAAATGCTTTGTAAAAAAAAATTAAAAAAAAAAAAAAAGACATCCTCTACATTGTTCACGCTAGACTTAATACATTTAACTAAAATTCAACCTAAGGCTGATCATTAATCACTCCCGTATTTATTGAGTCATCAGGAAGCAGATAAATTGTGTCGGTGCATTGTTATAATTTCAGAAGTATCTATCTGTAGACACAAACAATTATAAACAAGTAACATAAATTGACAGACGCATTTTATTTAACTTGTTGCACATGCATGCAAGTGATCAAGTATATCACATGTGAAGTTATAATTAAACCTTAGTATTAATCTCAGAAGTTTTTCCTTGTATCTATGACATTTTGAACATTTAGTTTAGCCACAAAACAACTTTTAAAACCACTCAGTATGATCTGAGACAGCAGAGAGCAATGACCCAGAGCATGAAAATCAAAGGCTTTCCCACAAGCAGCAATAATAAAATAAAAGTGGACCAGGTGTCCACTTCTGAGCTGGGACATGACCCCTACATCTGACACAGCTGCACTCGCACAGCGTCCAACAGGTGTTCTTCCATGAAGAAAGTAGACTGACTTGCTAAGAAATTATAGTCTGGTTTTTACCCCAAACTTTCTCTCAGTATTTTTGTAGGTTAAACTAACCCACTTTCTTCATCGTACTGTGGCACATAATGCCATAAAGAATGAATCAATACATTTTACATTCTCAAGCTACTGATTTCTATCACCTTGTCCTTGTAGTGTTATATCTAGGAACTTATGGCCAGTTAAGGCAGTGGTTTCCAACCTTCTTGGCTTGTGACCCTTAAAATGAAGCAAAGTCTACCTGTGATCCCTAATCACAGTTGAAGGTTGAGAACAGTTCAACCAGAGAGTGAGTTTTTTCATCCTCAGATTGCTCCAATTGAAGGATTTTTAGAGGCCTGAAGAGGTACAAGTACTTCAGCAAGCATTTCACAAAATAATAAATAAACAGAATAAAATAAAAGTCAGAAACATTTTTTAATCAACTGGTGACCCCTCAGATAGATGGATCATTGGACCCCTCATGGGGTCCTGACCCCCAGGTTGGGAAACAACTGGGTTAAGGAATGAATTGGTCCATACTGGTAACCAGCAACTTGTTGCCTGAGGAAACTCACATCTTTTTAATCCGTCAAACTCCAGGACTGAATAGATGTGTGAAACTTAAGGTGATTCAATCTGAATATGATGCTGCTTACCTTGGTATTATGCACATGTTGACTTCACTAATCAGTGCACTCCCTGGACATGAATTTCCTACGGTGGGGGTGTAGCTGGTTTGAGGTTCAGCCATCGTTGGTGGGTCTGGCTTCCTCTGGACACTGCTGTCAAAGATAGGAGTTGACAAAACATGGCTTAATGGAGCAAAATGCTAAGTACATCTACATTGGTATGGTAAATCTGTAAATGTATCTGATACTATTTAGCAGTAATGATGTTAAATCCCTTCAGCCTGGGGGCTAGAAAATCTGAATGACAACCCTTCCCCGACAACATTTGTCCAGAAAATCGAGTCCAGGCAGTCAGCTGCGCATTTTCTTTCTTCAATCAATTTTTAAATGTTTTTTTTTCTGCTTGACATGAGTAAGCTGTTGCCATGGTAGTTCAGATGAAGAAGGAATGATAATTGTTTCACCATAGCAGTGTGTGAATTATTAAAACCTAGAGGGCATGAATGAGCGGAATGAGAAATAGAAAAGAAATGAGACAGAATGAGGACTTATCGTTTTGTGTGTTTCATTGGCGGGGTTTTATTAGGTCTTTTTATTACTCTCGAGTCCCACGACTGCGTAGATCAAACAGATGCTGCCGCAATTTGTGAGTGAAGCTCTGAGACTCGAGCCTGTCCTTAGAGTTTTTAAAGGAATATTCAACAACATCCATGAATAGTGCAACAGAACCACACAAAGAGAGAGCAGAGGAGAAAATGGTGGCCGTATGCCATCAGCTGTACCGATTGTCTCTGTTAGCTAACAAAGACGCATCAATTTAATGAACAAATTCCTTTTATTAACTCACTGGAAGCATATTTTTACACAGTCATGTTCATCCCCTCACAAAGCCAAAATAATTCACTCTTTAAAAATGTATTTAGGCATCCAAAACCAAGACTCAATCCTGTTCCATCACATGAAATAACCATATCCATGAAAGACCACATCCAAACTCAGACGTCCCCAAAATATATTGAGAAGTAAGGTGGCACACACACACATTTACTGCTGAGGTTGAAATCATGACATGGTACAGTAATGTACAGACACTCAAAATATAGAAAATTTAATACTACTAATACTGTATAAATAGATAGTGATTGCAGTTGATATTCAAAATCAAACCATTTATTTTCTGTCCAAATATTAAGGATATAACAGAAATGTTCCACTACAGCTCAACAAAGACATCAACACATTTCATACAGCCGCTCTGACACAGGCAATAAATTAGACAAAACGCATCTATCTCCTTCACAACAAGAAAGTGGCACATATAAATCATCAAGATATAAAAACATACATATAGTGCTCGACCGTGTGTTTGTGATTGCATGTACAGGGTCAGTTGGTACCTGACAGAATGATGCCAGCTGCTTACCTGTACAGACAGAATAAACAAATCATATCTCATCAAGACCACAAGCTCTAAAATGTAGGAATTGTGACCTCTGAAGCTGGTATGAAAACGGTGGACTTGGAAAATGTAGGAGCATGGAGGCAAAAGGTAAATCATATTATTGACATATTTTAAGTGTAAATATAATGCTGGAGACGCATAATTCAGATTGTCTCAAGACAAAAATACAAGTGTCATTCCAAAGGGGTCACCACAAAAAGAAAACATCACCAAAGTGACTGGGTCATCAGTTGACTGTGGCACAGAAGACATGAATCCAGCATTAATTTCCATTCAGTACCTCCCATTTGTAAGGCACCAGTAGGTCTAGATGTTGCAGTTACATCTCCCAACCAGCAGGGTTCTCTAGCAGTGAGACTCAACATAGCCTTCCTCCACAGGAGGCCTCTTTTTTAGGTTGTAATACCCATCTTCATCCTCCGAGTCCTGGACAGACAAGAAAACGAGACAGTCAGATGACAGACATACATACATATAGACCCAGACACAAAACAACTACATTGGAAAAATCAATATTTTATAAACCCTCAAGACATAGAGGGTATGTAAAATTAAACGTGCAACGGATCTGGCAGACATGTCTCATTAACTTATTTATGGGTTGGAAGAGAGTGTGGTATAACAAAACGTTCTGTACTTTACCATCAGACAGAGGTCACAGCACGAGGCCCTCTTTCCTTTGGCCCCCGGTGGGTGGATGCCATATTCCTCTCTGATGAATGCACGATGGACAGTTAAGATGGTTTGTGATGATAATAATCACACCATGAAATTACCATAAAAAGCCTGCCTGTTACATTTTGACACTGTATTTATATGCTCTAAACATAGGCTCATCAGGCTGAGGCATGTCAATTATGATTTTTCATGATGAGAAAATACCTGAATTAAACTGATTCTCACTCAGAATTATGTTTTTTCTACATATTAAAAGATGAGTTCAACACTTTGGGAAACACACTAATTCACTTTCTTGCTGAGAGTTAGATTAAACATAAATACTCCTCTTATGTCTGTCCGTATGAAGCTTGAGCTAGCAGCCAGTTAGCTTAGCTTAGCATAAAGACTGGAAGCAGGGGGGAAACGGCTAGCCTTACCCTGTCCGAGGGTAACGAACTCCGCCTTCCAGTCACTCTAAAGATCACTAATCAATATGTTGTATCTAGCAATTTGTGGTTTTACAGGTTGTTAAGTGCCGGACCACTTCTTGACCAGTCTTTATGCTAAGCTAAGCTAACCGGCTGCTGGCTCCAGCTTTATATTTACCGTATACTGTACATACTGTATGAGAGTGGTATCAATCTTCTCATCTGACTCTCGGCAAGAAAGTGAATAAGCATATTTCCCAAAATGCAACACTATTTTACTTCACTTTTAAAAATGTGTTCCGTTTCCTGCTGTAAGAAAACAGGGTCATCTCATTGTGATTTTGGGAACTCCAAGTAAAGAGAACAATGGAAAGAAAACAAAAAAGAGATGTTGGTAATGCTGCAGATTCGACAGAGTACCTCAATGTACTAAAAAAAAAACAAAAGAAATGACATGGCTATTATTGTTTACATAATCCTGTCCTTGTAATTTATGCAATCTGTTAAACAGGTATTACAGAGTAGCACTGGCTTGTTTAACATTTAACATGTAACTTGTATTATATCAGTCAAAGAGCAAATACCAGCTCCTGTGTGACTTCAAACCGCAGGGAGTAACACAGCTACACTAGAAAGCAGCCTGTGGATCAGCTAATTGCAGACTTTAGTGCTGGGCTCCTCACTGATTCATAGCACCTTTCTACAACAAGCACACCAACTGAAACCAAACCTTTAACTCAAACTTTAATTCTTGTTTAACCTGCATCAAATTAGCAATCCAGAAGCACATTTATAACCATCAAAGCCTGCAATGACTACCATTACCCCCATGAGACCCACAGCAGTGACTGGTTGAATAAATCTACTCACCCCTCTGTGACCTCTATGGGCGATCTGTAGGCCTCTGATTGGTGGTGCTGTTTCTTGGGACACAGCATGCGTCCAATCAGAATGAGGGTGATGATAGCGGAGGGGAGGAGGATGAAAGCGAGGAGGACCGCAACATCAGAGAAGCGAATGCTGGGCGCTGCGGAGGAGGATGTGAGGTCATTAGACACACATTCACAAGCTGTTTATGACCACACATACACATGACGTCATGCTATACTCACTCATTACACAGACATATACACCGTATACAGCATATACAGTATATACAGCAGTTCTATATTCATCACTCCAGCAGCTGCTTAGCTTACCTTAGCATTAACACTGGAAACAGGTGGAAAAAAGCTAGCCTGGCTAGCCTCTAAAGCTCATTATTTAACACGCTATGTCTTGCTTGTTAATATGTACAAAAAACGAAGTGTCAAAACAAGAATTCACCATTATACATGGGGTTATGTGCTCATGTGCTGGACTCTTCATTGGCCGTCAGTAACTTCCTGGAGTCTCCCAGCCAGGAAATAAACCAACGAGACATAATGTGTTGGTTAGTGAGCTTTAGGCGCTGGCAGGTGCATTTTGTTACCTTGGTACAGAGCCAGGCTAGCTGTTTCCCCCTGTTACCAGTGTTTATGCTAAGCTAAAGAACAGTGCGCACTCAGAATAGCGGCAGCTGCCCTCTCTCTCCTTTCTGCTGCAGCAACCACTTGCTGTCTGAAAACACCTTAACTCTCAGGAAGAAAATCATGTATTTCCCAAAATGCCTAACAATTTCTTTAAAGAACCCCTGTTGTCGTTTATCTTACATTAGTTTAATAATTTTTAGCATGATGACAACTATAACTTTAGGTCAAAAACATTAGATCAGTCTGTAAAAGTAGGTAACTTAGATCTTAGATCTGAGTTACCCTCCACTACATCCCTGCCTCTAAACATATACAGTCAGCTGATGTATGAGCCTATTTGGCTAACATCATGACAGGTTTACACAAACAGGGAATAGATGTTTGGATTAGGCTGCTATCTAAAAAATATGTGGCTGGCAGTGGGATTTTAAACTTCTACTTCTCATCCCTGTCTCTGCATATACACAGTATATAACTAATCATGAGAAAAGCCAAATGTAGACTCCTGAGGTGAAATCAGGACAAGCACTGATAGGGATTTAAAATCATTCATGTTTGAGAGGATAAATAGGATTTTACATTAAAAAAATGCATCTTGATGGGGTCATATGAGTCCAGATTTGACTACTGTTATGTTACATGCATTCAAGTGTGCACACAATTGAAGCAGTTGGAGGAAGTCAAAATGTGCATGACTGAATATGAAGATAAAGAATTCTGACATTGTGTGAAGAAAAGGCCCCGCTTCGTTATTTTCATTTTTGCACCATCTTACCCTTTGGTGTGACAGTGAGTACAGTGTGTGAAGTCGGGGACCCGTGGACATCAGGAGGGTTTCTGACTGAGCACGTATAGGTCCCATTATCGTTCAACGTGGTGTTGATCAGAGAGATGGAGGCTTCCCCACGCGCCGGGCTTCCCTGCCACCGGATACGACCCATAAACTGACCTTCAGGTGGAGGGAACGCCTGTGAGGAGAAGTGGAAAAACTGGAGAGAGATGAGAGAAGGGAAAAAATGATGATATATTTTTAAAGATTACTTTTCAGCATTTCTGCTTTTTTTTTTTGAGATGGTCACAGTAGAGAGAGACAGGAAAGGCACGGGGGGGGGTTGACATGCAGCTAAGGGCCCGGGCAGCTGCGGTAAGGGCGCCAAAGGAAGGAGAAAAACACAAAATGCATGGCCTTAGTGAGACAGCTAAGATTCAGGGAAGACAAATGTTGATGTGCAGTGATGTATTGTGCATTTCTTATCATGTCTCCTCTCAGACATGTATAGTAGTCTCACCAGGAGAGCAACACCTTAATAACCTGTAACTCAATGATCAGTTCTCTTATTCAGAGAACATATAATGAGAATTATCACTCCTAAATCTAACTTATCATTTTTCTGCCTAAGGGAAAGTGTCTGGAGCAACAGGTGGTGAGACAGATGGTGGAGGGACATTTTCTTTTGGCAATATTGTCTACAGCAGAGTGAAGAGGGCTGCCTGTTCAATCTACAAAATGTGAATAAAAATCTGATCGAGCACAAGGCAAAGAAACTCGTGTGTGCATGAGTCTTGCAGAGAGTGAAAATTTGAACTACAGGTGTCTCAAAAACGGAATTTATACTTTTTAGTTGAACATTTACCACATAAGTTTGTTTTCAACTCCATCTCACCATTACTCCCACGCCAAACTGACCCAGACCTCTCCAAAACACGACATCCGGAGTACGAGTGTGTGTGGGTGGAGAAGGGGGAATGAAAATGTGGAAATACTACAGTAGAAGTTTTATGACACCCTGGTTAGTCACCATCAGTCAGAAATCTGTAGGTAAAACCATATAAGCACAAATAAGAAATCTAATAGAGTGATTTGATGGAAGTGCAAGGAGACAGAGGGGTGGATTCTGGATATATTGGCTTTCATCTTTTCTCTATTGGTCTTTGATACTGTTTGTGTGTCTTATGTTGCTGTTATTCCCCTTTGTTAACTTTCTATACATTTTATTTCAGTGAAAGCTGAAAGAAAACCATGTGACAAAGTAAGAGAGCATTGAAAGTGGAACTGACCCAGCGTTCGGGTAGAGCTGAACACTTTAAATCTGTTTCTTTACTGGTATGAACGAATGCATCTGGAGTGCAGAACTTGCATTCTGCCCAACATCCACATTGCAACACACACTAACAGTACAGTAAGACTGTGTACAGTACAGTGAGAATGAAGAGATACAATTTCAGCCGATTATTCAATGGAAATTGTAGAATTAAGTGCTACACCAGCTTGAATGGTTGAAAAGGATCAAACTTTTAACTAGACCAGAAAAGAAACCCTTACATTAAGATAAAGAGATACAATTAGTAAATAGTCACGTAATATGAGAGGTCGCTCATTACTCTTCCCAACTACATCTTGAACTGAGCTGGTTGAGTCGGGTAAGGAACATTAAGACATCAAGAGGCTTTTAGATTATTTGCAGGATAAGATTAGAGCTGCATGTCCTTCATCTGTACTCTCAAAGCACAGCAGAAGGGAGTTATCGATTTCTTGTAAAAACACAATGGATGTTTTTGCATCCAGCCAAATTCATGCAGCTCCTTTCATATTAGACCTAAAGAGCCCTATTTTAATCACACAAGCGCAAAGCGGTAAGTCTTGGGTAGACAGACTGTGTGGGCGTCTCCAAGTGCACCTGCTATTTTGGTTCATGCAGCAGCACAAAGTGCAAAAGGGATGGGTGAAAGTTGAATATAGATCGGAGGTTGTGATGATTAATAAATACGCTCTCAGCAAGTCACATCACTGGTCTTACAGCTCTGAAACAGCTGTGCCAATCACAGTGATTCATGTCGACAACAGCTCAACAAAATGACGAATCAGCTTCTCCAGGAAATCATGTTGTTGTCTGGTTGGTGCAGAGCGGCACGACGTGAACACACAGCACCACAACTCTGCAGAGGCTCATGGTGTGGTCTTTTTAAGTTAATTAGTACAATGATGACAGACAGAAGCAATAATAAAAAATCGTTTGGTGAAGCTGCTTACATGAATGCATCAACCTGACACTATTCATAATTCTAGTCATAATGCTACTGTATTACACTTTGTCAATGGTCACATCAAGTCTTAAAATGTGACACAGCAGCGTTTGCTTCGTAATGCAAGACTAAAACATGAACAGCTGAATTATTTTTATTTTTTGGAAAAGAGGCTGTGGTTGGCAGAGTTAATGAGCTCCAGTAATTTGACATCTCCTGTATAAACAGGCAGAATACCGAGTTATAGCCGACCAGTCTGCCATGTGTAGAGGTGTGTGTGGTTATTCTGTAACAGCCTGGTGTCATTTGCACATGATTTAATGAAGGTAAACACAGTGGACACCATGTGTAATGCGCTCTGGAGCAGCACTTCTCAAATCAGAGACTGCAGATTTATCAACATATCTGTCCTGCTGCCTTCACATGGCTGCAGGGATTTAATGAACTGAAGGAGAAGCTTTTCATACAGTATACATAAGCTGTGGACCACAGATAACTGTAATAACTCTTATTCATTCACAGATAAATGCAGACTCATTTACATGCGTTCCTGCTTTATCCACATTAAACATATTTTTTAATTCCAATTTTAACACATCTACTGGCTGGAATTAAAATTGTATAATTACATTTTATTGCCTTTGCCTTGCCTGCACATTTGCTCCAAGTATTTCGTTTACTCTCGTTGAAATATCTAAGAAACATTTTCACCAAAATAACAACAACTTGGTTTGCGCTGCCTCATTTGAATGAACCTCCCACCTGTTTGCGCCTCTCCTCCCACCTGTGCACTGTGCACCAAAACAGACAGGCGGCGCAAATTTCAAGGTCAGGAAAATACTAAACGGTCGGAGCACTGCCAGCAAAATATGACCCAAAGTGACTAATACGTGGAGGGTCCTGGATGTTTGTTTGTTGAAATCGGGGACAAACTATTTCAGACACACTTAACAGACTCAGAGGATGTGCCACATCAGGATGTTCCGTTATCTGAAGACCGTGACGACTATATAAAGTGCTTTGTAACAAACGTAAGTGAGCAGAAAAGCTGAGCCTCTTTGTGAGATCATCCTGTTTAAAAAATGATTCTAGTGGCTCTTTATTCCTCTGAAATGTTTTTGGAATGAACGCCACATTTTTCAGTATTTTCATAAGAAACTACAAGAATGAAAAGTTTATCTATTCTTCTTCGGCCTGTATTCAAGCTTTCCAAGTTTCATGCAAATTAATGCACACAATAAATCTGTTCAATTTTGGCATTTATAAAGATCCAAAATAAAATCAATAGTATAAGCTTCACAAGTTTCCATAAATTTCCCAATTTACCAGAAAAACTACCCCAAGAATTGCTCTACTTCTGTACTATGGCATACAACACTCACACTAACAACTGAAAGTATTACATAAATCAATAGAGCTATACATGAGGCAGAGCATACTGAGACGGTATATCTAATGTTTCCAAATTGTGAAATATATGCGCTATAAAAGTAAAATAAATAAAACTAAAGATCATGTAAATGCCAAGTATGTATGTAATATTGTGTATATGAAAAATATCTGAAGACAAATAAGCAGACAATACAGTATGTACAGGATCTCTTGGTATAAAAATGTGCTTCACAAAAACTAAAATGTGTCAGTAAAGTCCTGGAACAATTTACCACGACACGGCGCAGCCTGAATCAAGATTGTTTACTGCCTAAAGGTTAACACACTAGGAACAATGTCAACATGGAGAAATGTGTATGACCTGCCAATAAACTGAGTAAAAAAAAAATCTAAAGCAAACAGAATCACCTGAACAATCACAGACACTGATACAGCTTTATGGTTTTACAACAGTGTGCCTATCAGCTGCATATTTCTGAGACTGACTGTAGGCCTGGCTGAGATAAACTTAGTCATCTCAGTTATTCATCCACCGCTGATCATCTGAGGACTTGGCAGAGCTCATGTGTCGACATGAGAGCAGCTTGAAGTCACTGACCACATAAGAGTCTGCTCAGTCTGGAAACAAACATTAGACCTGATCCTTTTAAACTCATGAGAAATGCTGCAACACGCCCAAGGATGTTGTTTTCAACTGGTGCCATCTATTCTATAAATCTATTTGACCATTTAGACAAAAGCTTCCACTGACTTGACAAACTTAAAGGTAGTGCCTAACTGAAGTTTTAGATCATCATAATAGATTTTTAGCATTATTCAGCAGAATTCAACTGCCAGATCCTCCAATTACCATCGGCTCACACCGATATTTGATTGAACATTCGGCCTCTCTTCTCCAATCTACAAAATGAATTCTCATCAGGACTGAGGTAATTATGCAAGCCACTGAAGCACTGCAGCAATTCAGATTGACACTAAAGCTTTGGCTGCAAAATTATATTTTCTGATGGAGCTTTTCACATGCTTATTCATGGTCTTTCCCAGTGTGATATATGGCCGGGGACACACAGGCCAATAAACTAGCCAAAAAACAGCTAATGAAATTGGATGGAAAGTAAATGAGGGCTCAGAAATAGAAATGAGAAACTTCCAGACTTGGTTCCATCTATGGGCCGTATCAGAAAACTGCCACACAATATTTATCTGTGATAAAGAGAACAAATTAGTTGGGCTGGGTTGAAGGAAATATGGGCACTGGTGTTGCTTTTCCTTGGGAAGCAGCTGACACACCTTTTTATGAAGGTACACACACACGTACACACTCTAACACACATGTACCAAGTCCTTTTTCTTCTCCTGCCCGTACACACTTTGATACCAGCCAGCTGCATCTTAATGACGAAACCAGCAGCACTCCATATCAGCGGAGCCACAAAACATTAGCCTCCACTTAACTCTGAGTGCTCCTATAGGAAATTATGGCATATAGGGTTGCAGCTACCACACTATGGATTCCCATGGTCCAAATGCAATTACACAGAACCACACTTGATGGCTATCTTCAAGTACAAATGGAACTGCTTAAATTATGTGGTGGATTTTTAGTGGACTGGTCACTGAAACTGAACCCAGAGTGTGCAGGGTTATAGGACTGAGTGCAGTTATTGGGTTGAGATGGATACATCTGAACGCATTTCGAACAAGACCACGAAACCAGCACATAGGAAAGGGTATTTGCTGACCAGCTGGGATTTCCTGGGGAGGCCTCGGAAAGACACAAAGGATGGGCTGGAATGTGAACAGGTAAAATTTGGACATTACCTCCACAGTGATGCTGATAAATCAAACTTATTGGTACATACAGTATCTACATTAAAACTGGGACTGACCCGAGTTTGATTCAGGGTGCAGGTGTACATGTAGGCTCAAAACTGGTCACAAATGCAAATAAAGCAACCAGATATTCAAACAAGTCCTGTTTGTACAGAGTGAGCAATGGAAGTCACATGCCTGTACAATGAACACAGTCTGTGTGAGGTCTTAAAAGTTCAATGGAAATAACTTAGTGGCACCTTAAGTTCCATACACATTGTATAATTTAAAACTGATTAGGGCTGCAACTAACGGTTGTTGAACAATCTGCAGCTTCTTTTCTCAATTAATCGACTAATCATTTAGTCTATAAAATGTCAGAAAATATTTGCTTACAGTTTAAACCATTAATACCAGGTTCAAATGTTGTGGTAAATGGTTAATGAGAACCTATGTTGCTCCATATAAGTTACATAAATTCAATCCAAACATCCCAGTGCATTAAATGTGGAGAGGATAAAGGGACACTATGTCACTGTTCATGTAAGTAAGTTTGAACAAAATGTACACCATCATTAGTTTTCTTTTATGTAGAATTGTCTATTTTGTACATTTTGTTGCCTTGGTTTCCTTCAATGTCATATTACTTATGTGTGTATATACATGCATGTATATGTGCGTTTATGTGGGGGGTTTGTTGATCATGTTTTGTATGTCTGACAGATACAAAAAAGAACAAATACAATGGAAAAAATGTCCATCACCGTTTCCCTGAGCACAAAATGACATCTTCAAATTACTTTTTTTGTCTGACTAACAGTCAAAAATCAAAAGAAAAGAAAGAAAATATTCACAGTTTACAGGCTGGGAGCAGTGAAGTTTTGTCATATTTGCTTAAAAAATGACTGAAACGATAAAAAATAGATCATCATCATAACTGACGATTCATTCTATATCAATCAACACAGCTTCAATTTCTGTAGATTAATATCCACAAACAAGTCAATAAAAGGTGTTTTATGGAGAATGTTTTGCCCACATTTTCTTCTCACCAATACAAGGGTACACAAGTTACATTTTGAATGGACGGCAACTCAATTAAAACATGTTCATTTTAACAACTGCTGCAACAGTGTCTATAATACAGCCTTGTTCTCACAGTAATTCGGATAAATGTATACTCACTGTCTGTGGCGGCCCTCCACTCTGGGGCCTGTAAGACCAGTCGACAGTCATCTTACTGGTCGGCCTACTGGTGGATGTGAAAGTGCAGGACAATCTGACGGCATCCCCTTTAGATGCATGGAGCTCTGCTGGAGTACTCACTGTGATGGAGGAGACTAGGGAAGGGGCTGGAGGTGAAATGGTAGAAAGAGTCAGGAAAAAAAGATGATGAGAGTGACACAAAGGACAGGGATGAAAGAGAAAACGGAGGAAAATGCTACACATGTGGGGGCCGGGTCGGGGGCCTTCATCTGCTGGTAAAGCTATATCCCTGTGTCTCTAGATGTTTTTTCACTGTTATCACTTCATTCAGAATGCCAAGGCAGGCCGTCCAGAGCAGTGTCTGCAACAAATGTACCCAGGACCAAGAGCTGAATACTGACAGCTTCTTTTGAGAGAGAACCTTAAAATATTTAGTAGCAGAGTCATTAATAAGCCATTTTTATTAATAAATGTTGGGTTCAGTAGATTTCCATGACGACTCGAGAGAGGTGTAGAAGCCAAGTATGCCAGGACAGCTGGTCTAGGGCCACATCATGTCCACAACCAACAAACTGACAAAGATCCCTTGTTATGGCAGGATTTATGCCAACCACAGTACAAATATTGGATACATATTATTGATAGATACATAAAATTGTGTATACTTCATTGCTGTGATTATTTCCTGTAATATGCTGCCTGGAGAATGCCACTTTTCAAGCCCCTGGAGGGTTTTTAGGCAATTCTCCTTCACATTCCCCTGCAAATTATAGCCTATATTGTATCTTCTTTTTTTTTTTTTAACGTATATGTGTAAATAAAGAAACTAAACAAAACATATCAGTTATTTAGGCCATGATCACTTAGTTCAGTTGAAGATATGAAAACACAAGAGTCTACTGCCATGCTAGCTTCTCTGTGAGGCTGTAATGCTAATGTCAGCATGCTAACATGCTCACTGTGACAATCCTGACATGCAGATGTTTAGCATATAATGTTTACCAGGTTCACCATCTTAATTTAGTGTGTCAGCATGCTAATATTTGCTAATTAGTAGTAAAGACAAAGTACGGCTGAGGCTGATGGGAATGTCATTATTGTTTTGCAGATATTTGGTCATAAACTAAAGTATTTGACTAATTTCAAACATTTAACCTTATGGTAGCACTAGATAACAAGTCAGGGGATCACCAAAGTCAGTAGAATCTATCCTCATGGGATCTTCAATACCTTTTCTCACAACCAAAGATGTCAACATCATGGTGTCATCATGGTGACTGACACTGCAATCCCTAGGGCCACAACTCTAGTGTGGCTAAAAACAAATGTATCATCATGATTTATCACTGTCCCCCTGGCTTTTAACATGAACTAATCATGGAAAACTGGTTATATTTAGATGACAACACAGCATTAGTGACATTAATACACAGTTGGTTTTTAGGCATAAGTGAAACAGTCCACCATTTCAAAGCAAAAGCCTCAAACCGCCTTTTCTCCAAGGACGAAGCGAGAGCAAAAACCCAACTATCAGCTGTTATATCCGATTTTAGACTAACACCACCAATTCCATCTGAGACCCCAAAAGCTGTGATAAGGACGAAGTTTATCTTACACTAAAGAGCATAAGAGATATCATGCGATCAGCCCAATTCATCTGCAAAGACCCCGGGGGGAGCGAGTCGACAACATGAACAAAGCTATCTCTTCATAAAAGTTGAAATCAAGCAGAGGAGCCTTGAAAGCTGAACCGCTTTTGAACTTGAAGACATGAGAGTAATTGGTGGTGGGATAGGAAAGTTGGCAGCTCATCAGTGGTGATGTTGACACCTAGTTCCTACAAGATGTCTGGATTTAATCAGAAAAAAACTGAGTCAGAAGGAAGACAATATCATATAGGCCTAGTTTCCAAGCTGTCCTGATGTGACCCTAGCAGGAAAAAGGTGCTATCCTGGCAGACACTGCTCTGGTCACAAATATAACACAAAAAACATGTGTTTATCAAATACAGACAAACCATAATGATATTAATCTGCTCCAACATTTCCTGTGTTCTGACTAAGCCAGTGTAACAAGTCGGATGCTTTCAGAGACAGGCAAACAACTACCCCACAGTTCACAGCCATGTTTGTAATGTACTTGGCAAAAAGACAGTGCTCATAACTCACTGCATACCAGTTGTCAGAATCCCTCCAAGCCTGGCTTTTTACACTGGCCTGTCATTATTATGGCCTGCTCCTGTATCCACAGTGGCAGCTAGCTCATTTCTATAGGCTATTCTGACTTACTCCCACAAAATCCAATCTTTAATTGACGGATATGATTTAGAATGTGTCTGCGGTGGAGTTCACTGGCCTACAACTTCAGGATATTCTCATGGGAAGTCTGTATTTGCTGTTTTTGGCACTATGTCTTTCTCAAGCAGGGGCTATTTGGTGAATAACCTTAAAATAAAACATGGCCAGTGTTATCACGGCGTTTGATGGAGTTTACGGAGCTGTATAAGTTTTTTCCCAGTAGGCCTGGCTATCCTGGCGCTTCTGGTGACCATGGAAATGAAACACGGACTATTAAAAAGTGAGTTATCGTTACAGAGAATTCAAACTCTACCTAAATGACATACTTATCGAAACATGTTGTAGCTAGCAGTACCAGCCTACTAGTACAAACAGTTAGCTAAACGTAGACTGAGTTTCTCTCTGTTGTAACCTGTGTTGAAACAGCGACATGAAAGCGGAGCTCTGGCCTGTGTACTTACCGAAAAAGCCGACCAAATACAGCAGCAAAACGACATTCAGAGCGGTATTTCCCTGGCGCGGTCGACGCATTTTAAGTTGTGAAAACGGGTTCACTCGCATAACGAGTAATAAGTCCAAGTTGCGTTAAAGCTTCTGTAAAATTCCGTCCATAGTCTAGTAGTTAGTCATGACTCAGTCTCTCCGTTGAGCCTGCAGACTGCGGGCTGTATCATAGGTTACCTGACAAACAGGTGTATCAGGAAGTGGAGCAAGCTGTTGGACCATTGGAAGTAAAACAACATATAGCCCGACTTAAGTGCAGGAAAGAAGGAAGAGAAACACCGTGGCGAAAGATACAAGTTATGATATATCGTACAAGTAGGGTATGATGTTTGTAGTGACTGACTACAGTGTGTATATAATTCAACCGCACATCTGCGAGGATATAACTGTAATGTTCTATCAATTACTTTAATAACCATAAAATAAGTCTATACTGTAGCCTAAAGAGATTATAAAAGCATACAGTTACCAAACACAAAACGTGTCAAATTTGTAAAAGGGACTGGAGTGTAACAGTAAGTTACCTTTTTGATAAATCACTTTTACATCACAACCACACCCTAAATACTAGGTAATATAAGTCCTAAAGGAGCCAGGGGGAAAGAAATATAGTAGTAGTTGGCCTATCATGTTATTTTAGGTCATTCTAGCTAAATAAATGTTATTAACATTTTCAGGATCTTTATATTTGGTGTTAAAATAATAATAATAATAATAATATAGAATAGTTCTTTTCAGAATAAAGTGGCAAAGCTTTTTTGTGTGGATGAATTAAATTATTGTTGAAGATATGATGTCAGTGCAGTTAGGCAGTTTAACTTCCAGATAATGATGTCGGTCATGAGCATGAGAGCATGAGCGGGAGCCAAAGTGAAACCATGTTAAAATATAATAGATTCTCTTTGCACAACTCCATCCCTTCACATGACCCCTCTGTGTGGAGGCCTGAGGCCCAGTCCTTCCCTTATCTCCCCAGCCAGCTCCTGTATAAAACCCATGGATGCTCTAGTGGGACTCCCCTGCTATTTCTAGGCATATTCTCCACTATCCCTGTCCCCAATCTCCTACTGTTGTAATTATCTCTAATGGGAGAAGGTATTTGTTTTTCTAGCCGCTCAGTTTCACTCTGGTGTAATGCTTTATCTCTTCACTACATGTTTATACAGGATCCTGTTGAAGTTTATTTATGTCTTTATTTGGTGTGGATTGTCAGTTCCATCCTTACATCCATCTGCTCTGCCAGGAGCGTTTCCTCCATTCAGACAACAGAGATGCTGTAACCTCATTTCATTTCATGACACATCAGAGGATATTGAATGTGAGCAGCATCCTGTATTATTCTGTGCCTTGCTCCCTCAAATACACTGTATATGTATCAGCTGTGTGCCGTAACCATAACCTATGTAGCCGGATATTTTATTCGGAGTTAAATACATAACGGCATGGCAGCATATGAAAAAATAAACATTTTCTAAGCAAATAATCCCTGATAAAAAGTAATTGTATAGCAAAAACTAATTTGATGTAGAGTTAATGAGTTTGAGGAAAATGCGGATTTCTCACGTTAAACATTACACCCTAACTTGATTAAAATGAAAAAGCAGCCATGCCTAGAGGCTCTCTAATAAGTGCAGTTTTCATACAATAAATGTGAATTACTGTATAACTAACTTCTAATTTACTGCAGACCATGTGGGAATTATTCCTGTGTGAAAGGGCCAGGGCAGTGAGATTCAGGTACAATAAAGATGAAATTTGGGTAAAACTATGTCTCTGAAAGCAATGTTTCATCGATGTGTACCTTTTGAAAGAGATCCATGCTCTTACCTGGCTGTACTTTGTGATTATTATTTCGGTTCCTTGCAAAATCCAGATTCATTGCAAAAAAAATCCATGTTGTGGATGCCCTCTCTAATATGAGATAAAGATGTAGAGAGTTAGGCACAGGCTTGTTCCTCCCTGCATCCATTCACAAGTACAGTGTTGCTATTGTATCTGTTAACAATATTATGTAACAGTTCCCACACTGAGGCAGGGATACCGCTTCCTTTTTTGAATAGATGCTGAGTTACAGGACTTTCTTTACCTGGGAGCGTTCACAACTTCTGCGTTCCACAGTGTTGTATTGTGTTAACTATATTATATAATATGTCTGAGCTTGATAGAGACTCCCCATCCTCTGTTGGAAGATAAAGTCTTATGCCTCTTACCTGGGTGCTCTCTCTCACACACCCACACACACACCATTACATTGTGTTATGTATTGTGTGTGAATACAGGGGCTTTCTGTCTAGTTACAGTAGTGTGGTTTCAGTTTCAGCTGAAATCTTCTCAGTCACAATGAAGGCTCTCCCCACTTACTGGCTTCCTGGCGACTCTGGTCGACAAGAGACCTGTTCTTCAGTTGTCAACACTGGAGGGGATTAATAAAGGTGATTTAAATTGTTGGGGCCAGACGGTGTATGTAACCATTATCCTTCAGCCAAAAACGTGAGAGTCCCCCTGCCTATTCATCAGTTTACTCTATGCGCTGAATAGTTGCTGAAAAGTTGTATCTGCTGCACTCCAACACACTCAGTGTATTTTAAAGGTTTCACATACAGAGACACTTTTTCTCAGGGCTGTCACAAACATGTATGCCAGCATTACTCATTAGCCTCACTAGCTACAGGAGGCTCTACTCTGTACAATACACTGAGGCAAATAAATACAGCTGTCTCTCCACCTTTAGAGTGAATGGATTAATAACTGCAGTGTGTATGTGAGTGCGTGTGTGTGTGTGTGTGTGTGTGTGGAGAACTACAGCCATCAGGATAGGATACAGTGTGACATTCAGTCTTATGCCAGTGAGGTGATTTGTTTTTTCTTTACGCAACCTGTCGTGCCAAGCCCATGTTTGTGTGTGTGTGTGTGTGTGTGTGTGTGTGTGTGTGTGTGTGTGTGTGCACCCACAAGTGAGTGTGAAGGAATTTAGTGCTTCTCCACATTACTGTGCCAGGTACAGCCCATTCCAAGGTGTGGAATGCACACTGAAAAAAGGGAGAGAGAGATGAAGCAAGACAGAAACCAAGTAGGAGGGAGAAGGACAGACATCATTTCCTCTTTGGTAAAGGCTGCACACAATGTTTCCCTTCCCTTCCTTTACCGAACAAAGCCCACATTTGTCTGTTCTTTACAGAAGTAATTTACATGTGTTGCAGTAATAAACATATTGTGGTAGAGAATGGCTTATTAAATGAGTCATGAACAAGGAAGGATTGAGAACACCTCTTCCAGTAGTTTGGTTCACATTACCGGCTATCATCCTGTAGACGCATCAGTAAGGCAGACAGATGTTGATACACAAAAATCAGGACTCAGAAAATTCTTCAACTAGTGATGTTCAACATTCAATATGTTTCTTTGTTTATTTGGTAAAGTGCCAAAACCAGGAGGAGGTGGAGGTGTTCAACAGCCAATATCTTCCTGGTGCGCCACCTGATAGCTCAGCAGCATCGAATGTTAAACCTCAACCTGCTTTCCTGCATTTCCCAGAATGCAATTTTGGCAACCACCAGAGAACGGGCATGAAGTCGCTGCATGCAGATGCGGTTCTGTTTGTCTGGGTGCAGAGAGTGATAGCAGTGGTGACAGCATGGTAACAGTCAAGACAACCGTCATAGCGTTCTGTGTGTTGCATTGCATTCTGGTCTACTCAGGATGCTGTCACTGGAGAAAATGGCATATCTGCTTTCTCTACAACAGATGACTGTTGATGACTGGTGCAAAAATGTTTAAGAAAAATGCTCTGATATCAAATCCAATTCTAGGCTGTGCTAGAAAAATATTTACGTCTCCAAAATGTTAATTTACCGTATGTGACAGTCATAACAAACTCTAGTAATTGCTTATAAAATAAGCCCTGAACATGTTCATTTCCACACCCACAGCTGATTACTGAAGGGGCAGACTTATTTGGAGGCTGGATGTCTAAGCTCTGCAAGAGCAATTAGCAGAAGCTTTGGTGAAACAAATGAGATTATCTAGTGACTCCACTGTTGTTTTATCAGTTCAACACTAGTGGACTGTCTCTACAACAAAATGTAATTATTTAGCTTGGATAAACAGACTTCCTCCCGCCCACCCTGTCCCTCTTTTCAGTGCTAGTCGACCCTGCTCTGCCCCCAACTATACATTCACACACACACTTAAGGTCTGTCAGTCAGTAACAAAAGCTGCACTCACAGGGATAGACTTTGATCAATGCACACAAATAGGCCCACAAACGCGCACGCGCACACACACACACACACACAAAGATAAGCGTAACATATTCGTAGTCATGAACAATGTCATCCAACAAACAAGCAAACCCAGAGTGAAGTCACAAAGGCAGGCATCAGCATATTGGACCTGCAACAAATTAAACGACGACTCACTGCAATAATGCTCACAGGTAAACAAGTGAAGAGCGCTGCAGACAGACACATCATAAGCACACAACTGAAGGTAGTGCATTAAAGATAATGATGCATAATAAATGGTGGATAACAAGATTCCTCTCTTACATAATAGATGAGTTCTATTAAATCATGCCAAGTTGTGTGTGATTATTTGTTTCATGGGTCAACTAATGTCTACCCAGATCACCTTTGTGTGGTGAGATGTACGTGACGGTCAAAGGCATTTTTATTTCTTATAAAAGCTCTATAACACACACATACAGTGACATTTTAAACAACATGATAAAATACTTCTGGCATTTTCTAAAAAAAAGGAAAAAAAAGACAAATCTATAAACATACAGTATTGCTCAGTATTACATCACAGGTACAAACCCCTGACATGAAAAGGAAGAAAGACAGGTATTACAATCATTTGTTAGTAGACGTGATGCATTCACAGACGCACTGAGAGAAAAACAGGCTCTCAAGGATATTTTTTTCAATCAAAGGGTTTTCAGATCTGACTGTGCGCTCCCACACATCACTCAGGACGGGTACGTTGCTTGCTCGCTCACTGATCAAGTATTTGGCCTTCAGACGTAATTACAGCATCATCACATTTATGCTTTTTTATCCAAGTTATCTGATGTGACATAAGGATAAAGCTGCTTTTAACAAGTGCTCTGAGACTGGCAGGTATCATGATGGAGTGTATAACTGACTTAAAAATGCAAGACATACATTATCTTGAATGACTGAATTGTAAAACTAAAATATGAAAGATGATCTGACAGATTCTACACGTAAAGGTCTTAATATTCCCATTCTGACTACTTTTATTTGCATGTTGCAACTGATTTTGGTATTGACTTGCCACACTTAACAAGATCCATCTCTAAAACAACAGACAGTTATTGAACACCAATTGACCCTTTTTCCCTTGGGGAAAGTAGCCAATCCAGCTTCAGGATTACAGTGCCTCTCACTTCTGAAGCCCTGCAGGTTTAATCCAGCATTTCTTTGCTCACATGAATATTTCTGGACTTTATTTTAAAAGTTACTCTACTTTCGATCCTGTGTCAAAGCCTTCATCTTCACCCAAAGCACTGCTCTAATCTCTTTGCTCTTATTCGGTAACTTTCAAACAGAACATTCTTTCCGTTTTCCTCCCGTTCTTGAACAATGTGCTTGTTCTCGACACAGCAGCAGCGGCACTCTCTTCATCTAGTCTTCACTTGGCAGAACCGTGGATCGTAATCCATGAGTGCCATCTGGGCATCCCCGCCAGCGAGCTTCCTGGTTGGCTTCACATCAGTGTTTCTGTCTCTCTGTCTGTCCCCACCTCCTCAGTCGTCCCTCGCCCTCGTCCTCTGAGGAGCTCGGGTCTTTGGTGCTGGGATCTGAGATCATGCCATCTGAACTGTCAATCTCTATGGACGTCTGTGATAGGTAGAGGTGGACGGCCCTCGATGGGTGGCTGGACACACGCACACACACAGTGAAGACAGGGAGACATGCACCAGGGGGAGGTAAAAGCAACACACACACACACACACACCAGGATATGAATTCATGCATGACACATTCATGAATTATTTACGTACATGCATGTGCATAAGTCACACACAATGGGGACAGGACAAAGACAAGCAGACAACACAAACACAGCAGCAGGGACAAAGGGTTAGCGTCACACAGGGTTAAATCGTCCAAATTCGAGAGCGAAGGTTGGATCAGAATCTCTGTTTACACATCTGCATCTGATTGGGGTAAAAATATTTCCTTCCTTCGCCAAGTTTTTCAATGAAAGATTTGGTTTGAAGTCTGAATAAATCTGATCAACCATGATGACAGCAAAGTTGTCAACTTTTCCTTGAGAGGCTTGGCTTTGGTGCATACAGTGAGTTATCGCAACACAGTTTTGACAGTAACAAGTTACAGCGCCTGTTGCAGAGAGATCTGAAAACCCAAGAGAGAAACAAAATAATCCCATGTGCCCAGAAAAAAAAAACAGCTCGTTGTTCAAAACAAACAGTCAGAGAGGCTACTGGTTGGTAAAAAGAATTTGCCACTTTGTCAATGAAAGTAGAATTGATATTGCATTTAATTAAGTGCTGGTAAAGAAATGTACAAAAGTGCTATATAAAATGTCTGTTTCCAACAAGTGCTCTTCATCAGGTTTTGATTATTTGATAGCACCTTGATTATTTCTGCAGGAGACACAGAACACCACATAATCTCAGAAAAAATACAGCGATATAACTTCAGTAGTGAAACAAAACAGAAATGTACACCAGCATCCTCCTGCGGATTCAGAAGAACCACAGTAAAGTGGATCAGACAGCTGATGCTGTGTATATACGACCATTGAAATGAGGGTTGATAAAATAATTGTACAGGGTTTCATAATGTTTCCCATCATCTGGTAATTAAAACAGAATTTCAGTAGAAGCTAGGAAACGGCTCATTCATTGTTCCACAGTTTCTATTGTTTGTTGAAATAATATATCAAACATGTGGTTTGTACTGCATTGTATGGTTTGAAATGTATTAGTAGGAAAGTAAACAGCAGGAATACACCATTGTTCTACCTCTGCATCATCAAAACATTTACTCTAAACAGGAAATGTGTTTGGAAGCCCATTTAGCTGAACAGGAAAAGATGAACCGATAAAACAGTTGTTTCTGAAAGGCATATGGTGGCATTAAAGATCCACAGCAGTCTGGTTAAAGTTCTGTATCTACAGCTTTCTACACAAAGGCACATTCACAATTTATCTCTGGTTACTGACAGCTGCCCATCAACTGGTCCAGATTTTGGATCCAAAGACTGCGATTGGAGAGGAAGGAGGAAGTGAAGCGTCCAGTAGAAAAAATAGCCCCAGGCCCCAAGAAGGAGCACCACATCCCTAGAGTTAGATGGAGAGCGAGAGAGGAAGTGTGTGATTCTTCTGTTCCTCTCTCTATCCCCCTCTTTCTCCCTCTTCCCTCTGTCTTTCTCTTGGTCTTACCACACAGTGGTGTCTTTTCTCTCTTTGCGGGGAGCCTCCTCGTTCCCTTCCCGCTGTCTCTGTGTCCTCTTCTTGCACCGCCTGCAGGACAAAATGATGATGAGGAGGATGACCAGAGCGGCGATACCTCCCCCGATGGCCAACGCCAGAAGGAGAAGTTCGGAGAAAGAGGCTGTAGGTGAGAAAGGAACACAGGAATGCAGACTGAGTGTACTTGTTTGGTAAAGCAAAAATGCCATTGCTGCTCAGAGCCATTTTATTGTACATTTGTGATTGTTATTAATAGAAAAGCATATTTTCAGTTTTAGACATGTGGCTCTAGGGATGGCAACTCAGTCTGTCTGTTGGTCGGCAGACATTCATGGTCCCCAGAGGATGAAGATGACTAGATATCCATGGTTCCCACAGGAAGTATCCCAATGACTGTGGTGGACATTTGTGGTTTTGACTGAAATGTCTCAACGATTATTGGATAGATTGCAATCGAATGGTACACAGATACATGTCCCCCACAGGATTATTTGTAATAGTCTCCTGACTTTTCCTTTAGCGCCATCATCAGGTCAAAATTAAAATTTGTCCAATACTTTGGTTTATTACTTAATGCCTGCAAAACTAATGAAATTCCCACCAGCCTCAACTGCACTTTGTGTTTAGCACTAATTAGCTAATGTTAGCATGCTAACTCACTAATCTAAGATGATGAACACAGTAAACATTATATCTGCTAAATATCAGCATGTTAGCATTGACATTGTGAGCATGTTAGCATGCTGACATTAGCATTTAGCTCAACGCATCGCAGCCTAAGTACTGCCTCACTGTAGACTCTTAGTCTTGTTGCCTGTTTAAATATTTAAACATAAGAAAATGAAATGTATAAAATGGGTAGCTCTGGTCAATAGTTCTGATTGGCTGGGTCACACAGAAAGCCAGAGTTAAATATCTAATAATTATCATTACTAAGTTAACCGAATGCATAAGCTGTACCTGTACTGTAAAAAAACTATTTTTTCAAATACTGTTCAAAGACTATTTTACTCATTTGAAAATTACCTTTAATTGTTATTGATTTCTTTTAAAGTTAATATATCTGGACATTTGCAATTGTCTCAATTAAAATGTGTAAATTTAATTAAAATCCGTACCACATCGTACCAAACAACATCCATTCTAAAATTATAAGTCTCATTGTTCAAAGAATGATTTGCTTCATTTGAATCAAATCAAGTAGTTTCCCTGAAATGTAAATATATTTTCCTTTGCTTCATTTACTTGTGCTGTCCTCCTCAGAGACACAGAAAAACACGACTATATTCAAGGTATGTCTGAAGAAATATTTTGTCTGAAAATCAAACTGCTGACCTGTGGTGACGACGCGGAGTCGAATCTCTCCAACCGTGCCGTGGACATCCGGCGGATTCTTGACCTGGCAGATGTAAGTGCCGTTGTAGGTAAACTTGACCTGTTGAAGTATGATGGAGGCATCACGGCCCATGACATCACCGGCCCAAGTGACACGCTTCCTGAAAATGCCCTCTAAAGGAGGATATGGTCGCTGCTGGTAGTGGAACACCTAAAAGAGGAAATTGATTTTCTTTGTTGGATTGTCACAGATAGAAAGTCACACCAAACTGAGTCTGGGGAAGGAAGCTATTTTATTCTCACAGAGAAAGAAAGACATAAACCCAGACCTGCTGCTTCTTTTTCTCTCTATTCTCAATATGCGCGCACACACATACACGTAGACACACAAAGGCTGTCTTGGACGCTCTGTAGGGAGCCTGATGACTCACCGACTCCTCTCTCAGTTGGCTGAAGGGGTGGATGCTTCCTGACATAATGAGGGAGGTTTGAGGTTTGATCTCACTTTCTCGCAAACACACATGCACTCACCGACTCTTCTCGACCTGGTTTGAGGGGTCTGAAGCTCCAGGAGATGATGATGGCGTCGGGGTTGATGGGAGAGGAACTCTGGAATGTACACTTCAGACGAACATCTGTCCCGTTGACTGCCTCCACATCGCCAGATGTGTATATACGCATCCCGCTGACCTGCAGCACGCCTGCAACATACAAACATATGGCACAGGAGCAGAGTTTACTTCAAAAGCATGAATGCAGAGTATACAGAGCAAAATCAATAAATAGATAAATGGTTTGTGAAAGAAACACAAATACATATACAAAAATACAATACAACAGATGCGGTATGAATTCATTCTCATCAGTAAATTCCTGCCTAGGGAGTGCATGCAGTGTACCCAGTGACCCTACCTCCGCCTACGCAGTGCTGCTGCAAGAAAAATCACTAACTCTAAGTTGTCACTATAACTGTGTTAGATACATACAGTATGTATATCACAGTATATACTGACATCCCACAGACTGGTCCAAATGCTGAAAGTAAAAGATCAGATCTGTGATCAGTGAGTGAACTCGCTTCAAACATCTGCTTTATTATATCCTGAAAGTCCAAACTGATTTCAGATCAGTAGGCCAAATCTGTGACACTTTTATGAATAATAGCCACTTTAGCTGCACTACTGCAGCTGAGACAGGGCTGAAATTGACAATCTGCTGTATATTATTATATGGATATGGACTATATCAATCTTTACAGTACGTGGTAGACCCATTAGATGGAAAATGAATGGACTGGAAGAGCGGAGGGGGATATTGGCAACGATTTGGCTCTTCCACATAATGATGGATGGAGCTCCCCAGAATGGAGTTAGCGCTGACGCACACATACACACACACACACACACACTCACACACACACACACACACACATGCATGCACTGTCCCAGACAGAGACATGCTTAATGCTGAGTTCTTGTCTGGCAGCAAGTCAACATCATATCAGGAACCAGGTGATCACATCTCCCTCTCCCCAAGATTGCAGAGTCTTGTTTATCGAGGTAGATCTAACCTTATTATTTTATATGTGTAGGCTGTCTAGTCCAAATCACCTGGTCTATTTATAGAGAGAGCTCTATATCAGGAGCCGTGTCTCGCCTTATTAAAGTCAGTGCCCAAGCACACGGCAGGCCGTCCGTCTGCAGAGCTAACAGCCACAGTGAGCTCAGGGTAGCCAAGACTTGTCCTAACGTCATTTGCACACTCCATATGAGGACCCTGCAGAACAAGCCAAACACTTGATGAGAGCTCTGACTATCAGAGACACTTCAATCTGACAGATGGAGCTGTCTGTGGCTCGGTGGATCACCTGAGTGCATGTGTCATCCCAGGCCTCATTTTTATAAATGAGATCATTTGTTTTTGTTGATGCAATCAGGGTTATTCTGTAGTCTGATGTAAAATGGATACGATGAAACGTTTAGCTGTCGATTATTAAAAAAGGTTGCACAAAACAGCAGTTTCACATTGCTTACTATGCATTACTATGCGTTATATCATAAAGATTTTAAACCGTAAAAAGGTGGATTAAGCTCCAGGTAAAGTCCAGGGCAAATTGAGCCATATCACTACGCCTGCTTTATAAATACAGAGAGCATTAAGGCAGGAGCTAGCTGGGAAAATATCAGCAGCGGCTTGGCTCCTCGGGCAGCGTGTTCTGTTCCTTATCAGGCTGGAGAGAGTTTCCTGTGGGCTGGGATGAGAGAGTGGGGCGACCAGACGGCCCCCGAACAGCATTACACAGACAGGCTTCTCTCTCATCACCGGGCCCTGACAGCGCTCTAACAGCCTAATGTGTTTTAAATGAGCCCGATGAAACCTGGGAGGAGTGTGTACGAGTGAGTGAGCAATACAGGCAGAGTACTGTACGCACAAAATGTCCATCTTTGCAAATCTGTGGGTCTTTTTTCAGACTGAAAATTGGATTTTTCTTGAAATAAAAAACACGTCATTGCAGTGAGATTGCAGTGTATGCTTGTTTTGTTTTATTTTTCTGCATCACTACCTTGAAAACAAGGCAGGTACTTCAGCTTGCATCAATAAATTGCTGCTTATGTTGAGAAAGATGTTAAAACAGTATGGTTTGCGTTGTAAAGAATACAACAAATCTTACCCCACTGGCAGATATTTTTGCTTGTATAGAGAAAAAAAGGGCTTTAACTGTTTACATTACAGAATAATTCTTTGATGAATGGACTTCAAAGGGAACAAGCCTCCACCTTTCGCTCGCTTCCTCGTCTACCTGGCAGTGGAAACACTGAAGTTAGTGGATTAAACTGCCTGTGTTTAGGGTATTCATTAGGCAGATAACATCAGCCAGTAATGACTCCCTTCTTGGCTCGACTGCAAGTGTGTGTGTGTGTGTGTGTGTGTGTGTGTGTGTGTGTGTCAGTCCGAGCCACTCGGTAAAGGTCTCCTATTCCATATTCCATGTGAAGGTTGACAAAGAGAAAGAGGGGGAATGGAGGAGGAGTGGGAGCAGAAAGTGTTGTATATTCAATTGCATGTGTCACTCCTGTTAATAAATCAAAGTTCCTCATTTCAAACTTAAATCAAACTAGGAATACATGGTTTTCTGTTTTTAGCCATTCTAGCAGCATGGTTCACCACTTTGGTCCAGACTGAAATATCTCAACAACTGTTGGATGTATTACCATTAAAACTGTGTACAGACATTCATGGTCCCCAGAAGATGAATCATTTGGGACCCCTTACTTTTCATCTAGGTTGACATATTTGGTTTTGAGTATTGGTTTTGTCTCGACAACTATTGGCTATTGGCGCCATCATCAGGTCAACATTTTAATATGTCCTGTACTTTGACCAAATACCTGCAAACCTGATGACATTCCCATCAGCCTGAGTTATCAGCAAAATGTCAGCAATCAGCAAATGTTATCATGCTAACACGCTAAATCAAGAGAGGGAACATGGTAATATTATTGGGCATTAGCATTTAGCCCAAAGCACCGCTGTAGTACAGCCTTATAGAGCCATTAGCATAGCTGTAGACTCTCAGTCTGGTTTATACATGGAGGAGAAGGACTAAATGTCTGTAATTACATTCATTACTCATCAAATCAGTATCCAGAGTTAAACCCCTCCATTTCTACGCCCTTATTTCAAAGAGAGTATAGTGCACACGGAAGATTAGCTGAGCAATATAGTTCAATTCCTATCCTCCTCTTCCAAATTGTTTAAAAGCTCATGCTGAAATGATTCATCATGCTTCATATATCAGGAGAGAAAGCAGGTCCTCCAGGCCATAACACCTCATTTCAAATTTCTCCCCTTAACCAATTTATTTACAGTACATGAATTTAAATAAGCGTTGCTAATCTCCTTTCAACAACAAAAAAGTAAAACGCTTTCAGCTGCGCCATCCTTTGACGCAAGCTGAGCTGATTAAGAATTAAGGTTAATTAGGCCTTTTTGAAGGCAAAATGGATATTAGCAGAATGACAGAACAGTCAGTGCCTCAATTACAGTATTAATTTGTCCCTGCGGCTAAAAGTGCGTGATCACTATTTAATTGGTCATTAGCAGGCACTAATTCGTGAGGAGGATGCATGCCATTACATGAACAATGACATTAAGAGCGCCAAATTTAACTCATTTAGAGAAAGAGAGACATAAACAAGCAGAAATGAGAGAGCGAGCTTAAGTGATGGACAAGAGCAGGATGATTGAGTGGATGAAGTGAGTGAGTGCTGCACGGATGGAGCAAGAAGATAACACAACGATGGAAAATGTATTCTTCTACATAATTGCAGTCTGTAAGGAGAAGATAAGATAAAACTGTTTGCTTGCACGTTTGTCTGTCCAGTCTTCTACTGCGGCATGTCTCTCTGTCCAGTCTAAGTCGCTCACTTGTTTATGTCTGAACATCCTGCCCGGCCAGTGCTGACCACACCCAGCATCCAGAGACAGAAAGAGAGAGCTTTCACGGCTTATTAAGATCGAGTTATGTACCCTACAGAGGAGGGCAGGGCCAGAGTGCAGACAAATATGTGAATTCATCCTAATTAAGTTTCAAATATTGCGGACATTGTCTGGCATGCTTTCTTGCAGAATACTTGCAGAACCATGTAAGACAAGGCAGTTAGCAAGTTTAATTCCAAAACTACACATTTTATCCAAAAACAATTTGTATGAATTTTCTTGCAAGCTTACAGAATATCTTACTTAATCATGCTACAGGTAGTACGTGGTTAATTCAATTAAATGATTCAAAGGCTTTTAAATACTCTCTCTCTATGCTGAGGTCTGTCAAGTTGGCACAAAGTTACTGCTGAGTCGGAACAAGAAGAAAAGAAAACTAAAGAATCTAATTTTAGATCATATAAAGTATAGAAATAAAACCTCATCTCAGTATTCATTGAGATTGTGTCTCTACTCCATATTTCCCTCATTAAAGTTATTAAATGCTGTGAAACATGTGAAGGGGATCCATTACACTCTTCACTGGTAATTAAAAAGGCAAAATTAGAGTGTTTGTGTGAAGCGTGCTGACACTTTGCTGCCTGATTGCTTGAACTTAAAACTACTACAGCAACAATTAAAGGCTCTCTCACATGGGATTTCACCTCAGGTCAGCGTCTTATCTAACACAAACTTCTGGAGAAAGTGTGTGCGTGTATTTTTGTCAATGTAAACTCCAGATGTTTCTATTTACGAACAGATATAGCATCAGGAATAACTCGAATAGGTAGTAGAATATTATCTTCCATTGTTATACGTGTGTCTATCACGTGTGTGTGTGTGTGTGTGTGTGTGTGTGTGGTCGGGTTTTGGCGTCTTTCAGGGGGCTCACTGTTGGCACAAGTCAACACACACACACACACACACACACACACACGCACATTCTCCATTATATGCACCAGTGTTGGCATTAGTCCATAATATCTGTCAATATGTCCAATATATCACAATAAAATGAACTTGCTGAACCTTTAATGCACTTTATTCTACCTGTCAACACTTGCTACAAACGGCACTGGTCCACTGGCCTGTCTGGAAAATACTTTCATCTACTGTAAAATAATCAAACCAAGCCCACTCGAGTGTGATTAGGTTTGCTTCGCTTGGCAGTCATCCCAAGATTGGATAAAAGCCTCCCAGAGAGGCAGAAAAAATATCATGTAGTGTTTGACCTGCCCATATAATGTTTCACCCAATGTCAAAGAGTGTAGGCAGGTTTAAAACTGCATAACCTCTACCATGCTTTACAGTGTCTTTAGTCTCACACTGCCAGATATACATATATCTATGCATACGTCAATGCAGAAGAAAGGGCTGGCAGAGGTCATTTTTATTCTGCTATAGCTGAAAAATATATTTTTTTGTAGTGATCAGAATTTACTGTTCACTAAGCCACACCCCCCTTAGTTACTGTCGCTACGCCTGTCAAGCTTTCCATTCTCGCACAGTACATAATGCAGTTTATACTGATAACAGCAGCAGATCTACCACATGAAATTCTTTGTCATTTTTGAAACAGTGAGTCCTTGATTTCAGACAAAGGATATACAAAAGCATGTCACTGGCAGATTTGATCAACTGAAGCTAGCTAGCTAGCAAAGCAAACAGCGCACACAAACCCAAGTCAGTCCATGGAGTAACTTACAGTCAAGTGCACACACGGTCAGTAAATAATTGTATCAACTAAAGGTCTGCTTGTTCTCGCTCAATGACTCCTTCCCACTTTCCTTGGCCTACATTTTCCCCGTCTGATACAATATTATTTCTTGTGCATACATTCAACAACATATGATTATAACATGATTATGACTGGACCTGACTTTACCTGACAACCTAACCATTACCAGTATGATTGACTTATACATAATAATGTAATATTGATTATGACTTACTTGACCTCTCTGACCTGACCTGTAACGATTCAATAACATATCAATATCTAGTGAATAAAATATCCCACACAGGTCCCAGGTAAAAAGTCATCATCTTCCCCAGTTGATGATCAATGTAGAAAACATGGAAATAAAGAAACAGCATTGTTCTTGTTTTGCAGTGTAGAGCTACTTAGTACAAGTAAGGAAAAATCATTCATTTCATTCTAACATAATCCGGATTGGCTAATTAGCATATAGGCTACACTTGGACAAGCAAGACCAAGGTTTAATTATGTTTTATTGTTCATATTTTCAAACAGTATCTTTTCACTTTTAACGTTACAAGAGAAACGGCTTCAAGATGAGGACTAACCAAAGTGTTTGGCGAACATATCGCTATTTCAGGTTACAAGTTTGGCTTTGACAGAGCTGCTAACAACAGCATCCAGGATCGGCTTCCACAAAGTGGGGAAATACAAAACAGTGGATATGCTATAGTCAACAGGGCTTTTTTTTTTTTAACATAACCTGTAGCCCCACTAATTAGTTCATGATATGCTCCTTGGCCTTAGAAGTGACGCTCTGTTCCATTTGTATGTAGTAAGCTAACCCCTAACCCTTAGCCGGACATGCTAACTTTAGCAGCTTACATTAGAGAAGATAAACACACTGTTTAATCCATTCCTTACACTTATGCTCTTGTGTTTTTGGTTTTGGAAATAAAAAAAAGACACCACGCTTCAAGCTCTAGATTAGATTAGAGTATTGCTCTTACTACAGCCCCATGTGAATGGTCAATTGTCAAAGCTAAAGATACTGTTACCAAGGGTGGCTTTTCCAAAACCTTAGCATTTTCAGGCCATCCTGGGTGTGTTTCACACTGCAGAGAGGCATGTTCAGCATATTGAACTTGAGTCATAACTGCTCAGCAAACATTCTCTGGTTCTTCTGAATATCTTAAAAACAATCCACAGAATGAAGAAAATCGAGTTTTCATGTCACCTTATATCTTGAGGGTTTGTTGATGCAGTTGCTCATAAATATGCAGATTTATAAACAGCAAAGGGAAAGCAGAGGGAACAGAGCTGTTTTTATGATCAGATAGTGCATGATGATATCCATGGGGGGCACCATGGGGATACCACACAGTTACCAAACACTGTTTAAGAGCTGTTTCCTTCACAGTATACACTGTAGACCTGGTCTTTCCATTTGCAAAGAGGATGTTAAGTCTTCTTGGACTTTAAGAGAGGGGAGGAAACACTGCAAGAGAAATCAAGCAGTTGACATGACTCTCCAAATCAGGAAATTGGTTTCATTACATTATTTCCTAGTTGGTGTGTGTTTGTGCCTTTCCTCTCTTCATTACGGCTCAGAAACAAAGGGACCACCGGAGGAAACCCGATTCTCTGCTGCACCGGTTTTGGAGGAAACACTTAGGACAGGACCAAACACACAAAGAGCTCAGTGGATTACAAAGAGGCTCTTCTCTCCTTTGTGAGAGGTTTCACAAGCCCAGGTTAGTTTTCTTTTCTTTTTTTTTAACAAGGCCTGTCTTTCATGCAGGACTGGACCCAGGGCTGGGAATAGCAGGTTCGGATAACAGTGTGTTCGCAGAGGAGGACACAGAGTTGAGGGAGAGGGTGAGTGTTGAAATGGGAGGGAACCCCTGAAATGGACACAACTGTGTGTAATATACTGTGCAGTACATTTCCTCCATACAGGTTTCTGTTTACTCCCCTCAGTCAGGAACATGCAGTTGTGCCAAAACAAGCAAACACAATGTATGGCCAAAGCTATGTGTTCACATACTTTTTTATACTTTTGTTCTGGGGCTGTTTTCATGGTTTGGGCCCCTTAGTTCTAGTTAAAGGAAATATTCATGCTACAGCACAACATGATATTAAGACAATAGTGTGCTTGAATCAACAGTTTGGGGAAGGTCTTTTCCTGTTTCAACATGACAATGCCCCAGTGCACAAAGCCAGTTTCATAAAGAAATGGTTTCCCCAAGTGGTGTAGAAGAACTTGACTGGCCTGCACAGAGCACTGACCTCAACCCCATCCATCACCTTTGGGACAAACTGGAACACAGACTGGGAGCCAGGAGCTAGGCCTTATTACCCAACATCAGTGGCCAACCTCACTGATGCTCCTGTGGTTGATTGGGAGCCTTCCCAGAGGAGTGAAGGCTGTTAAAGAAGTAGATTTATGCACATGCTTTTTGGAATGACATGTGCAAATATCACATATAAGTGATAACATTCAGGCATCCACATAGTTGTGGCCATGTAAAGTATGATAAGTGTAAACACATGCACATACCACCCACTAGCTCTCTTTCTCTTCTCTCAACAGGGACTTTCTTTGGTTGTTCTGTTGAAGGAGTTTGTGCAGGTGGCGCTGTTTTCTTTCATCCATGGTGACTATCCTTGCTCATGCCTATTACTCCAAATAAAGCTGAGGTATAAAATGTAATACTACCAGAGAGATGTACCAGACACCGGGTGTTTGGAACAGCAAAGCTTTCATCAACTTGATTTATGGGGAATCACTCTTTGCTTTTAACGAGAAAAAAACAGACATTTCTTTGTGTGAAAATGTCACAAATTGCAATTTTGATAATGCATTTACTATTCTTATTCCGCTTTTAACCCTATAGATGTATGAACTCTACCAAACTTCAGAAAACTACAAAAATGTGTTTGAAAACACTCTAAAGGTCAGTCCAAACACAGACCAAGCATCAATCTCTTTCTCTAACTCTTTCTTCCTCTCCCTCTTTCCCCCCCTCCTGCTTCCTCCAGGCCAATTGCAATTCATCAGGCGGCGGTATCCAGAGGAAACGTGTAGTGGGTGAATGAGGATAAGAGTTTAATCCATCAAACCTCTTCCACTCCCACCAAGCAGCTGACTCAACAACTTCTCCCGGGATTACAAACTCCTGAGGGGGGGTCCAATGCGTACGTTTCGATTCAACACACCCACAGGCTTCTGTTGGAAGGACAGTCCAACACTCAAAAGACAACCTTGGTTTCACATGTTTACTACAGAGCTAGACTAGCCATATGTTTAGTGTCCTACAGTGGTATGAGTCAGAGTGAATCCAGTCCCACTGTGGCTTCCACCTCTGCTCCTGAGCAGATGAATAAATCAGCAAATGACAATATATATACAGATCAGAAACCACACTGTGGAGGTAAAGACTTCTGCTCTTTGCTTTCCACCAATGAACTTCACAAATGAAGATCAGTTTACACGTCACAAAAAGTACTACTCAGCCTTCGTTTTGTATTATGTTGATTTGGTTCCATATGTTTTATTACTTCTTTTGTATAGTATCGTCTGTCACTCTGAAGGAAGCTTTTTTAATGCAACTTTTGCAGGAAGAAACAGCAAATGTTCCTCTTACAGGTGAAAAGTTGAATGAATAAGCAATTAAACGCATCCCTGCTCAGTTCTATACACTAACTGCCTGTCATCCGTCTCACGTGCATCTGACGGAACTGATACGCGTCTATTTTTATCAATCCAGGCGTCATAACAACTCGCATGTAAACGCAACCCGAAGTACATTGCTACGCCTCAAGTCTATTGTGTGATTGTGTGTTGGGCTCTGAGAGCTGCCAAATTGCGGGTGACCTACACTCAATACTGTGCCTGAATGCATCCTGTGTAGACAGAGATGGAGCACTGGCGCTGCTGCTGCTGCTGCTGCTGCTTTGTTAAAATGCAGAGTCGGTGTTAGCATTTTAGCCTCATCCCATAATTGTCATTTGTGGCCACAGTGGCAGCATTCAGCAAAAGTTGCGTAGTCTCACTTTAAAGTATAAGAAAATAACCCTGATAACATCTCAAATTTGGCTTGAGTCTTCAAATTTCTTACAGAAAGCCTGTGTTACAAACCTGGGAATGAAATTTAAAAGACATGGGTGTTTACCATTTTGGAGGATGTAGAATCCAATGTTTTTGGAGCTTTAGCCATACTAGGTACTAAAAGTCAGGATATCTCGACCCCTGCTACATAAATTGTGAACATTCTTTTGAAAATGTGTTTCTTGTGAGTTCCCATATTTCATGAAAGTGCATTGCTAAATTATTGGAGAGCCACTTTAATTCACAGTCAGACCATAATTAGAAAAGGGCTAAAAGAATGCTAAAAGTAGCATTCCTTCCTCATGTAGCTACTGTATATAAGCAAGGATATAAACTGGCTGGGCATTGGACTGCCGCGCTTTTTTTGCAAATGTGCCCGAGTTAGCCTGAACTCACACCGAAATCAGAAAAGCACTCTTATATATGTCAGTCACATTGGCTTCAGTAGAAATTAATCCTTCACCTGCCCAACCCACTAGCCCCACCCCTTCTCTCCTCAACTTACACTCATTCATTTAAATTGCTGAGTAGAGTGGCAGATAATTAATGAGCAAAACCAGATAAGTAGCCGCTACTCTTTCAATATGGAGTTCAGTTTTATTAGTCAGCGTTTTAAATAACGGTAGCTGGATATTCTGGAGTACATATGAAACTCAGATACTAAACAAGGAAAAGGAAACTAAGACAGTAACTTTTCCAGCCTGGGACATTCTATCATCATGACTGCTCCACATTTAATCACAAATATTTAACTAATGGCAACTGATGTTGAACTTCCTCTTGGCTTTCTGCAGATCAGACGACTCAGAAAGAACTGCTGATATTCTGTGGAAACAGTGGATTTAGTCCATATGCTGCAAACCTAGTGGAGGTTGCTTTAACTGGAAGATCTACTTGTTTACCGTAACTCTAAACCGTTTTGAGAACGAGTGACCGGCCAACAGAGGATGTAAGAATGTGACTACGCAAACAGAAACCCATGCTCACAAATATGCAGTATTTGTGTTTGCACAGATTCAGATGGCCGTGTGTGTGTGTGTGCGCACACTTAAATCTTGGATGAACCTGCAAACACAAACACTTACAGTTCAGTTCGAAATGTATTTTTCAAATCCCTGTTTACACTTGGAGCCGAAGATTTTTAAACATTACACAGGGAGTGCCTTGCCGTCACACTCAAACACTTCACAGATGCGACCTAAGCCCTCTCTGTTGGGGAACGGTGTGTTCTTGCATATGAATGTGTCATTGTCAACTCTACACACCCCTAGGCAATCCCATCAACCCAACAGAAAGGCCATACATCCTCCTAGGAGTGTCAACACAGTACAATGTCAAAAACTGCAGGAAGGCTTTGTTATACTGACCTATTATTGTGGTGAGATTAGAGATGCCGTGGCAGAGAGATAACTGTTATATCCCAGTAACACATACAAGAGGCTGCTCGTCTACTGTAAACCTGACAGGGTTAAACTGAAGCCTAAACAACCAGTATAAGCACCTGGCAGGCTGTTTGCCGTCAGCAACCAGCCATTTGTTCATGTGTGTGTTCATGTGTGTGCGCATGTGTGTGCTAAACCTGTAATTCTGGACAGGTTGGCACACGTCAGCCTGTGAGCATTTCAGGCTTCTGGGTGAAGAGGAATACTGTATGTTAGAGGAAGTCCAGAGGAATTAAAGTAAAACACAAAAGCAAAAAAGATCATCAACAGCAGGGGATCAAAAAATGTTAGGAAAAGACTTTCAGCCGCCTGCGTGTGTTTGGTCAGGGCAGAGGAGAAATGAGAGTAATCTGGTCTAAGTTGTTAAATCTAATCGGGTGTTTGTTTTCAGTATGTTTCCTTTTTTAATTAGCCAGTCACAGCGTGTGGCTAAGTTGTAATTTTGCCAGTTTTGAATCCAAGTGGTCAGACACAAGGAAAAAGTATGTTTAAATGTAAACTGCTACTGCTATGACATTATCTTTCGCAACAGATGTACAAAAAACATCAGTACAGAATAATGAAGAGCATGCAGATTCTGTCTATTGAATGTGGCGTTTTCTTTCCTTCAAAATCGAGATTTTGCCAAGGGAGTCTGGCTATTGAAGGCTACTGCTCACAGTTCAAACATCACTTTTACCTTTTAAATATTTCAACAGCTCAAAACAAGAAAACAGCATGAGGTTGGGGAGGAGACGGACCAAACCACACAACTGTCAGTAGACACCAGCAACAAGTTATTTTTTAGTTAATTCATTAATTAACTGATTTACTTTTTTGAAAAGTCAATGTAGAATTCAATTCAATTTATTATTTGTTCCGAGTGGGCAATTTGTGCTGCAGCAAACATCAAAACACATAACTTGAACACTTGCACGTGGTGGCTTACACCTACGCACATGTAGAATGTGTTTCTCTCCAGGCAAAGAGGGCAAATGCCCAGGGCCCCAGACATATGCATGGCTATTATTTTTGGTAATTTGATTAATTGCAAATTTGCACCACTTATACAGTACATATAGTACAATATGCATTATTTTATTATCTTTTGGCCCTGTCTTGCAAAGGGGTCCTGTATCAAAATCTTGTATTATTCCAGCGCAGGATTACAGGTTGTTTTTTGGGTCTTTGTGTGTACTGTACTTGATAACAACTTGGGGGTGAAAAGGTACATACATAAAGCATGGTTTCAACTATTTTAAAAAGTCCATTAACATTTTAAGGGGACATATGACATGTTTTTAGTGAGACCAGACTCTCTCCTTTTGTGGTGTTTTACTTCATCTCCATGAGACTCATGAAACACACAAACTTTTCACCAATCCTGCTTCAGCACTGCATTCAGCACACCACGCAAATTTAAAAAAAAAAAAAGTCCACATTTGGTAATGATCACATCTGCTCTAGAAAGCAATTCCATTCTGGTGTTGCTGGTGTTGAAAAGCAAAAACATTGCTCCCAAAACTATCTTGACACAAATTATGATTTATAGTATTTCTTACAAACTCCTGCCAAACACACACACAACAAAATACACAAAGGAGAAGTGCATTTATCTTTGAGTGTGATGAAGGATTTTTACCACTGCAACACTTACTGTGATTATGTTATTCTGTTTGGTCTATATCATATCCCCTTAAAAACAGGCTCTTAGCAGCAAGTCTGCAAATGAATCCTAACTGTCTTTGATCAGTGCAATGCGTGTCAAAACAGTGGAGGGCTGACGGGTAAATGTGTTAGCTGTGTGCTGTTTTACTGTCACAGTGTATCCGTCTACCTGAAGGGAGGAGGGACGGGTAAGAGAGAGGAATGAGTGTGAATCATTGTGCACGCATAATTTCAATTTTACACCATATCATACCACGTCTCATGAAAATGATATGGGTCTGCTGGCTTGTTTCATCATGCCTTGCCGTTTTGTCAACACAATAAAGCCAAAGGCAATGGAAATGATTACAGCATTAACAGACATGTGAACTGATGCTGCTGAGCTGTAATCAGTTCCAACATGCTTTTCTTTATCCACATGCTGTTATTTGATTATCTGTCCCTCCATATCCACACAGTATATTTAGTCATCCTCCTGCTCTGTCTGTGTCAGCCTGTGACTACATTATGGCTGATCTGCAGGCACATGCTCCATGTAAACATAAGTAGCTTGCTACTATAGTGAATCCCTACATGGTGCTTTGGCAGTGGATGGACATGTTCAATCAATATAATCCACTTAACTGGGATGGCCACAGATTACTTCAAGGTTAAATAACCTGGCGTCTGCTGAATGAATTGCCACTGATACGCCAATTTGTGATATTAAATCATTTTCCATTAGCCGTGCCATTACAACATTTGGATGTGAGCAGCAATAACAATCTGATATCGTCTGTTAATGTTTATTTCTATAGTTATGTGTATCTGCTGTTATGTTCCAACTAACATATCCTGGACCCCCATGCACGGGAAGCGGGTGGACTTATCTGCGTCCAGCGGTCCACTTCACAGTCTCTGTGAACGTAAGCACGGATGCACATTAATAGGCAGGAAATGAGAGAGGTTGCATAAAACCAAAACACAATGCGACCAGGATTTGATGCCAGTAAATACTGTAAAGCCATTATGTTGTCAGAAGTGGCCCCCGCTATGGCTTTTTCTTTTCTTTTTTTATAGTTTTTACAGGAATTCTTCAGCGGTACCACCGTGCAAAGTTCTCCACTTCCCAGTGACGCACGACGGGGCGCTCAGAGATGGGGGGTTAGGGGTCCCCGAGGAGCTTTTACTAATGGAAAGAGAATCAGGGTTTTCTCTTTTACTTTGAAGCTCGATCGTCGGGAGCGTCTCTAAAGGGTCTTCATGTTATGTCTTAAGAACACTCTTGGGATGTGAAAAAAACACAGCCAATGTAAACTTTTGGAAAATACAGATTCCAAAATACACGGCCAGACAGATACAGGCTAGTTTATAGGCTACTGTAGGCAATTTCATTTGTTTAATTGTTGGAGAATGTACTTATATATAGGCTACTGTATCCTAGGGTGAACATATAACAATTAAAACAATGTGTTATTGGTTGACTTTAAAAAATGTAGAAATTCAAAATAAATCACACTAGGCTGTATAATGCCCAGAACAAATAAAGTGTTGAACAGCACCCCACCACATTAACTTAAAATCATCTTTTCACTCGGTTTATCCACTCACACTAAATCCGGGTCTCACCTGAAGCTGCAAGTCCAGACAGGACGGTGAGGAAATAGAGCCCTTTTACGCACATTGGATGGACGGCAGGCTGTCCGATGACCAAGAGACCGGGAGTCAACTAACCCACTGAGACTCCTCCGCCGACTCACAGTGATTGAAAACTCGACCGAGACGTCTGTGGATCCCCTTTCCAGAGGGATGAAAACATGAAGTTACGATGAGTCCTCTCCTCCACCTTATCTCTCCAAAGACGCGTCCCAACTCGCTGCTGCCCTCATACATTTCTTTTCAGCACCCTCCCACCACATTTTCGGGCGGAGTAACAAAGTCAGACTCTCCTCGCTGCCTTCTTCTTCTTCTTCTTCTTCTTCTCTCTCTCTCTCTCTCTCTCTCTCTCTCTCTCTCTCTCTCTCTCTCTCACACATGTTAAACCCATGAGCCGGCAAATTCTTGATGGCCACCCAACCTGTTCTGCTGCTGCGTAAAACACATTCACATGAGTGGTGCCATGCCAAGGCTGTGGCGCAAACACATGTTCAGGACGGTTCATGAGTAGGCCTGTTTGTATAGACAGTGTATGCAGATACCATGTACTGTATAATCCAATTATGATCTAACGCTATAGGGTCTGATGAATCATGACACAATAAAACAACATGAAATACTATATATAGCCATGCTGTATACAGTATTTCATGTTGTGTGTGACATATTATGATTGAATATGCCATGACGTGGTTTTGACATGCTTATGACCCTGAGACCTCCTGGATCAAATTGTAAATTTGACTTTAATCAGCAAATTAAATTAAAAAGTCAAATGTACTTCTTTGAGTTCCTCAGACACAAAGGGGAATTCAGCTTTACCAGGGAAACAATTGTAACAATAACCCAGCAAATCTGTGAACATTAACAGCTTCAAAACCACAAAGGTGACACTGACTGGACTGCCCTGTCTTCACAGTAAAAACAAACCCTGAGCTATGAATTTGAATGGTTCTTCTCTCTCATGGGGACCAGCTGTGAGCTGTACAGTTTCAAACTCACTGGTTACTGGTTTGAACCACTTGGGGGCAGAGCTGCACTTTGATGTACACTCTCTCGTAATTCTAGTCTGAAGCCCATCAGAAAGATCAGAGAGGCTGGTATTCAGTTCTCAACCTTTATGGCTGCAATGTCAATATATTTAATTTACACTGGGAGTTAAATCTCATTAAGTACATTTACAGTTACGTTAACTTCACAAAGGTGTATAAAAATCTCAATAGCCATGACATTTATTACAACCTTAATTGTAGCCTGTATAGATGTTTGACATTGTCAAATATGAACAGCTACATATCAGCTTTATAACTTGCAAACATATAAAGTTCATGAGCTGCGACATAAAATGATGAACTGAAATAATAAAAATCTTACCAAGGAAGCAGTAAAATGACCAGTCAGCATTTGGTACCACTTTCAAATACGGCAACCTCTATTAACTGTTTATATACACATATCAATCATGCAAAAGGGAAAGTATCTAAATCAATTACTGAGTTAGGGTTAATTACCTACTCTACAAAGTTAAGCATCTGTTGTATGAGAATGTTTTGTATATTCTCAGTTATTGATCCATACATCACCCACTGTATACTACCGTGTAGAGATATGGGGGAATGCGTATAAAACCCATATAAACACATTTTACTGTAACACTACAAAAGAGAGCCATAAGCATTATTACCAATCAGATCATGAAGTCATAAAGTTCTGATTGATTACACAGTCTGCTAACAAAATGTATCAAGTACAAATATTCACAGCATGTTTTCAAAGAGGGAGAGCAAGTATTTGCACAGAGGAAGTAGTTTATATGTACAATGGTGACTTTTACTACAACAAATGAGCATGAACATTCATATTTATTACTGTAATATGATGAATCCAGTACTAGTATCTCATTCAAACTGTTTTGTTGTTGTACATGTAGCTTTATTTAATCAGGTAAGTCCCTTTGAGATTAAGATTTCATTTTCATGTGAGACCTAAGTACATATAGAATAATACAAGATACTGAAAAACAATGAAACACATTTGAATATAAAAGCACGATGCAAAACAGAACATAAAACACAATCATAAATAAATAATACAAATATTTACTCAGTGTGGCTTCTCTTTTGGATGTTTCTGATCAAGAATCAATCAGGAATCAAATTCTATATCAATAGGAATAAATATATTTCTATACGCCATACTCATTCAGTTTGACTTCATCTTGAGGTTTAACCCATGAATTCATCTCGAAAAAACACTTCCTGTGGGGTGCAACGTGTGTGTGTGTGTGTGTGTGCGCGTGTGTGTATGTGTGAGAGAGAGAGAGAGAGAGTCAGAAAGAGAACCAGCAAGTCTACTTCTTTGAATCTTTTTGTCTCATTGAACAGGCAGCTTGATGCTTTCTATATCTTGTAGTGGATACGTTCATTAATCTGATCTGTCGAGTGGAAAGCTCCAGAAACACGGTGCAAAAACCAGAGGTCGTCTTAAGAAAATGAACTGCATGGGTGTTCAGGGCGCGCTCGCCTTCCTCCTCCTGTTACAGTGCAGTACAGTGTCCTGTACAGTGAAGGATAATGAAGGTAAATATTGCATTGTATTTTATTTTACTTCATATTTCAAAGTCATATGTTTTCAATATATTTGTCTGGAATTAGAACAAGACATATTCTGACCAAAAAAATTACATTTAACAGCAAGAACCTTCCAAGAAACTTCTCCAATTTCCTGTATTTACTTACACGCCTCAACTGCTCTAACTGCTGTTATGCATTTTTCTGAATGTTTCACCCCACTGTACCATGTACTCCTTTCATTCTGAAGTTTTGATTTACTTTATTCTTTTTGGTAGTGTAGTATGCCACTTATTATCTTGATCACTGGTTGTATGTTTGTTATTTATTGGGGCCTCTTATTGGAAACATTTCAATCTCTGTGTATATAAGACATTAGCATGATGTAATACATAGTAATACAAGGGAAAATCATCAGACTCTGATGTACAGAAGGTGAGTTGAGTCTTGGATACCCACCTCGGCTCTCTGATTCTCCCTGAAAAGTAACAGGGAAGAAGGGTTTTGATGAAATGACAAACTAAAGCAAGTACACTGAAGTAACGTAATATCTGTTCGTGTGTTTTAAGAAAGGGTACAATTCTCGGGGGAAGAATTCACAATGATCTGTCCAGAGGATGGGACCTGGTTTTACAAAGGAAAAGCTGAGCCCCCTGCTCAGAACAAGACATATACACTCAAGTATGAAAATAGCAGGAAAGGCTTTTACCACTGTCAATATACTACAGAGCTCACAACAACAAAATATTATTTCTACGTGCAAGGAAAGGGTGAGTAGAAATTCGTCATTTCTCATGATGTGCCATCTGTGTTAGTTGTCTGTACTGTGCTCTCACTTGTTGAACTGCTGTTCTTTGCCCTCCAGTGTGTAAGAACTGTTATGAGCTGGACCCGTTTGTGTTTGGGCTGGCCATCGTTATGGACGTGCTCGGAACAGCATTTGTGATGATGATTATCTACAGGTGCACCAAGAAGAAAAGCTCCGCTGGACCTACTAACGCTCCCAAAAGTAAGACGCAAGCAGATCCCAAATGGACACAGCATTACATTACTTTACATATCTATCTAAAAGGGGACCTAATGTCCCTTGGACTGCACGCATCTTTTAGTGTTGATACATGCTGATTTTTCAGACTTATCTGCAGTTGAGAAACAGGATTGTATGTCTACTCATGCAGCTGATGCAGCTCTTGCTAATCCTATTTCAGTTATTTTTAAGTATCTAAAGTGTTAAACTAGCTGGGTGTGGACTCTTAATGCATAATTTGTCTGTATGCATGCATAATCAACCATAAAGCATCCTATTAAGTAAGTCTGATAGCATGTGATTGGTCACACATATTTCTGTCATTATCTTCTAGCACCTGCTCGTTCAGGAGGCCGCGGTCCATCTGACCCATCTCTTCAATATGAGGTAGGTATTGTATATACAATGATGCATTTTACTTTTGCATTTACAATCAACTGATTTTTTTTAGTAAGTAATCAGAGTTAAAATGAGAGCGGGTCATTTTTATCGATTCATTTTTTAAATTTTAAACAAATAGTTTGACATTTTGGGATGTACGTACACTTATTCGCTCTCTTGCTGAGAGTTAGATAGAAGATCGATACTACGGCTAAGCTAAAGATGGTTTGCTTAGCTTAGCATAAAGAGTGGAAACAGAGGAACAGCTTGCCTGCCTCTGTCCAAAGGTTTAAAAAAAGGTCCGCCTACCAGCACCTGTAAAGCTCACTAATTATAAATACATGTTATATATATATATCGTTTGTTTAATTTGTACAAAAACCGAAAAACGTCACGTTGTGCTTTTTAAGACTCTGGGAAGTCACTGTGCCGAGCCAAGAAATAGTTCAGCACGTAATCCATCGTAAAATCTTCTCATCCAGCTCTCAGCAAAAAAGCAAATAGGCGTATTTCCCAAAATGTCAAACTTTAGGTAAATTAAAATAATTTCATTTAAAAATCTGCTTGCTGACAAAGTTTACTAATGCCCCTGGAAGCCAAGTGCGATCATGTAAAAACAAAACATTTCACACATTCTTTAGGAGTTATATGACTCTGTAATTGACCTAACCCTGTTTATGTCGTGTTTTGGCAGGAACTGAACGTTCACACTCGCTCCCAGGATACTTACTCTGTCGTGAACAGGATGGGATAGAGACAAGTCACCTGACTGTGCCATGGTTACTGGTTTAAAGGCTGTACGGATGAAGGCAAACATTCACAAAAGACATACTTAGACATCTAAAGAGTAAAAGCCAGTGTTTGCATACTGGGACGTATGCAAACACTGGCTTTTACTCTTTTCGATTTAAAGGGTGGTTTAATTGTTCAATTGTTCTCACTTACCTGGAATTACCAGGTGTAGTAGTTTAGGTTTAATTTGTCCAGGTATCCTGCTGCCACCACGGTACAACAAAGGTGAATGGCATTAAGTTTGTGGTGCTCACAGTATTTAAAAATTAGATTTCTTTTTTCCAAAGAAATAGTCCCCATGAAAACTGTTGACAGCGTGTTTAGTGGATTATTCAGAATAACGGGGACATTGTTCCTGTATGTTGCTGTAGATCAGTATTTACCAGGAGGTAAGGTCGTGTAGCTCAGCTAATTTGAAAAAAATGTAAATTATGATTTGATCGACACATTTGTGTTGATGAGGAAATTATACACACTCGCACACACGCAAAAAGTATGAATGCAAACCTGACTGACTAATGAACAAAAGAAAAATCATCAACAATTCCAGGATCGCTATGTCCGCTGTGTTTTCTTTGCAATGAAATACTATTGAACAATACCATAAAGCTATCACATGTAACACCATCAAAGGGAAGGGGTACAATGAAGGGGTACTTGAGCCGTACGTCAGACAAAAAAGGTTTCGAACTACTGCTGTAGACTATTTCAAATGTAATCTTTCAATGCTGTGAACACCACAAACAAATGCCCGTTCATTCAAACCAAAACGATGTGCATGGCTATGTACCATTAGAGTTAAGTGAGCAAATTTATTTTCTATGTTTGTTTTTTTTAATATGCACCCAGTGTCCACTTCATTAGGTACACCTGTACAGTCTAATACAATCCACTGTTCCGCCATGAAGTCTACTTTTATGATGCCAATAAGGTTCAGTTTTAATGACACTGTCATACGGGTTAGTGGTGGTGTTGTAGTGGACTGCATTATATTGAGAGGTGTGTTTTAATATTCTCATCCCTTCGTGTATGTAAATATTTTAACAAAAAAATGCAAACACCTCTCAATATGTAGTCCAATACATCACCACCTTTAACTATGACCTCAGTAATAAACATATAATTGAATTTAAACAGAGTTGGCAGAGTACTGTTTAAGTCACAATAATGTCATGAATAAAACTCGTCATTGTCATTTCAAATAGAGAGATACGGGTATACCTGTTTTCTGTACATACTTTATGTTTATATGATTATTAGTTCGGACTTATTACATTGTAAAAAGAGCAGCTAATTGTTGTCAGACATGTAAAATGTTACTGCACAAATTGCTCAGTGTGTTTTCTTTTTTGCTTTTTCATTCTAATCTGCTGTATTAATCTTCTTGTTACTGTAATGGGCGCAACATGTGTCACTAATAAATTAACCACAGTCAACACTGTTCTTATTTTTGTCTTTGCTCATGGTTGGAAACAATAACCTACTGATATGCATCTGCGAATATAACTGTATGCGATTCATGAAGCGACCTCAAAGCCACAGCTCATATCCGTAGCACCCGCATGCACACAGTCACCATCAGTATGTCTTCATCACTAGAGTCTCTCTTGTGTGAGTGACATGCCATCCTGTCTTTGGAAACATCTGACATTTGTCAATGCATATGCATGTATTTTACATCCATTGTGCGCACAGTGGAAATGTTGTGTCATGCTTTGCCCTTGTGTTTGCACAACAGAGTTTTTCCCAGCAGTGACTGAGCACAGCTGTACTGATGGAAATGAAAGCGGGAAACACGACTCCACGTAATATCTCTTCTTCATGCAGACTACTAATAATTGATAAATCTATGACACTGTATGTAGCTCTGAGGTGTAGTGTTTCAGTGGAAACACTCCCACACTTACTGCTTGGTTATCTTCATCTTCATCTGCTGCATGTTTGTGTGAGAGAAACAAAGAGGTAGAGTGGGGGTGGGGGGGTGGGGGGGGGGGGCTGTATACAATGTGCTCCTCTATCTGTCTTAAGTTAAGTCAAACCGTTCCCACACACAGACCTACATTTGCTCGACGAGTGTGTGCGGTTGTGTGAGTGAACATCCGTGCACAGACGTACACATTTGCATTGTGCGAGAACATACACAGGAGCTTGTGTGTGAGTGCATGAAAGTGTGTGCACGTGCACGAGTCAGAAGTTGGTCGTGTGTGTGTGTGTGGGGGTTGATCAGGGTTGTGTTTCTGAGCCGAGCTGCCTAAGTGTCGTTGTTTGATTTCTCTTCCTCAGGTAGAAAACTACAGTTTGTAGTTTTGTCACAGCAGCGTCAAGAGGCGAAATACTCCGAGCAGTGATCAGAGAATTTAAGCTATTAGATTATCTGACATGGGGAGGCTTCCTCTAAAGTCAGCTAGAGTTTCTCTCCTCCTCCTCCTCCTCTTCCACCTCCTCTTCTTTGTTACTATTTTAACCTTTCTGTCTTTTTAACCTTTCTCTCTGCTCTTCTCTTTACCCTTGTTGTGTAATTCTTTGTATCACTGCTCTCTCTACGTCTCCACATTCTCATCTATTCATATCTTTGGTACCACAGACGGAAATAGACCTCTAAAAGACCCTTATGAGATAATGGTAATGAAATACAGCAGCAATAGCAAGCGGTGCAGGAAGTCTTCAGGTACTTACTTAAGTAAAAGTACCAATACAACGATGTAAAAATACTCCATTACAAGTAAAAGCCTGCTTGCTTAAATAAAAGTACAGTGTTATCATCAAATGTACTTAAAGGTTTAATATAAGAAAAGCTTTTGTCCTAGTTAATTTGGTGACACCTGTGGTTACAGGTGGTAAGAGAGAGTGTGAGTGAACAGTAAACAGTGAGGCTGATATCAATGGGATAAAATTACAAACAGTAACACTGGATTACATGTATGCCAGAATCCAGTGCGGGAATGGCGGACTCCGCCACTAAAAATGAAAACTACTACACAGAGAGGTAATTAAAGTAAATACATTAAATGGCTATTGCTGAAAAAGTAAAGCAGTCACAATGGTATCAAAAACTGGGTTTGATTTTATGGAAATCTTGAGGATTAAAACAGAAAAATTAAAAGTAAAAAAAAAAGTGCTCATTATGCAGAAAATGTGACTGATTTTTATATTATATTATATAATTAGATATTACATAATTAGATTAATACTGATGCATCAATGTTGTAGCTGGTTGCGGTGGAGCAAGTTTTAACTACTTACTCTCAAATCTTACTCTTCTCTAATCTTTATTTGTGAAATATTGGATAATTAGACCTCTTAAAGACTCACACAATTATTTCAATGAAAGCATCTGAGTGGTTTTAGAGGGGAAATGTCTCTTTTGTGACGCTGCAAACAACGCTCTAGACATCTGAAATGTGGCAAGGGTCTCCAAATAGACACTGCTTTTTTTTTTAAGGAGTCGCACACCAAACAGAGCGGGAGCCATTGCTTTATTCTTAAACAGCGCATTCTATTTTTATTTTTATCTTAAATCTTAATCTGAAAAGTAACTAGTGATCATAGTTGTCAAATAAATGTAGGACATTAAAAAGCACAATATTTACCTGTGAAATGTATTGAGGTAGAAGTATAAAGTAGCCTAAAGTATAGTAGTATAAAGTACTACTAAACCTCAAAATTATACCTAAGTACAGTACTTGAGTAAATGTACTTAGTTACTTTTCACCACTGGCCATAGCTGCCAACATGACATAAAAGCACAATATTTATTCCTCAATTTTTTATTTTGCATCATGACAATGTCCATCTTGTGGCTGTTGTAGCAGCCCTACTTACAGTATAGGAAGAAAAATACATAGATAATGAATGAAATATAGCACACTGGTCAATTCACATGCAACCACTGAACTGTGACATACAGCGACAGGTTAACAAGTCACTCATTATGTGAGTGGTCTATTAAGAGCAACATCTTACAGGCATGGTGGAAATAAATGAAAAGAGATTCTAAGTTAAAACAGCAACATACAAAGCAAATTACTGTAGGGATGAGCAACGCCCATCACCAAGCTACACATCAGGAAGTGATGATGATCAAATGATGTCGACCCTGGGAACAGATAACGGACTTTTCCCTCCTGCAGATGTTTGAGATGTTTGAGTTGCAGCGACACAAGGAGAGTCTGTTTTCAGCCTGGGGGGGGGGGGGGGGGTTGCAGTCCCAGGCAGCGAGCCACCGCCCCTCTATCTTCTGTTGGCCAGTACATCATACGTTTCTTTCTGACCACCTTTGTATCTCAGAGGCTGGGTGATGAACGGTGGGGTAAAGAAGGTGAAGGGACAAAGAGAAAAAGTATCAATATATTATTTCTTTTGTACATGTAATAATCAGACATGACAGTTGAAAGGCCTTGACATTTCAGCTTACCTGGTAATTGTCATTGGCGGCTCTGTTGCTCACTTCGTTTGGAACAAGATGCTGTCTGTCAGAGCCTGAGGATAGATGCATTGATAATATTAATATAGAGATATCCACATGCAGAGTTAAGCGGCAAACAGAGGCTAATTTGATTATTACTATTTTAACTATTATGAATGAATGTGTTATTTATTAATACATTTTACTGCTAATGCCTATTTCTACTTTTATTTAAGTTATGGAATTGTGAATGCATGTTTTTTTGTGTGGTATTGCTACTTTTACTTTTAAGGATCTGAGTTAAACTATAATACCACATTAATGTGGACTAGTTAAAGCAATACACTGACGTTTCTTTTGGTCTTTTGGTCAACGTATCTGTTAAGTGTTTAGAGCATAGTACAGGGTCTGAAGAACTAACAGAAATAACCTTCATCCCAACAGCAACACCCTTAAAGAAATAGTTTGACACTTGGGAAATACATTTATTCACTTTCTTGCTGCTGAGAGTCAGACGAGAAGATCGATAGCACTCATCTGCACGCTAAATATGTAGCTGGAGCCAGCAGCTGGTTAGCTTAGCCTAGCATAAAGAGTGGAAACAGGGGGAAACAGCCAGCCTGGCTCTGTCCAAAAGTAACAAAATCTGCTTTATTGTTACACTTCGGTTTTTAATTCAGAATTAACAAACAGAAAATACTGCATTATTGAATATGTACTGTTTAGTAGTCTATGTTCTCTTTACTTACTCATCGCAGGTCCACAGACTAATGTACCAATCGCCCAAAAATTGACTTCACTTCATATTAATATATAATCCCAATCATGTTTTATAACAAGTGTGCATTAATTTTTATGCATTTTAAACAAGAATGTTTGTGGAGCCTTTTAGTGTCTTTGAGATGAAGGTTCAGGCTTTGTTCATCCTGCCTGTAATAAATATGAGGGAAACACTGAAATGCAAAGATTATGTTTACATAAAACAAACAGAAAATACCAGCTATAGATAGATAGATAGATAGATAGATAGATAGATAGATAGATAGATAGATAGGTTGATTGATTGATTGATTGATTGATTTTACTTTTCTTGTTCGAGGTGATTGGACCGCTCCGAGTCAGAGACGCAACGAGATAAACAGCCACTCCAATCACAATCGTAGCCACCACGTCTCCTACAACTATTCCCATTATCGAAGTCAGGTCGAGCTCTATGCAGTTGTCACAGGCTGGAGACACACACACACACACACACACACACACACACATCAGTGTCTTGAGAATGTTAGGTATGATTACTGTCAAGAAATACTGCACTCATAATACAATGTAAGTGCAAGAAATAAAAGTACGAAAGTACACACAAAAACATACAAAATACATGAGTGCTTTCATCACATAATATAAGACACAAGTTTTGCTGCAGGACTTACTCCGAAATTTCACATAGATTGTTGGTTCATTAGAGCCTTCACCCTTACACGTGTACGGCCCTGAGTTCTCATCTTTGTATTCCAATTTGGATGGAACATTTGTACCATCTTTTGATTGAATGTAAAATTTCTTGTTAGTACAGGACAGCTCAATCCCATTAGAGACAGTTTTCACGTCTATCTCTGGCTTCGAGTCTGTGTAGGAAAAAGCAACAATTACAACAATTACAATTTAAGACAATAATCCTGCGCCAAATTACCCGCAGGCATGCTTGCATTAAGACAGATTTAAACAGAATTTCACACATGTAGTTGCTGTTATGCAACCCCATTTAACTGTTAAGGCAGTCTTCTTACCTCCATTACAACTGACAGATGCTGTGGGAGAAATTTGGAAATAAACATGAAAACATTTACTTTAATGAAACTGGCATACAAGTTGCTACTATTAAAATAATTAAATATTGAAAACAGGTTCTGCTCATTCTGGTTTCATGTCATTAACCCTAGAACACTATCGCTCAAATTCGTAACACCATCACTAACGCCGGGTAATTTTTACCCGATATAATATGCCTAATAAAAAGTACTTGTCATCAAAATATATCAAAATATGACAATACATGACAAATTAGAGTAGTGTTCTTTTATTTTAAACTGTTACATGTCTAACAAAATGAAAAAAAAAGTACCATGAGGGGACCACACAAAAATGCTCCAAAATTAGTGCAAAATTAGGAATTTGAGAACAAAAAATCCTAAAAAAAAAAATCATGAAGCTTGAAACTTGTTTTTTGGTCCACCCATTCCTGAGGCATTTGAGACTTTCCTGGTGAAGGCACAGTGTCCTTGGCACACAAACAGCTTTAGGAGAGAGGAACAAAATATGGCATATTTGGAATGGGTAAAAATGACCAGCTGACTAAAATATTTTTATCATTATATGAATTCCCTTGGAAATTACCACTTTTTGATAGTTATTCATAACCACTGCACTAAATAAAGATAGCATGCTAATTACAGGACCACTCTTACTTCATTATTCCTTACATGCAGGGTAGTAATGGGGTGGACACACTCTTGGCTGAAAGAAAGAATGTGCACAGTATGCTAGCTAGATAATGTAGCTTCAAGCTAAAAAAAAATCTAGTTAGCTAACAATTGCTAAGTTAAATAAACCTTAGCTATGTGTTACTCACTAACTGGGATGCCAGAGACACCAACTCTGCCACAGGATGACAGCTGTAGTTGAAGTAGGGAAAGTAAATGTGGCAGTCCCAAATGTTGTCACCCTTGAAATGGGGCAAGATCACCTGATTTTATACACTAACACTATCCCCGGGTGGAATCCACCCAAAACCTACTTTACCCTCTATCACTATTGCTGGGTGAAAATCACCCAAACATGTGCCTGTAGGAAAAAGTGGGTTTTGGATTAGGAAAACACCCATGCCATCAAAGATGTCAAAGACGATGCTGAAGCTACCCAGAGACCCATGACACTCAGAAAAACGTAACATAATGAAAATCACATAAATACGTTTGCTCGGGTGAAAATCACCCGGCAATGGTGTTCTAGGGTTAAAAACTGAAATCATGACAGGGGCCTACCTGTCAGTGTCCAGAGCAGCAGCACACAGGCAGGCAAAACTACTCGACACTTCATTGTGTGTTTACTCCTCTGAGTCCTGCTGATGACAGACGGAGATATTTCAGATCACTGTAAGTAAGAGCAGCAGAAAACAGGAAGGGCGCCATTTTCTGCTCCCTGTCGACCATTTTATTCAACTTATTGGAACAGATACCTTGTGATGAAAGACAAAATTTAGGGTGTTATTTCAAGAAAATCATTTGAGCTAATCTATAAAAAAAACAAAAACTCGGACTTTGGTTTTAGTTGATTTTACCCCCCCAAAAAATAACAATATTATTGGGTCCCCATCAAAACATACAGTGGTGCTGATCAATCTGAGCTGAAGTGAAAACATGAAATCCACAGCAAATTTTAAATAAAAGTACTGACCTCAAAATAAAGAGCTGCCGTGTCCCTGCTGTCTAAGCATCCAGCCTCCGTCTGTTGAAGTGTGTCAGTCTGTGTGTGTGTGTGTGTGTGTGTGTGTGTGTGTGTGTGTGTGTGAGAAGGAAGTGAGTGTGATTGGTTTGTTTTCCATCTCAGCAGGCTTTGTTGATTTCTGCATCTGGAGGACTCGGCGTCTCTATAACTTCCAGCAAATGACACCATATGTTAGACACTGGTGGAATATAACTAAGTGCATTTACGCAAGTACTTACAAGTATTTCCATTTAATGCCACTCCATGTCTTCCACTCCACTAGAAATCAGAGGAATCAAGTGTTTTTCACTCCACTACGTTTTGACAGCTACATTAACTAGTTATTTAACAAATTAAGATTTTACATACAAAACATATGATGAACCTCATCATATGTTTTGTATGTAAAATCTTAATTCACATGATGCATTGCTATAAATTAAACTACCTAACTATATAATATAGTTTAGCATTAATAATCTAATAAGATCATTTCATATAATATATAGTAGGATAGGAGACTTTTTTCTGCATTGAGTACTTTGACACGTGCATTTTGCTAAAAATACTTGTACTTTTACTCAAGTAGCATTGTCAGTGCAGGAGTTTTGCTTGTAATGGACTATTTGTAGTGTGCTACTTTTAGTCAAGTAAAGGATCTGAATACTTCCTCCTCTGCTGATGTTAGGATATACTGTCAGTGGATTTAAATTAAACTTGTATGTAATATTTAGGACATTTGCAGCTGGTATTTCACTGACCAGGACTTCATATTATTGTTGTGCATGTTTGAGGAGTTAAAATGTATCACTATTGTTGAAACTTCACTAATTTCACTGTAGATTATACCTACATGTTATTAGCACCTTCCACATTTTCCAAAATATGTGAGCAGCAAGCTGTGAAGAAAAATCTTCATAATGACTATGGAGGTAAAGTCACTGCCAGCCATATATCAGCTGAAATGACTGCTACTTGCTGTATAGTTGCTTTGGGAGATGTGCGGAGCAGCTTCATCTGGTGAAACAAAGACATGAACACAACCGTGCGTGTTCAGATTAATATTTCAATTCCCTGTGTGTTGTAAATGTTTGTCCCGCTGAGTGTGACAGACTACATTCCCTGTTCAGCAGAAGAAGAAGAAGAAGAAGAAGCAGTGGCAGAGAGAGAGAACAAAGAGATGCTCCCACAACACAACTCTGCTTCCTGTCTGAAGAAAAGCCACAACAACCTGTGACCTAGAGCTAGCACCTGGCACACACACTCACACACACACACACACACACACTCACAAAGTCAAACATAAAGACATGCATTATTTGTCTCTTGCACCTGCTATTGTAAAAAAAAAATTTAAAAAAGAAGAAGAAAGAAGCAGAGTATCATATTTCTTCTTCACCAAATGCAGCAACACACACTCATCACTCGTACCATGTCAAAAACACACATCACCCTCATGACTAACAAGGAGTCCTCCATATTTTCTAGCTTATAAAGCACCTTAGAGCGCCCCCTGGTGAGTGTCAATAAAACCACAGAAAGTCCAGCTATTACTTCATACAATTTCAATATTATCTTTATTAGATGTCCTCTTTTATACACATATACATATACATATAAAATATACAGTACATGACACGTTACATGTCCATATACAAATACTATAATTATGTACCATCTTATTTGGATATTATTGGTCAAAATGTAAAATCTCACGCATAGCACATTATCTTGGACATTCTGGTGTTAGCATAGAACAGTTAACTCATTCTAATAATGCAACAGGGAGGAGGACATCATGAGTATGTGGTTATCATGTCAAAACATACAGAATACGAGCATTTTTACGTAGACGTCATACTTTGCGTTGTTGAGATTTAGAAAGACAAAAACATCGACAGTTTTGTTTTGTGAACAAGAAATTCAAGTTCATGGAGGAACTTGTCAGAGAGTGTGTTGATACTGTATGTGGCCCAGACACGGGTATGATCTTTACAACAAGACAGTCTCTGGTCATCCTGGTCCAGCTTGAAGGTGACTGATGATTGGTTGAATGGCAGTTGTTCTGGGTTTCCTCTTGGACAGCTGCACTGTTGGAAGTAGTTTTGCATGCATGGACAGTATGTGTGTGTTTGTGTGTAACTTTGAGGTCAGTCAGAGCCAGATCTCCTCGCTGCTTGTGCTGTTCACCTTATAGATGTAGCCCACCATCGGATATCTGGCAAAACCTGGGAATCATCGGGGAAAGGCATTCAGACAGAACACAGTATGAAGAAATAAAAACCACACAATGCTGTTCCTCCACACTGAATCTAAAGTATAAATAATGAAAAATGCAACAGTATCAGAGTGTATTTCTCTGACCTCTGGCGGCGTAGGCTAAAGACAGATCTTCCTCCTCCTCTTCCTCTTTCTTCTTCTCTCCCACACTATTCTGCTGGGCAGCCTCTCGGGCTACGAGAAGTGATTTATGAAGGATGGAGGACACAGCAGAATGCAAAAGAGATGTAAGGATGAGTTTAAAGGGATAGTTTTTTGGGGGGGAATACACTTATATTTTCTTGCCGCAAGTTAGATGAGAAAATTGATATCACTCTCATGTCTTTACTCTAAATATAAAGCTACAGCCAAGAGTGTAGAAACAGCTAGCCTGGCTCTTTCAAAAGGTAACAAAATCAAAATAGGCCCTCATAAAAACACAAGTTTTCATTTAGTTTTTACCCTTTGGTGTTTAATTAAACACATGATATATACCATGTTAATTAGTGAGCTTTAAAGGTATGGTATGAGGATTCAGTTCATCTATACAGAGCCATGTTTTCTGTTTTCCCCTGTTCCCAGTCTCTAGGCTAAGCTAAGCTAACTGGCTGCTGGCTGTAGCTTCATATTTGACTGACAGATGATATAAGAGTGATATCAATCTGTTCATGTTACTCTCTGCAAGAAAAGGACTATTGCTTTGAAGCTTCAGCCAGGAGATGGTTAGCTTAGCTTAGCACGAAGAATGGAAACAGGGGGAAAAAGCTAGCCTTACTATTTTTAAGACCACAAAAAAAGGTGACAACAACAGGTCTTCTGTGATAAAGGTTGTACATTACTAACTGCATAGCTGGATTGCCAGTGGGCAAAGGAAATGACCACAAACTACTAATACACAAGGAAATGGGGCCCCTGAGAGTCTAGGGCCCACAACACCTGAATAAACGGCCATTTTATGCTGCATTCAAATCCTTTAGGAACTATGGATTGAATAACTTGCTCGTGACAAGAACTTGGGCCACAATTGATCGCATTTTACACCAAAATACAAGTTGGTCGGAAACTTTTGTGTTCCACTTCAGATTTCAGCTTGCAAAGTACCCTATTGTGAGAGGCTCCATTTTGCCAACCTTTAGCACTGAGCATTGATTGTTAAAAGAAGTGAAATATTTGTATTGAGTGGTGTTTATTGACTGACTTGTGTTTTAATTGAGCTAACCTCCAGACTTTTGCCATCTTGTGACCCATTAGTTTAGTTTAACCCAGCAATTCAGAAATCATAGAATACCGTCTCATGAGCTCAAAAGTTCACAAATTGTATTTATGGCTTGAAAGCTGACAGTATTTTCATATTTCTAAGTTGTTGATGTTATATACAGTCCATGTCTCTATATCTTACACTGCATATGCAGATATTAAGATTTATCTTAGCATGTACTGCACTAGGCCAATGTCTGTCCCCCACTACAGCTCCACCCATCTGTGTATGAGGTGAGGGTGTTTTAATTCTTACCTTTTCTCAAAGTGCTGAGGTCGTTGAGCTGCATGTTGGAAGGCAGAGACATGTTCTCTCTGGGGATGTGGGTCTTATTAGCTTTGTCTGCCTTCAGATTGGCAGAATCACTGTGCAGGAAATATGGAGGAGAGATATCCAACTTGGATTAGAGGTGTCAGTGTCAGTGTGATGTCAATTAAAGGAGGGTGGTTGTAAGAATTATAAAAGGAGATGGGGGATCTCCACTTGTTACAAGCCTTAACCTTCAATTGATTATTGTCAACATCAAAGAAGTTTTCATTCTCTATAAGTGACCGGTGGATGTGATTATGTGTAGTGTAGTGTTTTAATGCTAAGCCCTTGCCAGCATATTAGCATCTACAGTTTAATGTGAGATGCTGAATAGCTATTAACTAATTATGTGACACTTTAAAGGAATAGTTCAACATTCTGGGAAAATTTGCTTATTCGCTTTCTTGCTGAATGTTAATATGAAGTTAGCTTAACTTAGCACAAAGGGGAAACAGCTATCCTGGCTCTGTCCAATGGTAACAAACTGTAACAAAATCCACTTACGAGAACCTCTAAAGCTCACTACTTAACACTTTATATCTCATTTCTTTAATCTGTACAAAACCAAAGTGTTCAAATGGCACATTGTGGGGTTTATGTGCCAGATTATTTTTTGGCCTGGTGCAGTCATGTCATGGTTATCTGGCAACCTCACAGTGACAACATGACTCCAGGAGGACGCTGGTAGGTGGATTTTGTTACCTTTTGCCAGAGTCAGGATAGCTATTTACCCGTTTCCAGTATTTACGCTAAGCTAAGCTAAGCTAAGCTAAGCGAAGACTGGCTGTAGCTTCATTTTTACTGTACAGACATGAGAGTGGTATCAATCATCCAATCTAACTTGCAGCAAGAAAGCAAATAAATTGATTTCCCAAAATGTCAATTTATTCCTTTAATGAGCCTCCATGGAGAGTTTACATGAACTGAACAGAATCAATGCATTTCTTCCATTAGTCAGTCTTAAAACTTTAAATTTTACCCAACAGGATCAGATCGTGATGGACTGCCACTTATTTCACCGTTTTCTTTATGGAAGCAAAGCAAAATATGGCAGGCCATGTATCTGGTATCATGAAAATTACAGCTGACTTACAATGGAAACGTTACCCCACCTCAGGGGTAAAGTATCACCATCTACAAAAAATGTTTATCCAGTGTTATGTGACTGGCTGACTGGATTTGCTGTTAAGGTGGTTCACACAAATATCCAATGACAGAAGTCTGATTACTTTATTTACCTTTTCTTGGTCATCAGAATCTCCACTGGCTCATCTGTAACATAATACAAGGAGATGTATTATCCTGCTGAATAAGTGTTATACAGTATACAACAATGCAAGCTACGGTCAAATTTTCCAGCTGACTTGCTCACTACACACACAAACACACTCTAGTCTCACCAAAGGACTTGCTCTTGTTTTTTTGCATGAGGCAGAGAACTATCAGACTGAGGAAGAGGAGGGCCATGAAGGCCATGGCTCCCCCAGTCACTATTCCCAGCATGGGCACCTCCACACGAGACTGCAGGAACTCTGGAGAGAGAAGGAGAGACAAAGTTAAAGGAATAGTTTACCGAGACTCAGATGAGAAGATTGATACCACTCTATATGAAGCTACAACCAGGACACGGTTAGCTTAGCATAAGAGAGACCTTATCGGTTTCCTTTTGCCTTTTACCATCACTGACCTGCCAGTGTGAGGTTGCTCTGCACTGTTCCCACACTGTTGCTGGCGTTCAGCGAGACATTCCCTGATAGGCTACTGAGCATGACCCTCAGCGTGTGATTGGTCAGCCAGGGGTAGCTTCGTGAGTCCAGGATGAGGAAGTCGGAGGTGTTGGCCACCAGCTGGCCAGACTGGTCCACAAAGGTGATGGTGGCGGGCGGGTTGGACCGTACCAAGGCAAAGAGGACCAGGGAGAGGCCGGGGTCTGAGGTTTCACTGTAGTGGGCGTTCACCCTGAGGATCTCTGGCTGAACTGGGAGACAGAGGAGAGGAACGACTCAGCACTTTATTCGCTGTATCACCAGAAAAATAACTGGGTTCACTTACAATCCTGAAATATTTCAAACAGACTCACACTGGACATTGAGTGTGACCGTGGCATTGTAGCTCTCTCCTGTCCTGGGGTTTGATGCGACACACACCAGCTCCCTGTCCCACTTCCTGGCCCGCAGAGAGAAGGTGCTGTTGTGATTGGTCCCCGGTCTCATGACCTCAGAATCTTCCTGCGATGTCATCACCAGGCGCCCACGGTTGGGTGATGGCTCTCTCTGCTGCTCCCCATTCAAGTACCAGGTTAGCAAGGGAGGGGCACGGGGGTCCCACCCGCCTGATTGGCAGTTGAACCGGTGTGTCATGTTCTCCTGCAGTGTCAGAGCTGCCTGGTGCCGTCCGTCAATTTTGGGGGTGGGCTCAATTGCACCTGTGAGTACAGGATTAGTGTTGATGTTGATGTAATAGGACTGTGTGGGCAAAACATGACAAATGAAAATATTTCAACTTTTATCTAGACTTTATGTAAAGTGTCACTTTATATAGCTAAAGGAATAGTTTGACATTTTGGGAAATATTCTTATTCCTTTTCTTACAGAGAGTTACATGAAAAGATGGTTATCACTCTCGTATCTGTTACATATGAAGCTACAGCCAGCTAGCTTAGCTTAGCCCAGGGACTGGGAGCATGGCTCTGTCTATATGAACAAAATCCTCATACCAGCACCTCTGAAGCTCACTAATTAACACGTTAAATCTCATTTGTTTAATCTGTACAAAAAACAAAGTGTAAAAACGTCAACTTGTGGTTTTACAGGAGTTATATGCTGGGATATTTCTTGGAAACTAGGGAAGACTCCAGGACAGAGCCAAGCTAACTGTTTACAGCCCCTGTAAAACCACAATTTGACATTTTTATGCTTTGTTTTTTTTTACGGCTTAAACAAATAAGCTGTAGAGGTAGCTGGTAGGTGTATTTTGTTACCTTTAGATAGAGCCAGACTAGCTGTTTCCCCATGTTTCTGGTCTATGTTCTAAGCTAAGCTAACCATCTCTTGGCTCTAGCTTCATATTTAACACAGAGTGGTAATGATCTTCTCATCTAACTACAAGAAAATGTATTTCCCAAAATGCTGAACTAATTCTTTAACGTTGACCAAGTTGCTGGTTAGTTGCAGTTTTTGGTTAGGGTCTTTAAAAGTGATTTTTTTGGAATCTATCTTCTAAAGATATTTAGAGTAAATTAACCTGCTTCCATCCAAAATGTTATCAGCTAGCTCCTTGCAGTCAACGCTACATGTGTTTTAAAGGAAATTCCACAACAATTAACATTTAGATTGTTATTCTCCAAAAGGAGACATTTTACCTGGAATTAAATCTTATTTAAATTCGTTTTCAAGATTAAGTTTGCTTGAAATTGGATGAGACAACAGCCATGTTTATGACCTATTATTAACATCATTGCCATTAAAATAGGTGCAGTGCAATAACCTAGAGGTCCATTTTGGTTGAATTCCTATTAAGCAAAAGGAACAGGTCATGTATACTAGGTTAGAGCTGCTGTGTGCCTTACCTGTCCAGGATAAGGCCAGTGTGTGAAGGAACACGACAGCAGATCCCGATGCCCACCTTCTCAGACACACACACGCCATACTGGCCTGACAGAGCACCACACACGCATACACATCTACCTGCTTGGAGAAGAAATTACATGTGGACAATTACTTGTCTATAATGAGGTTCTATGGATTATCCCGAGGAAGCACCAGCAGAAATCTCGATAGGTACAGAAAACAAAAACTATGGCTCAATTCCATGGGGGGGTACATGAGAATATAGGTTTGATTTGTGATGGTGGTGAATCCACCCTAAAGACACATAGATTCTGGTTGGTGAGATGGAGATGCAAGCCTAAAGAAGCAGACAGAGCTACTGAAATGACAAAAGGATGCAAGACTTTTCACCAACAGCCAGTGACATGCCTCTCACTTTTCAATAATTCACTGCTTGTCCAGCTCTGATTTGCAGAGTCACCCCATCACTACAACACAAAACATTCACAGGCCTGCTCCTGATCGGTGATTGTGCACACGCACACACAGCGAGTGCGGGGAATGAGTAATGTCTAGTGCTTGCTTGCAATCTGGGTCACATGATCTGTGTGAGCACTTCGTACGAAAGCAGGAACTGAGCCATCTAGGAAACACTCATAACCCTACACATATTGAGACGACCAAGAACATTCTTTGTAACGCATGCAAACATGACAGAAGGTGTTGCAGCTCTTTGCCCTCAGGTTGGAGGATGCTGGGACTGTACTGACAATCATAGCAATATGACAGGCAGCAAGGGGCTACACGTTACACTGTAGGTCCACACATATACATACTGCACTTTGTAAGGCTGCATGCAGGCATTTCAATGCATTTGTGTGCACTTCAAAACAGAAAGAAAGCCCTCCAAGACACACACAGTATTACCTCAGCTCTTTCTGCAATCGCTGTTGTGAATCAGCCTGCTGGAGCTCCATGGCAGCAGAGGAGGAAAGGAGGGAGAGTGAAGGATGGTGATAACAGCGAGGAGATGAGAGGCAGCCCTCCCTGACTCAGTTGCTTTCCCATCTGCGTACACACACACACACACACACACACACACACACAGGGCTCTCTGCAGGGTATGGCAGCTCCAGTAGCAGCGTTCACTAGCTGGCAGGGGCTTGCAGGGCTGGCTGACGCAGGCAGTCACGCTGCCGCCACTCCGAGGACGAGAGAGTGGGAAGGGAGGAGGGGACGAGGGAGGGAGCAGGCAGCTGAGGAGATGGAGAGAAGGAGGGAGAGGAGAGAATGAAGGCAGGGAGAAAAGGAGAGGATGCAGAGGATACAGAGAGAGGAGGAGAAGGGAGAGGAGAGTGGGCACAGAGTCGTGAGGGAAGAAAAACGAGCTGACGTGAGAGAGGAGAGGAGAGGAGAGGTGGGAGGATATACAGACTAGAACACAATAGAAGGAGCTCTGTGCACAACATCAATCTTTAATGATCTACTAGGTGATTGAACATGGAGCTGTAGTGGATAGCGGGGAGTAAACTGTCAGTTCAGTGGGATAAACAGATCTCTTCCTGTCCTCCATCATTCCTGTCCATCACCAGGCATGTTAAAGTAACTCCTGATATACAAAGGCACAATGGCTCACGCTGTCTGAGCTCAATTACTTCAGACTGAAAAGCCTCTGCAGTGCAGCTGTACAGACCTGAGCAGCAGCATGCAGAGCACTGCAGCCAAAAGGCAGGCAAAAGTAACTCACAGAATAGGTATATTTCCTGCGCTAATACCAAAATTCAAACTTTAAATACTCTTCAGGATATACTGTCATTTTTATTTTTATTCCATTCCCTCGTAATGAAAATGTCTTTGAAGAAAAAGACTGTTATTCCCCTGGGGAAACTCTGTCCTTATGTGTGTCTCTGCATGGAAAACATGTTTCAAGGCCAAAAAGCTATGCAGCAAATACTGTATATCCTTTTTCCTATAATTTCAATCATCTGTGGAACAAGGTCAACAGGTTAGGACACCTCTAGGCTTCATGAGGTGATAAACATATTTGGTCTGGATTCATATTTAAAGGACAATTTTGCATTGTTATCACCCATCTACAACATTTTCCCCCACCTTCCAGGGAGCCACTGGTTTCCATTTATTCCTGTATGCAGAAGCAGTGTCGTCATTACATAGTTTGTCCACTGGAGAGCACTGACAAGTTGATTTTTTCGACTGTAAAATGTCTCACTCTATGTATCTTGGTCGAAATTCTTTAAATAAAAAAATCTCAGGGTTCCGTATCAAGATTGCTTATATGTTGTGATTATGTTAAAAAAAAAAAAAAAAAACCTATCGGCCAATATATCGGGTTTTTTTTAAAGCTCTCAAATATTGCTAACAGTATTGGCCTCAAAAATCACAATCCTTTTTTTCCATTAATGTATTTATGTTTTTTGTTTTGTTACTTGTGCAAAAACTGAACTCTAATGTATACTTATAACTACACTATCATTAGAGATGGAGTGATTAGTCGATTAATCAGTTAATCAGTCAACAGAAAATTAACGGGGAACTGTTTTGTTCATTGATTATTCAGTCATTTTTCAAGCAATGATGCCAAATATTTCCTAGTTCCAGCCTCTCAGTTGTGAGGATTTGCTGCATTTCTGTGTCTTATGCGATAGTAAACCGAGTATCTTTGGTTATTCCACTGTTGGACAAAACAAGTTATTTGAAGAAGCCATCTTTAGGGCTTTAGGAAATTGTGATGGACATTTTTGTTACAAAATGTTAACATTTTAGACCAAACGATGAGTCAATAAATCAAAACAATAGTCGGCAAATGAATCAGTAATTATCATAAGGCAACAATAAACTGAGACATTATGCGATACATTTACGTTCCGCAAATTGACTTTCTGTCTGTCATGAGCTGAATCAATGGCTGCCTGGAAGGTGGGAAAAACAGATGTAAAATGTTAAAATTGAAAATGATTTGAAAAAGAAAAAAAACAGTTGTAGGTTAAAACATGCAAAATCACTGGAATGTTCCTTTATGGTCTTACAGTAAGAATGCGACGCTGCTAACATTTGCCTGAGTAACTTTTTAAACTGCACTGTAAAAGCTTACAACGCTCCATCACGAATCCTGACAACCAGCATGTAGCAGGTAACACAAAGACACGCAAAGTCATGACCTTTTTAAATTATTTCTTTATTTATATATATTTATTTATTCATCTCAGTTTGGTTGATATTCTTTTTAATCATTGTTGTTGCACTTTAGTATTTTTGTACTCAACAGAAATGAACATAAAAAAAAAAATAAAAAAAAAAGACAAAATGAACCAATAGAAAACAAAATGAACCTAAGAAACATGAGTAGAGCAGAGAGCTGGCTTGCTGAGCAGGGAGGCTTGGGTAGAGAGAAAAGACAGAGGGGAGGGAAGGAAGAGTTAAGACAGAAAAAAAGTGGAGGTGGGTCAGTCTGATCAGGCAGAAGATGTGTGTGAAGCAGCTCTCTCCTTCCCATTTTCTCTGAATCATCTTCAGTGCTTTCCATTCACTCAAACTGTCCTTTCCTGTGTGCCTCTGCTCTCTGGTACTGGTCACGATATCAGACAAAGAGGAGCCTTGGTCTTAATTTTAGAGTTTCTTTCCTGCCATGGGACAGGAGACATGCAATGTCTTCCATTCCAGTCGTTTCCTCTCCAGTACCCGGCAAGTATTCTTTCTCTTCCAGACCTCAGTTTTGGCTTGGTGTGTAAACAATGAGAGAAAATGGGAGGACAGATCTGAAAGAGGAACGAATGAGAGCTGGAGGGAATCCCGAGATGGAATGGAAATGAGCTTCTTCTGCCCGATGAGACGCTGACTCAGTTTGGGGAAAACAAGAAAAACACATATTAATCACATGAACCCATCCCACTTCTGTTTACTCCTGTATGCACTCTTGCTTTAGAGAATCGGATTCACTGCTAAAGCTAATCCCCTCTGCTCCGAAGAAGAGTGCATGCTGGTAAACAGGAAGTGACATGGGTGCAAATGGAAAGCACAGGCGCTGCATGACACCATCTACAGATGTATATAGTATACGAAAAGTCAACCGTGCAGCCAGGTATTGTGAAATCTGGCCAGTATAAACACATACAAGTGGAGCTTTATTCTTCGCACCACAGTCTCTTGCTAGCCCAATACAGACTCAATATCCAGGGGTATTGTATATGGGAGGATAAATAGAGGTCAAACAATAACATTAAATAAAATAAAATAAAAAAAAGGGGGGGGGGGGGGGGGCAATCTTCTGCTGCGGCCCCCAGTGTGCTGTAGCCTCCATCTGGCTGTGCTTGAGCTCAGCTTAGGGCTCAGACCTTGGTAGACATGTTTAAAGTGGGCACACCCTGCCCCGCTCTGGCCACAACCTTGTATTCCTCTGCTGTGGAAGTCCAACAAGATCCAGTAACTGTTCATGAAACGCAGCCATTGCGTCCTCCGATCTTCCCTTCCAGGCTTGGGGATTGGGGGGGCAAAGCAAGGCCGAAACAAGATATGTTAAAGGAAAAACCAAAATAAGGGAGAGGGGATCGAGTAGTAGTAGTTGTAGTTTCCTCCTTGGTTGCCATAGTAACAGGGTTAGCTTGGGAGGAGGGGGCCATGTCCATAAGGCGTCATCCGATCAGAAGCCGATGGTGGGAGGATCACAGCAGATAGGTAGGGCAGCAAGAGAGAAAGAGAAGGGGTTTGTCCGTCTCCACACTTGTGATGTTTAGGATGATATGTCAGCTATTTTACAAGTTATTCCCCTCGTTTTATGTCTTTTTTTCTTTTCCTTTTTTTTTATTTTTAGAATGTCAAGTCTCTGTAGCACCCGAACCAACCCAGACAAAGCCCAAAGCCTGACCCTGTATAGCCTGCCACAACTACCCCATTAACAGAAAACAGGCCCAACATCAACAAGAATGACAGTCACAACATCGATTGAAATGATACTTTAAAAAGCAACACAAAATAATTACTCTCCTCTTATTCAAGTGTCTCAATATAATAATAATATTAAAACAAATCAGAACAATCTTTTTTTACGACAAAGAAAGACCACCGTCTCTCTACTCTGTCCTCTTTTGGCTAGAAATCTCAAGATTCATAAAACAAAAACAAACAAAAAGAAAACATTTTTGAAGACATCCAAAAATACAAATGATAAACAATACCAATATAAAAAAAAGCCTCCCCAACAACATCTAAAAACAAAGAAAGTAACAAAAAAACAAAAGCTTTGATACAGAAATTGCAATAGCGTTCTATACATGGCATCACTGTACAAGGAAAGGAGCAAATGTCTGGTAAAACTACCCACAATGCAATACACTGTCACTGACATGGGAAAGGAGGATGAAGGAAAGGGGTAACAAGGTGGGGAAAGTTAGAGCTGAAGGAGGTGGGGAGGGTGGATTTAAAAAGCAGGGTAACAGCATGACAGAGAGCGAGGAACTGCAAGGAGGGGTGGAAACAGACAGAGAGAGGATAGCTTGAACCGAAAGTGCAGAATTACTTAAGTAATCAAAGAACAATGTTGTCTTCCTTGCAACACAGAACTGTTTTTCCTTTAATAATAATAATAATAATAATAATATTCATTATAATAAAACCTCTTTTACAGAAAACAGTAATAACAATAAGAGTAACAATATTGACCATAATGCCTACATGGACATTAGCCGTAAAAATGAATTTTAAAAGAAAATTAAAAAAAATAAAATGAATGCTAGAACAAGAAAGAAAAAAAACAAAAACAATGAGAGAGCTGGTTTGTCCTGTGCGATGTCACTGAGCTCCATCTTTGGAGAGAGCGGTTTTGTTGCCCAGTTGGAGCCTGACCCAAAAAACCCCGCCACCCTGCCGAAAAAGGTGGGGCCGCCACTGCTGAGATATCAGCCCTCTCCGGAATGACCTGCTGCAGGACAGCAGGAGGGGGGAGACGGAGGAGCAGACTGAACCTCACAGACACCTTTCCCCTCCGCTCACCTCTTCTTCTCAGTCATGCACACGCACGCACACACACATATACACACACTCACATCTAATGTGAATACTTTGGGTTTGTGGCAGCAGTGTATGTTTCTTTGTGTTATTGGACTCTATGTTCTTGCAGGACTGCATCGATGCGTTGGCCAGTGAGGCACATAATGAAGTATGCCAACAGTTAATAGAAGACGAAGGGTGAAAGGGGAGGATAAGGTCAGGGCAGCAGGTGGGCGTCGGGGGGTGGGCTGGGCCAGGTTTGTAGGGGGAGGCGGTGAGGGGGTCGAGTCGAAAGAGGGAGGAGTGGAACCCCAATCTACCCATGATGGGAGGTGAAAAGAGGAGACAAACCGCGGCAATGAATGCTGGATGTCTGTGCAGAAATGCTGGCACTTTGAACCCAGAGGCCCCACCTGTGACCCCCACCCCTCTAAAGTCTACACCCACCCACACTCCCCCTCTCTTGCGAAGACTGCCCTCCCAGGGACAGATGGAGACAGACAGATGGACGTAGAGCGCCCCCGCATGGGCAGACGGCGGTGGTTTGGCGTGATGCTGCTCAACTCAAGTCAACACAACTCAGGATGGCTGATATGGACCACTGTACACAGGATGCACCCCTTCCTAAAAGGAGACAGAGGGAAAGAAGAAACCATGAATATTTGTACACTGAACAAAAATATAAACGCAACACTTTTGTTTTTGCTCCAATTTTTCATGAGCTGATCTCAAAGAGCTAAAACTTTTTCTATGTACACAAAAGGCCTATTTCTTTCAAATATTGTTCACAAAATTGTCTAAATTCGTGTTAGTGAGAACTTTTTTGCCGAGATAATCCATCCACCTCACGGGTGTGGCATATCAAGATGCTGATTAGACAGCATGATTATTGCACAGGTGTGCCTTAGGCTGGCCACAATAAAAGGCCACTCTAAAATGTGCAGTTTTACTGTATTGGGGGGGTCCGGGGGATGAATGGCACAACAATGGGCCTCAGGATCTCGTCACGGTATCTCTGTGCATTCAAAATGCCATCAATAAAATGCACCTGTGTTCGTTGTCCATAGCATATGCCTGCCCATACCATAACCCCACCGCCATGGGCCACTCGATTCACAACGTTGACATCAAACCGCTCACCCACACGACACCACACACGCTGTCTGCCATCTGCCCTGTACAGTGAAAACCGGGATTCATCCGTGAAGAGAACACCTCTCCAAAGTGCCAGACGCCATCGAATGTGAGCATTTGCCCACTCAAGTCGGTTACGACGACAAACTGCAGTCAGGTCGAGACCCCGATGAGGACGACGAGCATGCAGATGAGCTTCCCTGAGACGGTTTCTGACAGTTTGTGCAGAAATCCTTTGGTTATGCAAACCGATTGTTGCAGCAGCTGTCCGGGTGGCTGGTCTCAGACGATCTTGGAGGTGAAGATGCTGGATTTGGAGGTCCTGGGCTGGTGTGGTTACACGTGGTCTGCGGTTGTGAGGCCGGTTGGATGTACTGCCAAATTCTCTGAAACGCCTTTGGAGACGGCTTATGGTAGAGAAATGAACATTCAATTCACGGGCAACAGCTCTGGTGGACATTCCTGCAGTCAGCATGCCAATTGCACGCTCCCTCAAAACTTGCGACATCTGTGGCATTGTGCTGTGTGATAAAACTGCACATTTTAGAGTGGCCTTTTATTGTGGCCAGCCTAAGGCACACCTGTGCAATAATCATGCTGTCTAATCAGCATCTTGATATGCCACACCCGTGAGGTGGATGGATTATCTCGGCAAAGGAGAAGTTCTCACTAACATGAATTTAGACAATTTTGTGAACAATATTTGAAAGAAATAGGCCTTTTGTGTACATAGAAAAAGTTTTAGCTCTTTGAGGTTGAAATTGGAGCAAAAACAAAAGTGTTGCGTTTATATTTTTGTTCAGTGTATGATGGCAATCTAGGTTTGGGTTTGGAGACTACACATCTTTAACAGAAAGCCTGTATTACAAACAGGGGGCGGTGGAGTTTCAAAGACATGGGAAAAAAACAGGCAGGGAGCATCTAATGAAATAATGCAGTTGAGTTGCATTATGGGAAATGTAGGATCCAGTGTTTTTGGAGCTTGACCCATATCAGAGACTAAAACTCAGGGCATATTGGCCTCTGCTGCTTTGACCATTCTTTTTTTAATCTGTCTCTCTTAAGTTAGACTTTATGTAAGTGTAACACTAAATTGGTGAAGTACTCATTCAACAATAATTACAATGACCTACATAAATGTTTTTTGCCTCCTAAGGCCCTGATCAGACAGAGTGCTTTTTGCAGGTTGCAAAACACAAGGCGCACCGCCTTTTTTTGTAGAAGCCTACAATTTAAAAAAAGAGCAACTTGCTAGGCAACCACCAAATCACCTGAACTTAGCCTAACCGTGATTTTGCTGTGAAGTAAACGCACAGATCTCACCACACGCCTATCAATTCATGCGAGTGGACAATGGCAAAAAAAACTGCAAATGACGTTGGTCACTTTTCTGCTCTGAGTTTAAGTTTTCTCAACTCGAGGCGTTCAGCGCGCTCCTGCAAAAACATGAGGCGCCCAGGGCACATGAGCAGCACGCAAAACGCTTGATAGAAAACAACTGGAAACAGACGCCTCTCGCTGCAAAAACGCGTCCTGTCTGATCAGGGCCTAAGACTTCTTAGTGTTTTATGACCAGCATCTGGAAGGTCCAAAGCTGGTTAGTCAATTTCCTGTCAAAAATTACATCACAAGGAGGGTAAGGGTTGGGGTTGAATGAAGAAAAATTCAAAACAAATCGCCAACTAGTTAAGTAAAAAGCACCAATCTGGAAGAATACAAGAAGTTAAAAGGCACTTCATGTAAATGTTGACACGTTTTATAGACAGATATGTCACTTTCCACAAACAAAAACATCTGCAAAGGAGTGAACGTGAATAGATGAAATGGACAAATGCAGAGAAAGCCAGGTAATAAATGTTAAGTAAATCATCAAAGCAAGGTCAACAGCACTTACTACGTGGTTATTATATAAACTCTATAAAAATGAGTTTCACAAAGTAATTTATAGGGTGATGTGGAGCCAAAGGGAACCTGTTGGACAAGCTTTGGCTGCCGTCCTGCTCATTTAGGATTAAAGATGTGAGGCAGCTTCAGGTCACACACAGATATGGACATAATTTTCAATTGTATATGTAGCTGTTAAATGTGTTTGTAGCTATTTTAAATGATTCCTGTATAAAAAGTAATGATAATCTCTTACTACCAAACCATTGCTCTCTCTCTGTGTGTGTGTGTGTGTGTGTGTGTGTGTGTGTGTGTGTGTGTGTGTGTGTGTGTGTGTACACCTGTGCGCGCGCGCGTGTGTGTGTGTGTGTGTACCTGTGCTAGACCCCAGCCTGCTCCATGCTGTACTGCAGGTCAGGGGGCTTGTAGCTGAGGAGCATGTCACTGGTGCAGGAGGAGGGGTAACAGGCTGCCGCATGGAGCTCCCCTTCCACATCACACACTGCATGAGAAACACACACCTGTTACTGATAGGCCCAAAGAAAATCCACACAATGTTTCAGGTGCATTTTAAGGTGGATGAACGCATGTCTCCTACTGACCCGACTCTTCCCGCTGGTGCAGCTGCTGGCTTCCTGTCAGTGACGTCTGGCTGAGAATGTCCGACATGCGAGCGGAGCTTAGTGCCTTCCCGGCCAACAGGCTCATCCCAGACATGGGGTCTGCCTGATCCTGGACAGAAAGTGAACAGCAGTTTTACACACTGAAAATCCAACCCTACTGATACTTAATGAACAGCTTCCAGCAGCTATGATGAGTCAGAACTTTGTTCGGATGATTGGCTATGCCCAAAAAACATCTAAATGAATATGACTTCTAGATTCATTCAGTCATGCAAACATTTGCTTTCTTCCCACAGCTATCATCCTACTAAACGGGCTCTCTCCAGTACTGCACTGGCAAGGAAGATGAGCTGATACATCATACTCTCCAATATGCATCCAGCCAATATTAACATGCCATACAAATGTGAGATTGTTCCTGCCATCCCTTTTGCATGGTATCGCACATTGGAAAGCCCAGTTGATGAGTCAGTTTTCATGCTGCAGGCTTATCTATGGCTTCTCATAACAAAGTGTGATCAGTGTGGTCTATAGAAACTAGAAATGAAGTGTCACTCACATAGGCATCATCACAGGTCTGGATGGTGTGGTGGCGCTGTAGCTGTCCACGGGACCTATAGGCATCACCCTGGGGACCTCGCGAATAGCCCACGCCATTATGATCAGGCACCTCCATGGCCTGCCCTGGGGGCCTGCACTCCACATGCTCAGATTCTGACAGAAAAGATTAGGTATATGTGTATACTGAATATACCGTGTAATGATCTGTTTCAAAAAAAGTCAAAAATAAACTGCTCTGATGTTAATCATAATGTTGGAGATCTTTAAATGTATGCCAGCAACACAGAAGTGAAGGTCAGGGCCGACACTGGACTCTAAATTTCTGTAGCCAGTTTTATAAAGAGGTCTTACCTCTAGTTGCTGGAGCATTCCTAATGTAGCCACCATGCCTGTGTGTAGGGGAACTGTAGGGCGGGGTACCTCCTCGGGGAGGCCCCAGTAGCTCATGACCTTCTCCTGCCTTGACCAGCAGGCCCTCGTGTGGGTGGTGGTAGCCAGTTGGCACCTCATCCTCCTCCATGCTCTCCGAGTGCGGTAAGCTGGGGCAAGGTGCCTGGGCCGGGTGCTGCTGTGGCTGGACCTCCGGGGGTCGAATCTGGAGGAGGTGGTGGTAGTGTTGGCCTCCAGATGCACCCTGCGGTGCCGGTGGCTCCAAGCTCTCACCCTGGTTTAGCTGGCGGAGAAGCAGCATCTCTCCATACTCCTGGGGTGCACCGCTGGGTGGGGTGGGGGGCGCTTGGCACGGCCGGGGGCTCTGCCTCTTCAGCAGGGCGGCCAGGTCTTGGGGGGGCAGCCTGGGATCAGTGTGGCCTGTTAAAGAGTGGCGGGGGGACAGGAGGCCCTGCAGGGTGGGAGTGACGTGCTGTTGTGGGGGGCGGTAGTCCAAAGGAGTTGGGGAGAGCAGGGCCTGCTGTAGTGTAGAGGGGGTGCCGTAGCTGCTGGTCCCCACCACCCCACTCTGGTAACCATCCAGGCCGGGGACTTTGAGGGAGGCCCCCTGCAGGTAGGGGCTGTAGGAGCCGACCACTCCGGAGGCGCCCCGAGAGGCGGCGTCGCCAGAGAAGAGGTGAGGATTGAACTGAGCGTGGTCATAGGCTGATGTGAAGCGGCCAAGGCTGCGACTGGAGAGAAGAAGGGAATGCAGAGGATAATTAGCATCAACATGCACCCGGTCCTCTTTAAAAAGTGCAAATACATCCCCTAGCTTTCAATAATCTACAGAGGGCCTTCATTAAATCACTGCACACAGACAACCTAGCAAACACTTCAGGTGGAGTCCAGGTTCAAGTATTCACTGAGAGGTGTAAAGACATTTCCAAAGGAGACATTTTGATTAAGTGTGTATTACACGTTCTCTCAGTGAAGGCAGTCCTGGTTACAGGGGACTGTTTATGGGGTGATGATGTCAGGGGTCACAGGATGACTGACCTCCTACTCTACATTTACTTCCAAAACACTTACAGCCAACCACTCACCCAGCTACACTGAGGACGACAATTTGGTGAGGATGTCATCTCAGCAAAGTCGATAAGGGATTTACATTAATTTTCAATACTGGTAACAAATAGTAGTCTGCCCTTTCACACATGAAATCTCTGGCCTGAGCAACAGTATTAAAATAAAAGTTTCAAAATAAAAAAATCAAAAAAAAAAAAAAAATCAGGACATGGCAGAAATGTAAAACACAAATGAAACAGTGAGAAACATACAATGATAAACATGAAAAAACAACAAATAGCATGATGTGGTCTATAGAAACTATAAGTGTGTGTGTTGTGAGTGGCAAGGTCATGGAGAGTAATAAAACTAAAATAAAACTACAAGACGAAAGAAGAGGACACAGAAACAGTCCATTGGTATTGTTGGGAGGGTTTGGTCGCCATCAGGGGACGTGGTGACAGGATGACACCCATCACCTGTGTGACTCGGCGTTGTCTGCGCTCAGCTGCTTCCCGAGGACTCTGTGTCCCCCTGGCGTGGCCAGAAAGCTGCCCTGTCTCTGCGCCGCACCTCCCAGCTCCACTTCCTGAACCTGAATGGTCACCTGTACAAACAGTCAACGTTAACATTGTTTACTGATCAGAGTATCGCCTTTAAATACTTTGTTGCCACTGATGTCACCACCAATTACATTTATATTGAGAGTCACCTTTAGTCATTTAAAACAATACATGCAACCATCAGCAGAGAGAAAAATGGCAAAAACTAAATTTCATTGGCTCTTTACAGTCACCTGCTGCTGTTGAGGTACACCCTGTGCCAATGGGACGGTGGGGCGAGCAGATGCTGCTTGTTGATTGGTTGGTAGGGAGACGCGAGGCAGGCCTGTGGGTGGTGGGCTGCCACTCTGGCCCTGATACAACGCCGGGGTTCCGTGCTGGTACTGCACTGGTGACGGACCTCCTAGGAGAAGAGAGGAGTCATGAGAGCCAAATCTCTGGCCAAAGTTACTGAAAGCTGACATCATATCTCTGGCACAGAAACACAACCTGAGCAAGTTCAAAGTCTCGCATAAATTTTTCTTTCCAAAGTTTCCATAGTTTAGGCTATTTAAGCTTGCTTGGATGGATGCCAACTAAATATCTATTACTACTCTTCAGCTACTTCTTAGGCTTGGTCCTGACCCGCATCCTAACTAATAGTACTGTTGCTATGAGTAAATACAATCAGTAGTTATCTCAACATATCAATCACAAGTTATTGTGTTCTTGATGACCGACATGTTTACTCACCTGCCCCGGGTCGCACTTCATTGTGTCAGCATAAACTACGCCTTCTTGTACATTATTCATAACACAATGTCAAAAATGAATATATGTCAGATGTCAAGTGTTTGTGTACAGATGACAAAAGCCAGTGAGTAATCAAGAGACTTGCACTCCCAGCAAGTGTCAAGGCTAGTGTCTATTTAAAAAAAAACAAATAAAAATATAAGAAGTCAACTGTCATATAACCGTGAATAAAAAATTCAATAACCCTAACCCAGATCAGAGGAAGATGGATCTATCAATTTCTACTTAAAATCCCAAGTTAGAAATGCCACTGCATCTACATCAGTTACAAGGTAAGAAGCATTTACAGCACTTGAGCAACAGTGTTACTAACCATGCCCTTGCATTATGCCTGCAGAGCCAGGCGGAGGGCTCTGGTTGGGCTGTCTGAAGAGGTGGTTGCTGGGATGTGTTGGCGGAGGGCTGGAGGGCTGGATATGCAACCTGAGGGAGGACAAGACAGAGTAGGAGAGGAGAAGAGAGAGATACGACAATGATGTAACACTTCAGTCGATAGCACTGCACCACAGTATCAAGTTCATTGTTCGCTGTTCAATAGCGGATGAGTAATGTGTGTGTGTGTGTGTGTGTGTGTGTGTGTGTGTGTGTGTGTGTGTGTGTGTGTGTATTCACCTCTGGAGCTGGTGGGTTAGGTGACTGGGCTGGCTCTCTCCATGGCCTAAAGACAGACCCTGCAGGCAAAGAGAAATCAAATTTGACTCAAAGCTTCAATATAATGATTTGTTAATGTGAGACTGACTGAGATGATTTAAGTGCTTATATAAAGTGTTCGTGACCCAAACAAAAGGAATCAAGCGGAAGAGACAAATGAGGCCACAGCGCAGGACATCCAAGCCCCAGGTGAATCAAATCAATAGCACTTTCTATGAAGCTTATATCTATGCTTTATAGATACCCACGCAGTTCAATATAATGCATGCACAATGTAAGAGTTGCTATAAACCTTCACAATGCAAGTACGATCTCTATGCTTTACAAGGTCAAATAACTCATTCGGCACGAGAGGTTATAAACTTGTACTAACATCACGTTGCTTTCTGTAACCACCATGGATGGAGAGGGTAGTTTTGGCTTATAATGACATCTTTATGACAGCTATTTGTCCGCTTCAAATACCTGGATTTGCTGGTGGAGGATTTGTTGCTCTTGCTGGTAGAGGATATGCTGTTGCTGGGTGTGCTCCAGGAATCGCTCATCTTGCTGGGCAGCGTACATTTTCTGGAGCTGCTCACACTCCTGTAGGAAACACAGACATGGACCCCCAAATATTACATTCACATGCTAACAATTAAAGTAATTTCAACTGAGGGCAATGTGTTGGATCTAGAAAAAAACATTTTTTTATTTAAACATTTAAAAAAAGTGATCCAACCATGGCTGAAATTTAGTTTTTCTAAGCTCATCAAGGATAGCTGACAAAATCTACTGTGTCAAAATTTAATTTATTATTCTTGTCTTGCCAGATGAAAATTTACAGTATATCAATGAATCAACAGCAAGTGGTAATGCGCGACCTTTATACAATACCATTTAAAATATTTGTAAGAAATCACCATCTTGCTAGCAATTACAACTGCAGCAAATCTCAGCACTAACTGTGTGTAATTAGTTCAGGATGTTTAGTGTTCAGAGGCAACACCTTCATCTACTTTACAGCTCCCAGTGGAACCAAAGTTTAACACCATGTGTCATCCTCTGGCTGACTGTTATCCTAAAGATAGTCAAATGGCTTGAACAACACAGGTGCACTCATACAATTAAGCTAATGCTTTGGTTAATGATACTAATCACATTGAGTTACATTTAGTTGCAGAATGGAAGTCTGAACCAATTTCCTACCATGTGCGAGTGACATGGTGAAACCTAATGTCTAAGCATTCTGTGACGTCTAAACTCATGAAAACAACAGGTTTGCCAGCTTGTGTGACCAGCTACAACACGTATGATGTACTCTGAGGTCGTATAACCGTCCCTGCACTTGTTTACTCCCACTTTCTTCCCAGTTGTAGAATCTGCACACACTTAGTAGTAGAAATTTTGATCAAAAAAATACCTAGGAAAATCATTTCCTAGGTATATTTCGCCTGTGGGTGTTAACCTCTCCTCTGCCCATTTAACCCTCTTAACACTTGGGAGTAATGATAATCCCAGCACGTCAGTGCATGCCTAAAATTAAGCACCCACTGCGAACGTTATGATTATCCTTCTCCTTACTTACGCCTCCTACTGGGTGAGGTAATCTCATTGCAGTGTCACTGCGAATGATGTGATGTCTCAAGAAGCAGCTTGCGGTTTTCTCAGGTGAAAGACTCAGTATGTATACTGAGTACTACTATACATGTTGTGCATCAAGATTACAGTAAATCTAAATTGAGTCAGTGTTTAATAACAATGCTCAGACTCAGATGCTGCTGGCAGGATAAGACCTTATCCCTGATGCTAGCACGTCAGAAGGCCTGATCTGAACTCCAGAGGCAAACACAGTTAGTCAGAGATGAATAATGGCACTGAGCTTACTCTGATTAACACTGCACTAATACTGCAACCAGAAGTTAGCTGACACCATTAGCTTCTTACTGTGGCTTGACTGTTTCTGTTATGCACTGAAATGGTTACCGAGACCAGAGGAGCGAGCATGAGGAGGCAGAATGCTCATCACTGTGGTCCACATCCAGTGAGTGACTGCTCCTACACTGACTGCTGCATCACTGAGTTTACCTGAGCGCATAAAGCAGATTTGCAGTGCCAGGGATCTTGGCTTGTAAACCTAAGAGAGTCAAAATGGCATCAGACTAGCTGCACTGTATCACTGTTTCCTTGAGTGCACCTACCAGAACCCTCCACAGAAATGTTGCCTTTTATCTCCTACAGATACTGAGAAAAAAGAACTCAATTTCTCTTTTACATAAAGCTAGGCAAGCAAGGAAACAATGGAGACAATATCGCTTGATATTAAGTAGAGTGATGTACCTGTTTGAGTTGCTTAATGAGGCTGCTGTTCTCTAGATGAGCCTTGAAGGCCTGAATGGTGGCGGCGCCGTCAGAGAACCGCCTGACAGGTGAGAAGCGCTCCATGGGGAGATGAAGGGTGTTACAGTCCTTGTAGCAGGATCTGAGAAAGGGGACCACACACAGGAGCAGACACAAACACGTGTACACAAATACACAAATACACACACACACACACACACGCGCGCGCAACGAGACAGATAACACAGACACATCGACACGCACATATTCAGTCATACAGACACAGAAACAGACATGAGAAGCTTGAGCTCTTCAAACTTACACAAAATATCATAAGTTAAAGTATCTGAGTGTGATACACTAAGTGTAGAAAACATTACGACCTCAAAGTTCACACATAATTAAACTAATCCAGTAGCTAGCCTATCCTTTAAATTATATCTTCCATCCTGTCTATCATGACAGAGGAGGAGGACTGTGCAAACGACTTCGACTCAGTGTTTGGAAGCTAGTACCAATATTTTGACAGTTGCACAGTGACTACATTTTATGTCACTTTTAAACCTTTGACACATTGTCTCAGAGGTCACTGCACCTCATTAACAGCTGAAGTCAATGGCACAAAAACGTTCATTTCACAGTTGATCATCAGTTAAAGGTAAGTTACATATACATACCATTGTAATGGAAGTTCATCTAAGGGCAACACTGCCAAAATAGGACATTAAAGGAATGCTTCTTGAGGGTTTTTTTCTACAAATAAGCTCTTTGTTGCTTTACGTATCTCTGTGCAGTGCTAAGGAGATAAGCTAGTTTTCATTGCACAGTAAATAGGAACATAAACAATGTGACAACTATGTGTCGGCATGCTTCATAGAGAACTAAATTACTGAACACGGATATTTGAGAGGACTGAATGATACAGCTGTCACCTTCACAAAGAAATACATTTTACATCAAAAACAATGGCCAGTGGATCACAGCCTTTTGCTTGCCAAAAAGTATCCCATAATAAACAAAGACACAGCATCTGACTTTACACATCCATTGTAGCTCAACAGAGCATGCTTTTGTTAACAACAGGCACAAATGTATCTATATCAAGCCACAATTTAGACACAAGTACACCCAGAATCTCCAAAGATTTTTTAAACTGAGTTGGAGGACAACAGCTAGAATTACTACATGGACAACACCAAAACACAAAAATATGACCGCTATTGACCAATCTGATCAATCTTTGGACTGAACCTGTCACATACCTATGGAGTGAAAATAGTCTCAATATTATTTGTAAATGTGTATTCCATGATTTGTAACTGAAAAAAAAACGATTTGAAAATGTTTTACTTACAGACTTGTAACTTCAGCTTCTCAGATCTGATCCTTTTCGCTTTCAAAAAGCTTCCTGCGCATACAAATGTCTCGTGTTACTCACGGATCAGGTTACTTTCGCTTTCGGGATTTTGAGACTATTTTAACACTGGTCCCAGCTCCACAGATTCGTAAATGCACGATGCCTTTAAGTGCTGGTGGAAAACTGGGACATCTGGGCTTTCGGCGTATTTGTGTTTAATTTCAAAGTGGGAAAGACGTTTTTCTAAATAGACAGAATAGCTTGTCGCCCCTCGATTAGAGCACATGCATTTACCAACCACAGACTCATATATTTACATTTATAGGTTACTGAATAGAGTCTGTGGTTGGTAAATGCATGTGCTCTAACACGAATATGCCGACAGCCCAGATGTCCCAGTTTTCCACCAGCACTTAACGGCATCGTGCATTTACGAATCTGTGGAGCTGGGACCAGTGTTAAAATAGTCTCAAAATCCTGAAAGCGAAAGTAACCTGATCCGTGCGTAACACGAGACATTTGTATGCGCAGGAAGCTTTTTGAAAGCGAAAAGGATCAGATCTGAGAAGCTGAAGTTACAAGTCTGTAAGTAAAATATTTTCAAATCGTTTTTTTTCAGTTACAAATCTTGTTTTCCAGTTACAAATTTTGTTTTTCAGTTACAAATCTTGTTTTTCAGTTACAAATCATGTAATACACATTTACAAATAATATTGAGACTATTTTCACTCCATACATACCTGCTCTTCCAGGTTTGTGGGGAAGACACAGTTAGTCTGAATAGTGGTTTACTGGTGATGTGGAGATATGTCTGTCATGTGCCACACCCTCCACCTCCAAAACCACTATTGACAAAAAAAAAATATGCTTCCTCTTTGGAAGGTGCACAACCTTCACTTGGTGCGAGTACATCATCACCAATGTGTGCGTGAAATCAGCTGTGTGTGTAAGTGAGTGTGTGTGTGTGTGTGTGTGTGTGTGTGTGTGTGTGTGAGAGAGGGAGAAAAAAGACAAAGTTAGGCTTAATATGCCCATTTAATGTGAGTGTGTGTTTGTGTGTGTATTTGTGCATATACAGCTCGGAGCGGGCGTGTCCCCTCACCGGGTGTGTGTGTCGGGGGCCCAGCCCCCCCTCTGGCGGGGGCCCTGGGGCCGCTGTGACTCTGCCGAGGGCTCGCCATGCGATGTGCTCGTGAGCGCGTGCGTCGTGTGCCGCTTGGAGCGGTTCGCCAGGTACCTGGGCCGCAGGGAGGGGGGAGGACGGGGGTGAGGGTGGGAGACAGGAAGCAGCGCTGGTCAGCTCTCTGTCCTCATTGGCTAATGGAGACGGGGGGAAAGGCCCGCCCCTTCCCACCTCTGCCAATGGGTGCCATCATTCATATCATCTTAGCCAATCAGAAAAACATAGAATAAAATTACACCATAGATGGATGTTATAGCTTACGGGTATCCCACAACCCCCCAGCTTCCAATTTAAGGATTGGACTGGTTGCCTTTTTTTTTTTAAATGATTGGTTTTGCAAGCTTCAGAGTTAGCAAAGCTGTGTGAGAAAGCGTGAGAAAGTCCGGAGAATAATTTGGCACTTATTGAAATGAGAGAGATAAAGAAGTTCTTGGCAAAAAAAAGAGTTTGAGAGATAGGAGGGCTGGATTTGGTGGCAGATTCAGTTTGGAACTGTGGCAGAAGGCACTTGTGCGATGGAGAAAGGAGGAGAGATGGGGTAAGCACCACAGCAGAGTGGCCACCTCCCGTGGGAAAAAGCAGAGCAGCCTAAAGGCACTCACTCCCAGCAACCCAGGACACCAGCGAAGTCTACAGAAGGTGCTGTCTGAAGAGGACCAGCTGGGAAACCCTAACCTGGACTTCTGAATCCAACCCCACAACTCCATATCCCAAACCTGTGTCTACCTTTACCATGGCTTAATTTCAGGTCTTTCTATGTCAAAGCTCTTCTTTTGGACAGTTTTTCTAGATTCTTGCATAAACATATCTATAAACCTCCACTGCATGGTTATAGTATTTGTTGTGTAAGCCTATTGCTTTGTATTTTAGGCCTGTAAAAGGTTTGTTTACATTGAAGGTGGTGATGCAGATCTGTATTCTGGACTACAACTGGTAAAACATTTTAAATGATGTGAGATCAAGCCTTAAGAGAATAAATGTAAATCTAACAAATACGGAAAACTGATGCTTTGAGAAAATAACTTTTAAGCTAGCCAAATCCTTAATTCAACATTCATACAGAACCCACCCGGGTTACGGGCCTTCCAGAGTATCCAGTTTAGACAGCACCTCTGTACAGTATACCCCTTCACCAAAAACCGTCATCGTGGGTTACCTCTGTACTGCCTCTTGGTCTGGCTCGCCATCTGAACCCTCCTCATCCACCGGAGCTACCGCAGGGATAGGGTGCTGAGGGAGGCAAAGAGTTTACCAGTCAACACTCCTACAGTTTATATGAGGGGAGAATATACAAATTGCACACATACAGAAATCCAGATCCTCACCGGGCTTGTGACAAGTGGTGAAGGCCCCCGGGGCCTCTTGAGGAGCTGAGCGTGTAGTTGAATGTTGGCCCCGCCGTCGGAAGCTCTTCGACCAAGAGGCCCCATGCCGTTGAGCAGCTGCAGGGTAGGTGGCTGCAGCAACGACTGCTCCTGGAGGATCAGCAGACACAGGAAGTGCGATTGGAGAGGAAAATCAATAAAGTTGACATTTCGACCCTTCACATGCAGGTTTCTGCAAATCAACTGATGACTTCCAGATGCCCTCTGATGTCAAATGAAAGAGCCCACGCCCAATCTAATCAAAGTGACTGTACCTTGTACTCCAGCTGCTGTGTGGGCTGCAAGCTCTGTGTGGGCATGAGAGTGTGCATTTGGCCCATAGTGGGGGCCAGTGGGGGGAAGGGGGGCTGGGGCACTGCACCACGAGGGAAACCCGGTGGCAGTTTCTGGAGGTCCTCCTGCATCTCTGTCCTGTGGTGGGAGGAGGGAGAACAACAGGAAGACAGGAGTCACTGGCTACGTCTATGTGCTGGAAACTAGCTCATATACTAGACAGTGTCTTATTTGGGATAGATTATTTATATGCCCCTTAAATAACCCACACTCCACAATGCCCCATCCCTGTATCAATGTACCCACCAATTAACACTTCCTATTTGTGATCTCCCACTGATTATTTAAAAAGCTATAAAAAGCTAGCAACTATTACATGTGATTGCTTTAAAACTTGCTCAGTAGTTGGCAGAAACCTAGAATTTACCATCTTTTGATTACGGCCTTAAATAAATGCAATATTGACGCAGTCTTCTACCCAAAAATCAGATAATATGAATGAAAACAGTGCTTACGTTTTGAAAATATCCTTACCCCAGAAAAGAGAAAAATTGGAACTGCTGAAAGATACAGACTTACTTTCACCAAGTCGTTGGGTTACTATAACCAGGTCTGGCATTTTAATGCACCAGCTCATTAACAAAACATACCAGTGTAAATAAAAATGCAAGGAAATGTTGGGAGATGACAAAGATTTTAGAGTTATGGTTTTAAGTAAAGTACTGAGGTGATTTTTTCGTACACACAAGACAAGGCTGTCACCTGAAGTTATAGACCGGTCAGCTAACTGTTACAGAGTAAAAGCACTACTTGTTGTGATACTGCAGCAATAACAGAAACATCACTTATAGTAGATTGGAGAGTTGCGTGTTTATGCGTTACCTTTGGTCTGGTACCCCCACAGTGTGCCGCCTCATTGAAAGGTAGCGAGCCATGGCCTCGGGAGATGGTTCCTCCCCTTCATCACTGTCCAGTGCCATGCTGCTATCCGGCTAAACAATACATACACACACATATTTAGTCATTGGCAATGCCCTGTGGTAGTGTGTGTTGCATGCCTGTGTACATGCAATGTATTAAAACATAATATACATTTTAAATGTAGTTTAATTCTAATAAACATGCTTCAAAAGTTCAGGTCTTCTATTAAAATCCCTGCTGCAATGCAGTGATCTGACGCATTCTTGTGTTTCACAGCATTTGTGAGTCAGCTTTGAGGCTGTGTGTGTGTTATGTTTGAGTGTGTGTGCACGTACGTGTGCTTATGTGTGTCTGACAATAGTCTATGAGATGGATCCCGGGCTACACTAACAGCAGTAAACTGTTGTAGTAGCCAGTGACTATAAACATGCAAATCATAAAAAAATATCAAGACTGGATGCTGTTTATGCTACAAAGAAGTGTTGCAGAAATTCCTTGCTTGGTTAAGAGACTCCTGTAAATGAGTGACAACATTTTTTACCAGTCAAACTCTCCAAGTTAGAAGCAGTTAAGGTTAGAGCCATGGTTGGGATTTCAACTCCATTAACAAAAGTCCTGCCTGGTCCTAAGCACCATCGCCGACTCACCTCAACAATCTGGTTCTCTGGGTTGATGAGCTGGACGTGGGGAACAGTCATGCTAACAGGATTACCTTGTGGATCCGTCTGCTTGGCACGACACACACACACACACACACACACACACACACACACACAGGTCACATGAGGATTGCACTAATTTTCTAACAATCTCCTTAGTGCAGTGGGATTTGCAGATGTGCGTAAAAGCCAATCAACTCCATCATGACATCATATCCACAAAGAACCGATTTATACATATTATCAATTCAGAGTATAAGATACACATTGAATTAATCGGCTAACTACAGGGTGTGTTAAAATCATGTTGTGACCCACTGGCTCTAGAAATCTTGTTTGCAGCTATAAAAACATGGCATAGAATAGCCCCAACTCTCCAAAATAATTAAACTGTGTTGAAAATTGACATATGTAGGCTGCAAAGCCACCATCATATCATGCCAACACCAATGGACAATGAATTACCTGTACAGCGTTAAGAGGATAGCTAATGGGGCGCGGTGTGGGTGGGGCAACACGCAGGGTCTTGTGTTTCTTGAGGCGGTCAGCCAGCAGACTGTAGATGGCACTGTAGTGATCGTATGCATCTGTTTGTAGAGACTAGGGAGGAGAAAGCAGGGCAAAAATAAGTTGCTGGGATGACTTTTGACAAAAGGCAGTGCTGAAAATGTAAATACATCAGTGCAAGTCAGCTACGTATTGGTGTCCAACCTGAAGCGTGCGCTCTCGGTCCAGGCTCATCTCAGACATGGCTATCAGCACCTGCTCATTGATGAGCTCAGTCTCTCTCTCTGTCTTCACCTGCTCACACTCCGCTATCAACTGGAGGGAGAAGAGAATGTCATATGTCAAACTTCCACAGCCTTTCCTTTCACAGTTTGGAGCAAAAAGTAATAGTACGACATTGACCGCTGAATACTTCTAGAGGGGTCTCACCCTGTCGAACTCTGGGTCCGGGTCTCCTAGCCTCATCCACTTGTTCTTACAGATCTGCTCCATGGTCAGCCTTCTACTGGGCTCCAGCACTAACATGTGTCTGATCAAGTACTCACAGTCTGCAATAACACACAAATATACAGGTGCACTCACATGAGATAAAAGCAACTCAACTGTTCGGAAAATGTGCAAAACTGCCAAGGGACAGTCAAAATTAGCAGCAATAGTTTTTACCAGCTAACATAGTTTGTACTGTTCATAGAGAAAACAACCATTTTGTCCACTTTGTTTTTTCTAAATTGCGGTAGTTCTGTTTTATGTTCAGGAAGTCCATTTATGTAGATCAATCCTGAAAGCATACTGTACCTAGTCTGCATTTCTTTTGCCATTTCAAAAGGTGACTTAACGTGATGCTCCCCTCAAAATCTTTTAATCAAATACTCACCTATTGTAGGCTTGAATGGTGGCTGTTAAAAGTTGGTAGTAAAGAACAGTGGTTCATGTTGGTTACAATAGATTCCCATTTTGATGTCCTTTTCATGACAGAAATAAGCATCTCTTAGTATCCACAGAAAATTCTCAACCCACTCCACTGTATATCCATTTGTTCTGTTCTCTCCACTGTGTATCTGTTTACATAATATGCTGCAGGAGTGAACGTTTTTATATTTTTTTCCAATGTGAAAACTTGTCGCTATTGGAATGAAATGTAACCAAAACAAATTCAAGCTGACCAAAGCCACTGTTAAAGGTGCCCTGTGGAATTTGTGACCACTAGGAGCGCTATGGAGCAATGTTTTCACGAGTGGGTCCCTGCTTTGGAGGACGCAGATAGTACGCACACGGGTGGGACAATTCATATCCTGTCATCTGTGTCACACTATTCTGCTGATCAACAGTTGGTCGTGGTCACGCATCAGCAAGCACACTTTGATACAAATACTGCACGATGCATTGTACAAAAAAAAAACTAATTAGCTTTGCAAATGTTTTATGAGGAAGGAAACGCACTTAACATGTTTATTAGACCTCAAGGATGCACACGGTGTGTTTTGGTGAGAAACACTGAAAACGTAACTTTTGTGTGTTTACAAGAAAACGCCACAGGGCCCATTTAACAGCCACCTTTCATGCGAACAGTGATAATTGCTTGATACTACAGAAATAGATTTTTAGTGGAGTATCACTTCAGAATTTGCTTTGCCCTCGGATGGAAAAAAGCTAGTGACATCTTGCACTGATTAAAGGTATGAGCTGGAGGAGGAAGTGAAGAGACATGGGAAACAGTAAGAGTTGACTGGAGTCCTACCTGTGGACATGAAGAAGGGGATGCGGAACTTGCCACTGAGGACACGCGCCCGCAAATTTTGTAGAGTGCTGCCGTCGAAAGGCAGGGCCCCACACACCAACACATATAACACCACACCTAAGCTCTATACAGAGAAAAGACAGCAGGAAACAAACTGAGTACATCATTTTTAAATAGCTCTTCAACAAACAATTACAGTCATTATTAATAAACCCAGAGCCCTATAGACTAATGATGAAATTGGATAGTATATTTTAAGACAAAAACCTCTCATTCATTCAGGATTCTTTTTTTTTTAATTTGTCTTCCTGGAAAGTTCAAGCCAGTTAGCTACACCCTATGCATACCTAAAAGTCTACTCACCCATATATCTACTTTAGGTCCGTCATACTCCTTGCCCTCAAAGAGTTCTGGCGCGGCATAGGGAGGGCTGCCACACCACGTCTTCAACAGCTGGCCTCGAGAAAACAGGTTACTGAAGCCAAAATCTGACACGGGGAGAGGAGACGTTTAATCAATCTTATCACTTTTCCTCCGAGTAAATTCAATCAACCCAGGAAAATGCTCCAAATGAACATGTTGACGCTTGTCTACGCCCACTCACCAAAACCACTAAATTAAGTTTCCCACCCATACATTCTTAAGTGCAAACACACACACACACACACCTGCGATTTTGATGTTGAGGTTGTGGTCCAGTAGCAGATTCTCAGCCTTCAGGTCTCTGTGGACGATGTTGCGGCAGTGACAGAAATGGACTGCTGCCACAATCTGCTTGAACTTCCTCCTGGCGTCCTTTTCCGCCATACGCCCATGAGCCACCAGGTGATCTACACACACACACACACACACACACAATGTACAGTTTAGAGATTTATGGTACTAATTTGTATCTTTGAATATACAGGAAGTGAGGCCTGTGATTCTGTTCTGATTCTGTTCTGATTCAGCCTAATAAATCACAACATTAATCATCAAGGAGAAATGCATAAGGTTTTTTCTAATTCTTTAGAAAACAGAGAAATGGGACATGGAGACTGGATATGACTCAGAGTTTCAGAGAGGCATTTCAACTCTACAAATAAGTGGTACAAAAGGCAAGAGGAAGTAAATAATGGAAAAAACATGAAATCAAGCTGTGTTCAGTAAAACTAAAAAAAAAAAAAGGTAACACAAAAATGAACATGCAATGCAAACAAACCAATCATTGTGATAATGATAAAAAACTAAAACCCACTTCTAACCAAAATTATAATTAGATTTAGACTTTTTACTTAGCAAAATTGCCAGACATTTTAAAGACCAGTCGTGCTTGAAATTTTTAATAAAGTTGTTGTTAAATGTTGCACAATTTCAAAATCAAAAGGAAACAAACTGTAAATGACAAAGACAATCTACATCAAGGTGAGTGAACAGTGGGGAACGCCCTTACCGAATATCTCTCCACCGCTAGCGTACTCTGTTACCAGGTAGATCATCCTCTCTGTCTCCATCACCTAAACACAAAGATATTGATAAGAACCAGGACCTACAGACCCACTGACAGGCCATCATTTAGTGATGGGCGGTCCACCCGTTACACAACAGAATGAGTAAGCAGTGTTTAGCATATAAAAAGAAGGATTTAAATACAACAAAAACTGCCATTTATTCAGTGTAGTGATCAATGTATGCATGTGTGCAGATTTCAACATGATTATGTTTAAACTGGTTGGGGCTGTTTCAGACAAGATGCTGTAAAAGTTGACTTGTGACAGGTTGGTTTGGTGTTACAATCCCCATATAGCTGGAAAGGTTTGGGTGACGAAAACACATTAGGAAACGCTCCCTTTTCTAAACTTCTACCACTGAGTCTCACCAGACGAAGCTCTTAGGCAGAAGACTGTAGTTGTACCGGGCAGCCCCCCAGATATACAACCATGAATGTGAAAAGAAACTGTGAACTTTTCCTGGATACAAAATTCTTTCCAGGTACATTTTACAATTTAATCCCAACCAATGCCTACAATCTTCAATACATTGGTACAGTTAACCCAAAAAACAATGGCAGGTATCATCAGATATATTTTATTTGCCCTTTTCCTAATTGGGCCATGGGTCTCAGGTGTACGATGTGAGCACTGTGGGTGAGTGTGCACCTGGTAGAGGCGGATGATGTGGGGGTGCTTCAGCAACTTCATGATTTGCACCTCTCTGAAGATCTTTTTCAGGTTCTCATCGTCCAGCTGGGTCTTATCCACTATTTTTATAGCCACCTAGAGACAGAGAGACAAGAAAGGGATGGAGTTAGAGATACGGATGAATGATGAGAGAGGGTGAAGTGGTGAAGAGAGGTCCAGATTAAGGAGGAAACAGTGACGGAAGGAGGGGGGTACAGAAGACAGAAAAAGACAGAAACAGAGCGAGTGAAAGAAAGTGAGGAGACAAAACAAGAAAGAATTTATCGTAAACCATGCAATATGTTTACCAGCTCAAAATACAAACAATAAATTCACATTAATGGTGTTTAGCTGACACTTAAATTACAGGCAACAATACCAGGGCACAGCCCCAGGGTTCTTGCAATATTGCTGTGATAACACAATAATCATAGAAGAGCAAAGTGCCAAGGAAATAACCAGCAAAGAAGCTAAGAGGAGGGGAGTCAGACATACTCAATCTAACATGACCTGGCACAGCTAATCCATTAACAAACACAACAATAAGTAATAAACACAAATAATTGTCTGCCACCGGTTGAGTTAAGAAAACAAGATCCTACGAGGAGATACTGGAGATTCCAGCTTGTTTGGGTAACCTGACCTGAGCCATGACCTTCGGCTGCAAGCACGACTCTTGCGTAACTGCTGAGCCCTGGACAATGGCTCTGGCAGTGTGGACGGTGATGGTGTGTGACAGGAGCTTTGCTCTGCCACTTACGAATGGGGAGACGTCTTTAATGACTTAATCAAGCGAAGCTAATGGGGTTGCCTCAAAACACAGTGTCTTCCAAACATTGATGGGCGAGTCTGAGTGTGTGTGAAAAAATGAAAAGCATGCGTCCTGCATTAACACACACACACACACACACACACACCCCCCACATCCGTTAAATTCTATTGAGTGCCATCCCAACCTCCCTTTTTCCCAATACCAAACATGAAGAAGAGGAGGTCATCTGAAGCCCTTCAAGGCTGACTTCCTGTTGCAGACAGGAAGGGGAAGTGAGGGAGAGCGAAGAGGGGGCTCCTGAGAGAGCACAGAATCACATCTAACAGTGGCATTAATCCAGATCAGTGTATGTCTGTGTGTAGCTTCCCTTCAGGCAGGGCCCTTCCCTTCAAGGGCATTGTACAATTGTGCAAAACATGTGTATTGGTAGAGTTCAAGTCCTCCATGTACTCATTTACAAAGACTGATGTCAGTTTACCAACCTTGGTGTTTTGCCATTTATCTGATTATTCCATTATGCAAGTTTTGTGGGTGAGTTCTTAATTTAAAAAGATATCCTGTGTTTCTTAAGAATTAAAATGGTAGAGTGTCACCCAGCCTTAAGACGCTTATAGCCCACCTAATACAGTTAGACTTGTATTTTTTGTATTAGCATATTGCCATCTAGCCATCTATAACACTGAACATCAGCAAAAATAGTATTATTAAGTATTATTTAAAAAAACAACATCTCTTGCCATGTATGTGTATATGTATGCATATGTTTGGAATGCCTGTCTATGTGGTATTTTAAGCTCTAGGAATCTATTCTTGTAATTGGCAGTCATCCAGTTTTGTTGATGTAATCACTCCCCTCTGCATCTTCTGGAGGGTAACAACAGGACATCTGGATCACACACACTCCCACACTCAACCGTATGCCGAAAATCTACATGTACACATTATGCTAATTTTGAGGACAGTGGGTCCTTCTGAAAATGGGGAAACTGGGCTACAATTACAATCGTACAGAGGCTTGGTGTGTGTCCGATTCCCCTTGAGTCAGGGAAATTGGTCAGTGGCTCCATGACAAGATAGATGCAGTGGCACAACTGGGGCAATTAGGAGTTAACTGACACTGTGGAGTTCAAAACATTTCAGGTTTGACATATTGGTCACTCAACTGCTGTGTTTCACCCACCATAAAGATTGGATGATGAATCAGTTAAGGACAGTGCTTAAGATTTGCATCCCTTGTAAGGACTGAACTTTGTAATGCTAACAGGCATAGACCTAGCTAGATGAGCAGTGATGCTAGCTGGTAAACTGTACTCAGCAAACAACCATGTGATCCGTATATATCTCAAAGGTTGGGTCTCCAGCTTTAGCTCCAGCCAAGGTACAGTAAATATGCTGTGACTGAGCCCATGTACCTTAGCTGCCTCAGGGTGTTCAGTCAGCTTTGCACTAGATTCTATGACTGGAATTTTCCATCAAAAGAGCTGGGGTCACACACACACACACACACACACACACACACACACACACACACACACACACACACACACACACACACACACACACACACACACACACACACACACACACACACACACACACACACACACCGACTCTAGCTTTACAGTACAAAGAAATAATAGCAGCTGATGGCAACAAAACAATTCAGTTTAAAATAAAATACCCATCTTAAACAAAACATTTCATAAAAATGTAATTGTTTCTTTTGACATTAGCAGAAGCGGTCTTTATTTCAGGCAGCATACTTCCCCTATAGGCTGTACACTGCAAGAAACCCTGCAATATGCTAAGAAGCATAAAGTACAAGCAAATTGTAATACTTGGGCTATAGATCTAAATGGCATCCAAGTCCCCCTCTCTTTTCACAATGATATTTTCCATTGGATCGATAATTACACATATCAAGGTTTCAGGTGATTGCCAGCTTTCATACAAGTGTACAACAACAATGTAGCTACCACACAGAGCAGGACTTCTCAAAGTCCGGCAAGTCAATCCAGACCCAGCCCATACCTCGTGTTATGAATACAATACGTTATGAAGTGTATTGTTTTCTATTTTGAAATACATACATACAATATTGATCAATAAATTGTTAGTGATGTTGAATATACAGTGTAGCCGGAGATCATTCACAGCAATCCTCCAGGTGAATGTGGTTTTAATGTGGCTTATTTCCCTATCGTTGACATTGTTGTCATGGCGACATTAACTGCTGGAAAGAGTGCTGTGTGTTGTTGCTGCCGAGCTCACACATTAACGTTACACCGGAGATTTGCTATCAGCTCCTAAATCGCAGATACATAATGTGTCTCGTTTTCTCTAGTACACGATTTCTACAACTAGTGTAAATGTGGCTTAAGAATATGTCTGAGTCAGAAATAAGTATGCACTAACTGTCTGAGCTGTGTCTGCCTCGGTTTCGTTCTGGCCGAATAAAAAGAGATGCGATGTTAATTGCGACAACAAGTAGCCTACCTGTAAACAGAGAAGGGGGGGGGTCTTTGCACAACAAGGTGTTGTTGTCAAATTTTACAAAGAAAAGTTGACCAAGAAAACCTAATCCTCAAAGAGGAGTGGACAGACAAATATGTGTTCATTTTGCCCCAATGCAGCACAAAGACCATGTATTTGATTTGCACGGAAACAGTCAGGAGAGTGGTAATGTAAAATGTCACTATGACACCAAGCACAGCCATTTCGAACAGCAGTATCCACAGAACAGCAACTGATTGCAGGCAAACAATTATATTTCTCCCACTAGGTGCTTAAAAGTTATAAGTGAGTTCGTGTCAAATGTTATTTTGTTATTGCCAATCGTTCTGGACCTCTGACCTTGAATAAAAAGCAGATGCGGACCTTTGAGTAATAAGTTTGAGAACCCCTGATATAGATGCTAGTAAGACCGAGATTACTGGGAGCTTGTTAGGAGCTTATACGCAGGCTAATGACCTAGCAACAGCCGGCAAATGTATGTCCTGTATAAACATATACAAGGACACAAGAAGGCATTGGCTGGCTGAGGTAGACACTGCTGTACCAAGACACTACCACGTTAAAACATGTGAGAAAATCTAATTGTAGACAATGGGTTTGTTGTTGTTCTGTGAGAGGGAAATTTTATTAGCACTGGCAATAATGCACATAATGTGTAAAAAAATACCTGCAGTTTCAGCATAGTGATGTTGTGGTAAAGCAATACACTGACTTATTAAATGTGTACTACCATGTGTGTGAGATAAGGGCATGACCTATGCCATGCCACTATAGTTGCAACGATTAATTGAATAATCGTGAAAATAATGGGCAGCTTAATCAATAATGAAAATAATCGTTAGTTGCAGCCCAACATGCCACTAATTTCTAAGAAGCTGTTTACACAACAAAGCATAGAGTGGCTTATTCAAATTGAGACAACATGAAAGTCATTTGCATATGTGCATAACACTCCATGATTCTTGAGTATGTTAGGCTGAGCAATTTGTCTTTTTGACAAATGACAGATGTTTACATCTGCTAAAATAACTGCATTACTGTACTATTAGTCATTCAAATTCACATGATAGCAAATCTCCAATGACTCTGACTAACTCTGGTTAAACAGGCCGTGAAGACTAGGCAGGTTCCAAAGTGTCAAAGTCTCTGTTTACAATTCATATTATTTAGAAATAAATGGAATGGACAAAATAATAAAAGCACCAGTATAATGCAATACAATTCAACAGTAACAGCCTCAAAAATGACCATTAAATTGAATCAACCCTTCTCAAAAACAGTTTTAACAAAAACTAACATTATAACCTTCATGAAGTTAGGATCTATTGCAGGACTGTTGTATTAGACTGCATTAGTTTTAGCTACAGGTACAACTCTAGACTAAACAATAAAAAATAACAAAAAAATTACATAATATTCAACAAGGAAAAAATAATTAATCACAGTCCTGGTTGATGTATTTTTCATCCCTATATTCTCTGATGAAATAATACTGGAAGTAGTGAAATGTATCCCTCATTATGCTATGATAAAAGAGCTGCAAGCATTGTTTTTTCTTGGTCTATTACAGAGGTTTAGATTTTTTGAGCAAAATATAAGTAAATAACAAATCTAAAATCATACAGCATTAAAAGTGAAATAAGATTTTATATATGATATGATGTTCATATCCTTCCAGCATTCTTTAGGACTCTCCAATATTCACTTTGAAAACATCTATCCATGACTCAACTATGAGACTAAACAGGTGTGGTGATATTATGCATGAGGTTAACCTTGATCAACAGGTGACACACACACACACACACCTGAAAAACATGGCATCACAGCTATCTGTAAACCTAGTCTTTACAATAGCAAACTAGAAGCTGCTTGGTATGAAGCTAAAACTGTGGCTTTTGTGTGTGCGTTTGTATAAAGTCACGAGGAGATCGCCATACACACAAGATAAGGTCACAGCGGTTCAGCACTATGACTGTATTATGCGCGTTCACATACAGAGATGAGAGCGTACAGGCAGTATGAGTCAGCACAATGCCTCTCAGAGATGTTCTGCTGTGTGTGTTTTGCACTTGTATGAGTTTATGTGTGGAAATGACTCAGTTGAGTGTGTCAGGCTGAAAGTACAAGACTGGGGACACGCTACAGTGTGGAAAAACTGGACATCACACATTCATTTGCAGTTTTTTTCTTCTTCTTCTAGCAGAACCCACACTTTATGGCAAATCAATTCTGAGACCTAACCATAACCAGTATTTGACAAGGTAGTTTTGACGAACACATAGATCACAACGGTCAGTTGACTTCCATTATCCATCATGATGACCACAACTTAATTACCATTTTATAAAATATCTATCTTTGTAAGATAGGTAAATATCCAAACTCTTCTTTAAGAAATGCTACAAGGATGCACCTTTGTATTGGCATCAAAGTTTTCTAAATTCTAAAATCTTGACCACCTAAATTGGAATTGAGGAAGACTTAGCATCTTACATTATGCTACCTTCCAATCTCTCAAAAACACTAAGTCTTCATACTACAACATAGAACAAACTTAAATATAAAAACTGAGCATTTTTGCTTTACTTGAGCTATATCTTCACTAGCTGTAGCAGGTCTTCCGTTCATACGTCCTCTACAGTCATATCACCTCTGCCTGTCCACTGTGATCATGCCAAATGTTCACAGTAGAGCTGCAATGATTAGTCGATTAATTGATTAAAAGAAAATTAATGGGCAACTATTTTGATAATCAATGAATCGTCACTTTTCATGCAAATATGCCAAACATTTGCTGGTTCCAGCATTTTAAATGTGAGGATTTGCTGCATTTCTTTATAGTAAATGAAATATCTTTGGGTTTTGGACTTGACAAAGTTAAGAGCAGACTACTCAAGAAATTTGAAGACGCCACTTTGGGCTCTAGAAAATTGTGTTTTTTACTGTTTTAATATCTCATAGACAAATGATTATTTGAGAAAATAATCAGCAGATTAATCAATAATGAAAATAAACGTTATTTGCCGCACCCTGCTCCATGGTATGGGTGGGTGATATGACTCTGGATGTATTTGACCATTGTGTACAATGTTGTAAATCGATGAGCAGGACTGCTTCATGGCAGTATTGGATTTTTGTATGATTTTTGCATTCAAGTGACTTATTTCGCTGGATTAGCCTGTCTGGTTATATAATCCATTTACAATTTCAAATGATTTTCCAGAAAATGTACTATATCACAATTTACAGGCCATTACTATGAGGACATAAAGTTCCATATACCTTAGTAGAGGATTGCATCCATATTGCCCACTCTTAGTGCACAGATCATGTTATAAACACTCTGGAAGGTGTGTATTCAAAGCAGCAGCAACAACCTCAGCTCTTGTCTATCACAACTGTGGCTTCTGGCTGGAAGTCCTTGCATCAGCAGAGCTACTACCATCATCTCTAAACAATCAATTCAAAGGCAAAGAGAAGCCAAGGGCCCAGCAGCCTGTCTGAAACATGGAGGTGGGAAACCCGAGCGTACATGACAAATTCTGCTGCATCCAGCTTATAGTTTTGGTAAACAAAAAACATACACTGTCTTCATTACAGACAATGAGCTCTGGCAATGGCAAGTCAGCTCCATTCAGAATTGATGGTTGGGGGCTGGAACCACCATCATCGCTATGGAAACCACCAGTAAGACTTCAATGGAGCGACCTTTCTCCAACTAGGAGCCTTGGCAACAAGCAGCGCTGTGGATGATGATGGCACCGAGTTTTTTAACTGCCACCGTGTGCTGTTCGTACATGGTTACGGGGAGGGACTGTGATCTCCTTTTGACACAACTAAGGATGCAGCAGAAGACGACTAGAGGGCAGGAACATAAGTCAAGCAGAAACACAGCCTTTGTCATATTATTCACCCAAATGAAATCACATTTGAGTGTGCGTATGTGTGCCTTTGAGAAACATAGAGGGGATGCTGCATGTTAGAGAGCTTTGCGTGAGAGTGTGTGTGTGAGTGTGACTGAGTGAAATTGTTACACAGTACATTAGGCCTGTTACCTAACGCTTGCCATCCTGCCTGCCCTCTTCCTCCTGCTCATCCTCCTCTTGCCTAAAAAACACTTGAGAGGGGAGGGGGGGGGGAGGCAGGAAGAGAAGGAAGGGGAAAAGGCCTGCTTCCCCACAGAGGGACAGGTTAGGACACGCTGCACAGTGCCATCTTTCACCAGTCTCGCTCACCTTAGTGTGGGCACAACAAGACAGAGAGGGCTTTTCAAAGTGTGTCTTTACTTGATCCTCCTTAGTCAGGTCATACAAGGGCACTGACCATACCTCCTTTGTCAAGCTATTACAAGTATGCACATACACAAACATACACTCACTAGGAAAAGATTGTGTCAAAATATCCACTCAAATATGATACATTGCTGGCATACAGGTACATTACTGAAGACAAAAAGCAGCATATTTTATAGAGATTACATTCAATTACGCGACTGACAGAAGACAAAAGAATGGCAACAAATTATTTTTAGCAATTGATCAGATTAAGTAAGATCTTAAGATAAAACTTCAGGCTCTTGTGATTTGTGATCAGCAGTATTTTTTACAATCTCAGCAAATAAATGCCTGATTATTTATCAGTAGTGAAAGAAGATTGTTTGTTGCTGCCCTGCAGTTGAGCACTTGCTGCCAAGAGAAATCTGCAACACTCCGACATGTTCTTCTGTCATCACCATACCTGAATATTAGCACTGACAATTTACCTAGAGGCCAGCCAGGACCAAAAATCGTTTATTATACCTGACTGGCAGCGATGGACAGTTTCCAAAATTTTCAGAGCCAGAATATTGGTGAAAGATTTCATTGACTCAATCAATTAATTGCGCATAGAAAATCAATTCTATTCAATGGCTGATAATGGCCGTAGAAAGGATGTGCAAATATGCCATCTGTTAAGGAAGGTGGCCAGCATTTGAAATATAATCTCAAATGCATTGAAACCCAAGGCAACTTCAGGCCTGATTAACAGCCTATCAAATTGCAGTGTGGGGCGATCAGTTCCGTAACCTCGGTCACCAGGAAAATAATTCTTTCAACAACTTGGCTTCTGTGTTGCTTCTGTGTGTGAAACCCAAGAAGCAACATGTGCATACACTGACCATTTCTTAACCAGCCTCTGTTCAAGTCCAACATCTCATTTAAACATACTTCATAAAATTTGAGCATATTTCCAAGGACATTTCACCATGACGTTGTGCTGGAATCTCAGGAGACATCAGTGAGTGGTGGAGATAAACAACACTAAGAATGGACACAGAACTGGATTTCAAATTGCAACATTTTGTAATCTAAATGATCTTGAAAGATTAGTCGATCAGCATAAAATGAATCCCAACTATTTATAATTAAAAATGCTAAACATTACAGCTAGTTACAGCTTCTCAAATGTGAGGATTTACTGTGTATCTCAGTTTTATATCATTATAAATTAAATATAATTGTTTTGGTCTGTTGGTCAGACGAAGAAAGCTACGTGAAGATGTCACTTTGGGGTTTGGGAAGTCGTGACGTGCATTTTTCTCTATTTTCGGATACTTTATACACTAAACAATTAATTGATTAAAAGAAAAAATAACCAACAGATAAAATGATAATAAAAATCATTAGTTAGATTGTTACATTTGTATATATGATTTACTAATATCTATCATTACTTATTAATATTTATCATTGCCAACATTGTATTGTAATGCATGTATAGACCATGTCAAACAATATATTCTTTGATATGTCAGTTAGTTTAAATGTTCATGAGCTGACATTTTTCACACTGGCTGCAACTTAAAGCAGCTATTCCTGTAAGTTGATCTGGGCTACTACTACCTAATCTTTGCAAAATCCAAAATGAAAATCAAGGAGAACAAATTGGTTGCCAGTGCTGCTGCAATAACTGAAAAAATAGATCTCAAATATCACAAGCAATAATGGTTTCGTCATAGCCTATCAAGTCCCTAAATTCGTACAGCAGTAAGAACCAGAGCTAAGCCTTAAACAAGTCGTTTATAGTGTCACCCGGAGTTAATGGAAAACGTACGTCCCTTGTTGAAGGGTCATGACCAGCAATAAAGTTTATGGAGAGACTTAACACTTATCAAGACAGCAGCAAAGTGAGGCCCAACTCCCTCTAGCATAGCGTCTCTGTGAGAGCATCAAAACTCCTGTTTTGACTTCCACTTCACTAGCCTGCCTTTGTCTAGAGGAGATGAACTTTCACTATTACAACATCCAGGCGCAGCACATGGACTGCCTCCACGAGAATTTGCAAAAATACATGGTTGAAATGGCAGTGTCTATAGGGGAAATAAACTTTAAACAAATTGAATGTTTTGCGTTTAACAAAACAGCAGAGAGCAAATGAGGCATAGAAAGGGACTATCCCTTCTAAGCTACCAAGTATAAATAACCAGGCCCCCTTCTGCACTGCAGGATACCATCCAGCTCCATCTAACAACGGAGAGAGTTGTTGGGCTATTTTTGACTAGTCAGCATTTCGCATTGGATCGTTATAAAACCTAGGCCATAAAACAAGGCTCCAAAGCGCATTTCACCTGATGAGTGATCATCATATCCATAGGCATGTAAAAGCACACTCCTATTCTTCTGATATTCACGAGCAACTGGGGGTGCCGAAACCCCTGAGCTACTTGATGAAAGTCATGAGCTGACTGGTCCGTCTGTGACCACCACCATCAACAGACAACAAGGCATCCCTTTCATTCGGTCAGTCCGCGCTCCACTGTCATTTTGTCCTCTGCCTGTCTCTCACACTCAGACAGTCAGACACAGCCACACACACATCCAGGCAAGCATAAACAGGCTCACACACAAGGAGCAAAGCTTCATAACCAGCTCATCAATCTCTCACTATAATGTTGCTACTGTACTGTCTTTGTATTACTCAGACTGAACACACTGCTCCCATACCTACTAGTCTGTAAATTACATTATAGTCATATCAAGACAAAACACTACATGGCAATCACTGACCCAAGTTTATTTTGGCCTCATGAAACTAAATGGGAGGTTCTCTGGGCTATGTGGCACAAATCACCCAAATGACTCGTGTCTGCCTGTCTGTGTGTATGTCAACAAGGGCACAGAGGAAAAGCTGCACACTCAGCTGCCTTGACACACCTTTATTTGTTCCATTCGAATTACAGGCTCTCCAACAGGTAAAGAAAACAAACAATTATATTGGGGGAGCTGTCTGTAAGTTTATGCTTGTGCTACCTGTATTTGTAGAGTGTTCAACTGAGGATCCATCATAAGGAGGGCTTTCTCATGTCACCTTGTTGCAAGTATGGTCCTGAGTAGAAGCTCCCCATCAGGCTGGAAATCAAAGTGCTTCTTAGCAGAAATATTACTGGTGCTGCTGTTGTCAAATGCATCAACTGAGGCTTTCGGATTAGTTATTTGTTTTGACCCTTTTGGCCTTACACTACCATGCCTGTCAAGAAGACATAGCCAACATATCTCAAGTGACAACAGACAGCTCACAGGCAAATAAAGCTTTGAAACATTAAAGAACCTGATCCAATAGGTCAGCACAAAAGAAAAACTCTACTTGGAATATTTGAGTGCTCCCTTCCGCTTGTAATGCCCCTAACTTCCCCTACCTACCATAAAAGGTCCAAAATTTCTGTTTGCAACAAACATTAACAGGCCCATTTAAAAAAAAGCCTGGGTGCAATGTTAAGTGTCATGATCAGAGTTATAGATTGGCAGCACAGGACTGACGTGTCTGTGTTTTGCATGAACATCAATTGTTGATAATAGTGTCTGCTAGTGAATGTGTCAATAATCCAGTATACTGCTAACTGACGCAAAAGCATATATGTACACTCAAGGTGTGTGGTGGCAGTTTTGAAACCACTAATATTGCCATGTTTTCCTGTCAGGGAGGCTTCATGGAAATGCCATCCAGCTATTAACTGAGATATCTAAATAAATACCACAAATTGGTATACGAAGGTGAAATACAGCTTTGATAAACTGGTTAAATTACACCACGACAAAATGGCTGTATTTCACTAAAAAGAAAGGATAAAAGGAAAGTGGTTTGTTTATTTAAAATTATCCTCTGTCAAGCTAGCTAAATGAAAAAGCTAACGTTACAGTCTATGGCTCTGCTATGGTTGGCTTTAACCAGTTTTCGTTGGTACTTTTACGTTGAAATTCATAGAGAGCTATCAACACTTGGGCAACCTACACCTATCAACTTTAAAAGTTCATTGTTAATTTAAAGTTATCCAGTAGAGTGCTGCAAACTTTTACCTTGTGTGTTGGCATCTGTCTGAAAGATATCTGCATCTAGCCAAACAGCTAATTAGCTAGTAAGCTAAGCTAGCTACTACAGTCGAAACGTTCTCTGTCTCCTCTTTTTCATCTTCGTCGATACCCTTCTCTCCGTCCTCTGCGCTTTGCCACACATTAACCTCATGCCTTTCTAGCTTTCCTTAAAAATACTACTTAATATAAGTGAAATCAGATTTATCTTGTAGTAAATGTGTTTGTATTCAGTAGTTAGAGGTGATGCCCCGTGTCGAACGGACCCCCCCAACACCAAGCAGCGGTGTCACCAAAGCGGGATGGCCGTTTTGTCTCCAGAGCCTGAAGGCCCCAGCGTCATCCTGAGTACATGGTCGAAAAGGCTTAAAATAAAACAATGACAACTAGTAATTGTTCACCTCTAGCGCTCGGACATCAGTCGTCTTACCTTTGCTTTGGTAATGATGTGTGTGGCTAGTTTAACAACCGCGAAATTTCCCTTGCCGATGGTCCGCTCGATTTCGTAGTGGCCCACTCGGGCTGGGGGGGGCCTGGTGGCCGAAGTGTGGCCAGGATTGGTGATGCACCCAGTGGCCGTGCTGGTACGACTGGAGTGGCTGATCCCGGAGGATGGCTGGGCTCGGTTCTGGGTGCCCATGCCTGCGTGGGTCGGTCGGGCAGAGTGCGTAATCCCGGCCGCAGCGGACCCAGCAGCACCTCCGCTTGACACGGCCGCCATCTTCTCGCCTCTCTGCGGGAACAACAAGCAGCCTTGCGCAGCGCGCATCGCGGGCACGCCCCCGCCCTGCGTCATTTTACGTGGAACGCTCCTCCGCAGCGCCCTCTTTAGGTTGTAACCATGGTAACGATCAGCGTAACAAATGACTTCATCCACAGAAACGTATTGTGGTTGCCTTGGCGACAAAGAAGTGCGCATTATCACTCTGGTTCCCATGATTCAGTGATTCCTTGCAAACTGCTGCACTATGTATGATCAGACGGGTTCATGAGGCTTTAAAGGTATACGCCGCTCTAACACTGCAATGACACATTCAAATCATCAAGTTGAGGAAAACAGACATTCTCAAGCCGAAATGTCACTCTGCCATAGTGATCGAATACACATAACTGACGTTATGAACATTTACACAAAGGAATGTTCACAGTTTCTAGCGGTCGATTCTGCAATGCCATGATGAGGTCCACACAAAGCATGTACTGTTTGTGCACACCCTTCTATTTTGATTGCCAATGTGTAATTCTTTAATTTTACATAAATATTTTGGTAGAAAATAATGGCATTTTTTCAATAGCTTCCATGTAATGTGACTCAGTGACTCCAAATCAATACCAACTGGACACACAGCACACACCTCTACTACAACTGCAGTTCTACTACACAGGTGCAGTTGAAACTAAGACTCCCCCACAGATTTAAGCACATTTCAAAGCAATACTTTATTTGCATACAGGACATTTCCAGTTTCCTTTCTGGGCCTTTTCATGTTGTGTGCTGTCATGTTGTGTTGATGGCTAGACGCTGGACATGGAAGCATCTTCCAGTCACAACACTGGACCTGTTAAAGTGAAAAACAAAATGTATTTATTTATTTATCCATCATTCATTTTGTATTAAAATCGAAGAAGCACTAAAATCCAATATGAAGAGGTGTGTCCTATGTCTCCAGTCTAGTATGTGGAATGTACATACATAAAACCTAAAATATCTATTCATCAACATTGCTAATTTAATAATTTAAACAAAAATAATTTAAGCAAAATAAAACGGGTGATTGCATATCATGCTGCTGTTTATTCTCACCTGTTCTGCAGAAATTATTCAGAATAGGCTGTTTTCTAAGGGAGATGTGGTATGTGGGGATAATATAATTGTTCTATTCTGTTCTGTTCTATAGCCGTCTCACCAGGTTGTAGACAGCACCACTCCATGGTAGAGAGGAGTTCCTACATCCTGTTACTCAAAACTGGATTACCAACTGAGCAAAGCAGGCAGCTGCCCTAAGTCTCAGACCCCCAGGGCCCCCAAAAGAACCAGGTTCACTATGTCAATTTGTTTGAGGTAATTTGATTAATTGAAATGTTCTTTTGGTATGTGCACTATTAAATCAGCTGAAATGATATGTCCTGATAAGACAGGCCTTGCGTTACCTAACCTTGAGGCCCTGCTTTGTAGATAGGAAAAAAGTGTCATGCAAAAACCCAGTCCAAACTTTGTACAGGCCAAGGTATTCCAGGGGATATTAGATCCATTTAAGTCCCATTTTAAAAAAACATTCTGATATTCAAATAAAAGCATCAAAAATATTGAAAGTCTTCTTAGCTTTTTGGGGGTTTCAAGTCTTTAACTGGTTTGGAGCCAGCCCATTTAGATTTGTGGATGTGAAATTTACCCAGAATGATCAGCAACTGAATTATGTAGGAAAAATACATTTCCTGCACCATAAACCACATGGTACAACATCACATCAAATACATAATTCTGCACATTAATAAAATCATTTTCCCATTGATACAACTCTTAATATCTAACCTAACCCCATACTGATATATATATATATTGTATATATATATATGTATCAATGTGTGACCAATTGCACATGTCACACATTGACAATAAAAGGATCCACAGTGCAAAATCCAAACATTCAAACAAATAAGAGAGGGTGGGCAACCGCAGAAGGTGAGAAAATTAGACAAAAATAAATAAATAAAATAAAAATAAAAAGAACATTTAAGGCACAATTTAAGAATCAAGGCGCCTATACAGTCAGCGCACAACTCATTGAAGGGAAACAAGTGTCTCTTGTTCAGTCCAGTCAATCTCAGTCCAAAGAGATCGGCTCTTTCAGAACTCCATACTGAATTTGAGTAGTAGAAGGCAGCGACATGACGTCATGACGTCGCACTCGGTTTGTTTACTGATAGATTTTGGATATCTGTGTGAGCGTGGAGGGGGGCGCTATTGGTACAGCTGTTTCACACAGTAAACAGTGAATCTCCTCATCCTCCGCAAGAGAAGTCTTCCCCAGTACGAATACAGGCCGTGACAACCGCCCACATTGGCCAGACTTGAAAAACACTTCGTGCTGTTTTATTTTTGACACGGTCCGCGACGCTGGAACTGAACTTACTCCGATATCAAAACCTGACCAGCGTACTAACCAACAATGCTAACGTTAGCACAGCTAGTTAGCAGCATTCCAGCTTTTGCGTTTCAAGTGAAAAGGAACTGAGTATCGCATCATCTTGTTGTCTTGAAACGTGTGTTATTGATTGCTTAGCTGATAGCACCGAGTTTGATGCAGATGCCAATAGGACGAGGAGCAAGCCTTTAGCTAATGTAAGCATCCCGCTGTCTCTTTAGCGTGTCTGTTAGCAGCTGCTGTTATTGTTGGTTATTGCTGGAAGTGGCACAGTTACGCGAGCCAGCTTGCTATCAGAGTAATTGTTGCTGAATGGGGTGGAGTTTTCATTAATATTGCCGCACCGGCTAGAATAACGTTAGGTATCAGTTGCCAGTTCAGGAAGACGGTGTCAGACAAAATGGTGTTAAGGAGTTGCTGGAAATCTCGACATAAAAACAGCTCTGGACCTGCTCCTTGTTGGATCCGCCGATCAGGATCAGCAGCCTTGCTCTGGTTATGTGTGACCCAGTTTGCTTGCCCAGTTAGTGGGGCGGTGGGGGAGACCAAAAATGTGGTCCAGAAAGATGCAGAGTTTGATGTCACCTATAATGACACGGTTACAAGTGAAAACCAGACCATCTATGCTTTCAATCACACCGTCTCCAGGAACAAGGTGAGTTTAAATAGACTAGTAGATTTGTTTTTCACGTATTCATATTAAGTAATATTGAGTGTAATATGATCTTTTCTGTTTGTCCTTTCTTTGCGTTCAGACAGAGGGAGTGCATGTGTCTGTGGATGTGTTGTCACAGGGTTTGGAGAGTCCTATCCTGTTTGTGGTTCGACAGAAGCAAGCTGTGCTGTCTTTTCAAGTCCCTCTCATATTAAGAGGACTGTAAGTATCCCCACTTTGTAAGCTGGACTCATCTGGAAGCACAATCTTATCTTTTCTTTCAAAATCAGCTGAAAAGAATCTAAAAATGTAGATTGTATTTTGGTCCCTCACTCCTTTAAACCCACCCTTTTATCTCGCCACCTAGTTCAACAACATCCAATGAAACTGAACTCGCAACAATATTTCTAGTATGTTACCTGAGATGACCAGCAGAACATTTGATTGCTGTATGTTTTGTGTAGCCTATTAGCCTAAATCCTCTTGAGGTCTGGTCTCAGTAAATCATATTCTACAAGTTGTAGAGTAGGGCTGAGGTTACTCCACTATGCTATGCCAGTATACACTATGTTTTGTGTAGTTGAGAATGTCTCATATTTTGCCTTTCAAGTCTGCTATATATACTTCAAAGACCACATACCTTTTCCAGAACATTAGGGTATGTGGATATATATATATATATATATATATATATATATATATATATACATATCCACATACTCCCCATAGCACACTCCCCATAGATATTAGAAAGAAAAAGGGACACATTAGCCGTCATCACATTTTGTCACAATGCCTAAACAGACCAAATCAATTGTAAGTGGACTATAAGGCAAGCTTTCATAACATTGAATAGGCTTGTGTCTGTCCAACTCCGTTTTTATACTAGGCCTTTAAGTATGTCTAACTAACTGCACACACCCAGATAGTACATAAAGTAATGATCCAAGGTTCCTCCTTAGGGAGTGTCTGGCTTTTGCTGCTGTTCTCCCCTAGAGTGTGTGTTTAATAGCCTTGTAAGAGAAGGAAATCTGTAAATGGTAGCTGTGCTTGTTGTAGAATTTTTTGTAAATGTGGTGGAGAGAGAGGATTTTTTTTTTAATCTGAAATCCCCACGTCAGATTTATTCCAAGAGGTGTTGCATTTCAGGAATGTCCCTCATTTGGAGATGTAATAGTTGTATTTCGACATTTGCTAGAATTGCAATAATTATTTCTTTCCTGGATAGAGTAAGCATTAAGGCCAGCTGTACTTTGTGGGGAGGAAGCAACAAAATCTGCCGCCTTTAATATGTTCTGGATTGTACCTCAGTGGTCATAGGGCGTGCAGCTTTCGTAACCTGGCTTAATCAGGTGGGACTTCATAACGGGTTAGAAGTTCAGCTGTTTATTAGCTATTGGCCAGTCCGATGTGATCAGTGTCTCCCACAGATAGTCTTTGCAGTTGTGCAACACCAGAATGGCTTGGTCATAGTCTTGTGGACAGGCATGTTTTAGCAGATCACTAATGAACCTTGGACTTTCACTTCCTCCTTTGAGATCCACCAGTAGCCAAGCTAACTGTAAATGAGCTATTTCAAAGTCAGCAGAGTGAAGTTACTTCTGTTTATCTAGCTTCTGTCACATGCTCTCTTTAAAATAATTAACTTCCATGTTTTGAGCTATGCCATGTGCATTTACCCAGCATCTTTTAGAGTAGGGTCTTTTATTGATTTTGCTCAGAGGTTATTGAAGAGGCATTATCTAGTTAGGTCATCAGATTCTGAAACAGCAATTGTGGGGAATGTAGTACACTCCTATAATATTAAAGAATCTAATAGAATAATGTCCCTCCTCATCATGTAACAAGTCCATCGTTTTGCTTTGATTTCTTTCTTCAAACAATCACCCATTACTCCATTCAAAGTGTCTGCCTATTCTGTGCAACCAAAAGGAGCTTCTAATAAATATAATAATATTAATATATTAATATATATTAATATATTTTATTTTCTGTAAATACAAATTTAAGGTCTAGTTAACTGCAAAATTCAAACCTTTTGAATGGGGATTTGAGCTATCTTGTTTTTTCTTTGTCTGTTTGACAGCCTGTCTCTCTTTCTCTGCTGTCTCTCTCCAGCTACCAGAGGAAGTACCCTTACAATCATGTGGGCCGGACATTGTGCCAGCCTCCGACCCGGGCCGCCTCCGAGACCCAGTACTTCTTTGTGGACGTGTCTACCCTGTCCAGCCAGGGTACAAACTACCAGCTCAGGGTCAGCCGTGTTGAAAGCTTCACCCTGCTGTGAGTGATATCTGACATAATCACGCAAACACACTGTGCAGCAGCTGCCTGAATTTTCAGCTCAATGCATTTGCCATCAGGCTGGGTTTTGTAGTATGAAACAACAAAATCACTGGTATGTATGCTATGTTATTTTCTCCTTGATTACAGGACAGACAAGAAATTCAGCTTCACTGCGTCACCATCCCAACCTCAGGTATAGAGCTCCATACCATAGCTTTGTGGGTCTAGAAGCATGACACAAAGTGCTCCTTTACAACAAGGACATTTTACTTACAGACATGTAGACAGACAGAAGACAGGGTGAGAGTCGGGGTGGAGGGTGCACACGGCGTGAAACATGAGAGAAGCAGAGGAAAGACGTAAAGTGAAAAAGAGGATGTTAAGAATGGAGGGAATTTCAGATTTTACACAATAATTCAACATGCAGCGACATTCTTTTGCCATTTCTTTTTTTCTGATAAGTGCTGCTTTTCAACACATGAAAAAGAGAACCAGCCTGTGTTTTCTTTCTGGCCTTTTGTAGCACCTCTGAGATAAACCTTGTGATGATTGTCACCCAGTACTTCAGTTTATCTTAGTTTCACTATGTTGTGTTTTTTTATCGTGGAAATGATCACCTCCTCCTACATACAGTATACTAGATAGTGTCAAAGACAGGAAACAGAAAATGGGTTGATCTTTTACTCTCTTCCTGACTCCTTATCGTTTTCCCTCTTCTTTCTCTTGCCCTTCCTCTCAGTACTTCAAGTATGTCTTCCCAGATGGGATGGATACTGTGATCGTAAAGGTCAACTCAGACATGAACTTTCCCTGCTCCGTTATGTCCATCCAGGACATCCAGGTACAATTACTCCCCCCTCCCCACCCCTTCAAACCAGACAGCTGTTGTCCTCAAGTGGCCCCTGGCATTGTGGTCAGCATGCAGTAACACCCATGGGCCACATGAGGGCATACTTGAGTTCACTGCAATGGTGTCAGTGCCATGCAAAGCAGGCATTGTCCATTTTATGATGTTCTGAGAAAATTTAACTAAGATTTTACTATTTTACTCCTTTTTATTGTTTTGTTTTTCATGCTTAATATCACTGTGTTCTTTTTTTAATGTTATCCTGTTTAGCTCTTCTCCCCTCTTGGTCCATGTTTCTCATTTCATTTTTCTCTCCTTCTTTTTAGTGCCCTGTCTATGACCTTGACAACAATGTGGCCTTCATTGGGATGTACCAGACTATGACAAAAAAAGGCGCAATCACTGTGCAGGTACACACACACGTCACATATATGGTTCTGAAATACAGAAGATACTGCAAACCTTTGTGAGAAAGCCTAAAGTATACCCCCCACTCCCCCATTGCCACACAAACAGTCGTGTCATACCTTCTAATGTCTTTGTCTGTCATCTAGAGAAAAGATTTCCCCAGCAACAGTTTCTATGTGGTGGTAGTGGTTAAAACAGAGGACGAGGCGTGCGGCGGCCCGCTGCGCTTCTACCCTCTCCGTCCTGATGAGCTGATCGACGCCGGCAACCGCAGCAAGGTCCTTGATGTGATCGTCTCCCCTGCGATCAACTGTAAGTAACCGTTCAGACTGAGGAACAACCCATATGGATTTGTTGTATACCGTAGAGCTTGTTCCACATTGGACTAAAAGGCATTTTTAAAATGTCCGCAGTTAAAAAGCTAACATACCTGTCCAGCTATCAGCAGGTTCATGATTGTGATGGAAAACAAGCATCTTTCCAGGAGCAACATTTTCATTAAACCCAGGGCTTCCAGAAGTAATAAATAAAAGTTATGTTCTCCAGAAGTGGAAAAGTTGGAGAGAGAAATTATGCGTATCTAAAGGTTTTGATTTTATGCAAGTTGTGTATGTCTCTCCCAATTGTATAGCTGTACTCATTATGCAGTGCGGTCGAGGTCATGCAGTGTAAGCATGTGAATAGGCATACAGCAAATATATCTTGTCTTCACACTCCACAGCGGAGGTGTATGTGATGGGCATGCTGTTCTGTCTGGGTATCTTCCTCTCCTTCTACCTGCTCACCCTGCTGATGGCCTGTGTGGAGAACAAGCGGTGAGATTTTGCACTTTTTTCTGCAACCAAAACAACAGTTAGTTACTGCGCTCACTTCACATTCACAGGCTTGTTTCAAATCTTTCCTTTGTAGTGATACACATATCTTCCCCTGTAGCCACAAACAATCCTCATTACAGGGCCTCAGAGACTATTTTATTAACCTTAATTGGGTTTTGTTTGGTTAAATGTGGTTAAAGGCCAGTTGTTTAAGTAATATCTTTTAAAAAAAAAACAGCAATTACAAGTTCATAATGTGCAAACTTATAATATTGGTTCCACTTCAACCCAGGGCTTTGGATCTCTAATCGAAAAATATAGGTTTCTGCAGCTGCACTACAAGAAGAGCACGATACTGAATACACATGTTTTCCTCTCTGTTTCTGCAGAATGAATAAGAAGAGAGAGGTGTATGAGAATCCGGCTGACACGTCGCCTGCTGAGACAGGTAACCCAGCAACTAGCTATGATGGACTGGCCCATTAGGGGCTCGTTAGAGGGTGTGTGGAGCATACCATTTTCTTCAAGTAAAGTAGATAGCATAATATATATTCAATGTTAAACTACCCATAACATGCAGTGTTATAATCATTCAACTCTTAAGTATGTTATGTAGAATTTAACATGTCTTTCACTCTCTCTCCCTCATGCTAATGTGTGGTTCAGCCTCTCTGCTCGGGAAGAACGGAGATGGTACATCGACACAGTTACTCCTATCTTGCACTAACTGCCCTTTGTCTCACCGTGTTGCTTGTCTGCAGATGCTCTGCATGCATTAGTTCCCACACTAAAATTTCTCTTGCCATATAAGCAGCATTCATAGAAAGGAAGATAAAGAGATGTGATTGACTATTAGTGCTTCACAGACTGTGTAGTAACATACACATGGAACTATTCCAAGATTGTTAGTTAAGCTTTTATTGCTTGCATCACAGAGATACAGACACGTGACTCACCTGGCTACTTGTTAGGTACAACTAACCACAAAGTGCTGTTACCATCCTGTTATTTTGCCTAGTTGTCTCACACTGGTATCCTTCTCCTCACAGCTGTACACTTTGTTGGCTGAAGAAACACATATTACATCATAGTCAACAATGCTAACGACCTGATAGATAGATAAAATCAAAGTTGTTCCATGAAGAAACACTGGAGATAATCATTGAGATAAATGTGTACACCGCTGATGTGGTTCTTCAGCTCTCAGTGTGTATATGTGTCTGTTCACTGCAGTGTAAGCTGACATGATTTGATTTTAAACTGCAGGACGCTTCCAGCTTTTAAACGGTTCACCCTCTCACTGCAGCAGCCACCACTCTTTTCACAACAAATCAGCCTCTGCACTACTCCGTACTCACACTTTCACCCATTCACTAAAACTGTTGTTTCAGATGTGTCAGGCGCCAGTTGTCTAACTGGATCCCTGCATGTGTAGTCGCCTCCCTCCCCTCTCTGTGTTTATGTACTAACAATTCAGCTGCAGTGGTGTTTTAGTATGCAGCGTTAAGATGCCAACAAATATCGGTTGTAGTGGTGCTTGTTCATGCATGTGCATTTTGTGAACATATACTCAACTGGGAGTTTTAAATGTGTGTTTGCATGTCTCCACAGGCAAGACTCCAGCCTCACCATATGAATACGGCTCCTTTGGTGAGTTTTGTTTCAGTTCTGGTTCTGGTTATGTCTTTGTACGTGTGGAGATCGTATTAAATAACCTTTTTTTTCTTCTTCTCCTCTTCTTCTCCAGCTGACAACGGCAGCACACTCAGTTCAGAGGCCGTCACTGACAGCGCCACGTCAACTGACAACAACTATGGCTACTTTGGTATGGACTAACATGGACACACACGTTTCTTTCTGGCCTAACACCGTCACTTTGCAGCATGTCTCCACAGCCTGGCTCACAGGCACAGATCTAGCTCTGGTCCCTCACTGGTTTTCTGTGTGTCTTTGTTCATCAGGACAGGAGCCTTTCAAACGTCGCCCAATCCTCAATCACCTTCACCACATAGCCATCCGCATTGGTGACACACTGCCGCATAATTGGCTGAATCAGTTCAGAGTTACGCCAAACCAATCACCACTATGTGAATCATACAGCAATGAGACTTAGATGTTGATGCATGGAAGTGTCCAGATTCCTAATCCGATGACAGTGAAATGAACAGCAAAACAATATTGATAGTGCAAACCTCAAAGTACCAACAATCACTCTAGTATTTCTGTTTAATATATTTGAAAATTGCAAAGAAATTCTAAAAGGTGTGATGTGTTTGAGCACCTTTGCATCATTAACAAAAAAATTCCTTTAAATCCAGACGTCCGATTGTCGCTCCAGTGAATTGAAAGCCTCTCTTCTTTATCCCGCCATGACCTCCTCCTCCTCTCCTCTCTTCCCTCCCTCCGCCAGAGCGGTCGTTGGAGAGTGTTGGACGAAGCAGGCAGGAGTCTCTGAGCTCTGTGGAGGAGGACGACTACGACACGCTGGACGACATCAACTCAGACAAAAACATTGTCCGCACCAAGGTTCGCCTCGTCTCTCCATCTCAATACACACAGCTCTTTTTCTTTATTTTTTTGTAAATGGCAAGTCAGCTCTGCTCGTAATGTACTTAAGGCTAGTTACTAGACACGTCAGGATGTTTGAATGTCACCGTTCCTTGCTGCGGCCCATTTTACGTGATGACAATCAGTAATAATGTTCTCTCCTCATTCCAGAAATTTCTATGCGTGTCTGACCTGGCCCGCAAAGACAAGAGGGTCCTCAGCAAGAAATACCAAATCTACTTCTGGTGAGGACACTGGTTACACAGAGAATGACAAATAACCAACTAAAACAATCAATACAAGAACACGGGTCCCTTTACATCCCAGTCTACGTCAAATAGATCCACATTTCATTAACCAACTGATAGATAATGACAGTTTGTCACCATTTTGACGTTATATCTTATGAAATCTAAAAAACAGTAGTTTTGAATTCTGTGCTGAAATTATACTTTATGCTCTGGAATCACAGCACCTCCTAGAGAGTCGAGTAATAGTGCAGTAAAATGAAGCTGAAATAATGAAGCACGGCATCCTTCCAACAAACCTATCATCGTGATTATGTCTAATCACTATCATTATCTTCTCTCCAGGAACATTGCCACTATTGCTGTGTTCTACGCCCTGCCTGTTGTCCAGCTGGTCATCACCTATCAGACGGTACGTGGATGAGACATACAAAGTACACCACACTCAACACACTGATGTGCACTGTAGATGGATGTTAAAGTGGCTCTCTGTTCTTCAGGTAGTCAATGTTACAGGAAACCAGGACATCTGCTTCTACAACTTCCTGTGTGCCCACCCGCTGGGAGCTCTAAGGTGTGTGTGGTTAGCATGTGTCTGTTTAGATACCCGAATGTTTTATCACAACCACAGAATGGCTAACCACATCCGTGTTTAAAGTGATGCTGAGACCGACTCTTAACTCTTGTCATACACAGCGCGTTCAACAACATCCTCAGTAACCTCGGTTATGTGATGCTGGGACTCCTCTTCCTCCTCATCATCCTCAAAAGAGACATTGTCCACAATCGAGCCCTGGTCCGCAACGATCTCAACGCGCTGGTAAGACACATGCACACAGACAGACGTACAGCAGACACACCCAATGTGTGTGTCGACCAGCAAACATGATTTTCAGCTCTATTCCTAAATTGAAACATGAACATTAGCACCATTTGCTGTGGTTTGTTACTGTTTGGGCACTCTCCTCTTCTAACATCTTTGTAAACCCCAGCTTCAGGTAGCTTATTGCATAAATAAATCAGAAATAGGAGGCATTGAAGGGAGGATACAGGCACATCCAGGGACATTTGGAATATAGCGTCAAATGTATTATTTATTGAACTCCATAGCTCAATTATTAGTTCAATTTTCCTCCCTCCCACCACCGCAGGAATGTGGTATCCCAAAGCACTTTGGTCTGTATTACGCCATGGGAACTGCTCTGATGATGGAGGGCTTGCTCAGTGCCTGCTACCACGTCTGTCCCAACTACACCAACTTCCAGTTTGGTAAGACAGCTTGTGTTGCCACTAGGCCTCCGTGTGTCCTTTGTTATGTCTTGCAGCAGAATCACCAGCTTGACGTGACATTTGCATCCTCCACGCAGCTTTTCTGTAGTTTCTTTGAGACGATGTACAACATTGTTTGATAGAAATAGATTTTTTGCCAACTCTATCCTCTATATTGTTAAGAGTTTTTATGATGAACAGCTGTCAGAGAGGGTACCACTCACTCTGAAGTCACTTTGGAGGCAAGTGGAGGGTGCTGGGTTCAGTTTCCTCAGTTTCTTATCTTTGTGTGCAGATATAGTGTATAGCCAATTTACTCTGTTCAGGCTTATATACAGAGCTCCCACTAGGAAATTTAAATTTTTAAAGGTGCTTACCATATATGAAATGTAATAGGGTACAATCTCTGCGCAAGTCCTGTTTGATTTCCCAGGTTAGAGCTGGTGATTTGCAATAAAGACAATAAATCTGAACTGCAATTCAGTGCCAACAATCTGCAGTGATTTCCTTCTTATTATTTTAGATGATACAAGGTAGATGTGTCTATTGTAATGTTTCTGTCTCTCTTTGCAGACACCTCCTTCATGTACATGATTGCTGGACTGTGTATGTTGAAGTTGTATCAGAAGAGACACCCAGACATCAACGCAAGCGCTTACACTGCCTACGCCTGCCTGGCTGCGGTCATCTTCTTCTCTGTGCTGGGAGTGGTACGTATATACACACACACACACACACACACACACACACACACACACACACACACACACACACACACACACACACACAGACAGACCACATGATAGATGAGGCCTGGGCGATGTTTAACACTTGCACAAACACACATGGAGCTTTCTTCATGTTTGTGATGGTCTGCTTGCAGGTATTTGGGAAAGGAAACACGGTCTTCTGGATCGTTTTCTCAGTGATCCACATTCTGGCCACTCTCCTCCTCAGCACCCAGCTCTACTACATGGGCCGGTGGAGGCTGGGTAAGATCACAGCAAGAAACATAAAAACCTCCTATTTTTAGCCCCTGGAATCATAATGGTTTGATATTAGCGGTGGTTGATTTGAATTCATTGTGGTTTTCATTTATTTTATCATTTCCTTTCTGTTGCATCCAACAAAGTGCATGCATCTGTTTATAGAAATCATACATGATCATTTTAGAGAATGCAATATTTAAGACAGTGGTAACACCATGCTTTACACTCGCTCTATTTAGCTAATAGTAATGCTGTGTAGTGGCTTCATAACCATCAGTTTTAATTTAACTGCAGACTGTACAGACAGAATAATATCTGCTATGTTTGTGTGTCACCTTGACATTGTCTGTGTGGGCGCTGTGGATTTGATCCCCACACTTTGGACTAGTGTTCGGCTGCAGCTAACATTCGTCTGTATATTTGTGTCAGACTCTGGGGTCCTGCGCAGGATGGTGTACATCATCTACACAGACTGTATCAGACAGTGCAGTGGACCCATGTACATTGTGAGTACTAGCCAGAAACGTCTGCATCAGTACGTTTAAGTGCTGTCATGGCGTAAAGAAACAGAAATCCAAGTTTGCAAGGAATCAAGAATTTATTTAGTTTATATGGTGAGACTGGAGATGTTCACATGTCAGGTGGAAAATAAAAATATTGCCTTAAATGATTGTCATCACATTGTTCACATTGATGTGCTATTTTTATTAGGCTAAAAGCAAAAAAAACGAGATGAAATCTGAGAAATATTGTGTAAAGGTTTATCTAACAAAGAGCTAGGTGTATCAGCTGAGTTAAACCCTCAAGAGTTAGTTGGTTGATTTTTGCTAAGATTGTGTAATTTATATGCTTCTATGTGTATCCAGTGCCTGAATTATCAATATCTAAGTCATCTTGAACACTGGCTGGTACAGTTTAAAAACCATCAATCATCTTTCCTCCTCTGTCTGTCTCACAGGACCGCATGGTTCTGCTCGTAATGGGGAACATAGTTAACTGGTCTCTGTAAGTGAACACAGTGTTTCTTCTTTTACTTAAAGACAATAAAAGTTTAAATGTTAAGTGCAGGACTAAACGATGACATCATCTCCCTGCTCCCTCTCTGCAGAGCTGCCTACGGCCTCATAGAGAGACCTAATGACTTCGCCTCCTATCTGTTGGCCATCGCCATCTGCAACCTGCTGCTCTACTTTGCCTTTTACATCATTATGAAGGTGTGTGTTCGCGTGTATCCATGTTGTTAAGTAGCGTTTAGGTTTATAAAAGAACAGAAATGTTTTGTATATCTGAAGCTATTTTCTTTTCTGTGTGTGTTTAGCTGCGGAGCGGCGAGAGAATCCAGTGTCTGCCGTTGGTGTGTATTGTGTTCACAGCCGTGGTTTGGGGCTTTGCACTGTATTTCTTCTTCCAGGGTCTCAGCACCTGGCAGGTTAGTAAGTCACACAGAAGGAGCATTAGCCTTTCACACCTAGTTGACATCCTCCCTTTAAACTTTTGGCCTGAGAGAGCACACATTGACTCTGTATTTCTCAAACTACTTAATTCCTACATAATGTTGTGGCATTAGTTTACGGTGTGTGTGTTTCTGTCCTGACACAGAAAACTCCAGCAGAGTCTCGTGAGCACAACAGGGACTGCATCTTGCTTTCATTCTTTGACGACCACGACATTTGGCACTTCCTCTCCTCCATCGCCATGTTTGGATCCTTCCTGGTATGATCATGTTTGTTGTGTGTGTTTTAAGTTCATTTAGACATCCAGCATGCACACTTAACACATGAGTAACAGCCAATACAGTAAATACTAGACAGGGCCAGCGGATAGCTCAAAATATATGTGAGATTTTAAATATGAAACTTAAATATATTGTTGAAATTGGAACCTGCAAACAGAAACTCTCTTTGTACAAACCCCTCACTTCTTTCGTTCCCTCCTAGGTCCTCCTGACCATGGACGACGACCTCGACACCGTCCAGAGAGACAAGATCTTCGTCTTCTAGATTTGTCAGATCTTCTGTGATGAGCTCAGCTCTTCCTCTCTGCCTTATCGCCCTGGTCTCTCTCCGTTTGCGTCTCCGTCATGTTCTAAAAAAGCACAGCCAGTAGCCTGTTTTTCCCCCCAGGCTGTACAGTGGGCACCTCTCTGCCTCTCACAGCCAATCAGCCAGTCAGGGAAGGGCAGTAGCCCCTCCCTCCACCTGCATGGACACAAATGTGCCAATGAAGAGCTGGGTCGACGTCGAGTGACGCTGAAGTGTTTTGTCCTCTCTCGCTGCCATCATCAATATAACTGTTCTGTTCTGTAATCGATGTTTACTTACTGCTGACGATGAAGATAACAATGTACACACTTGCTAAAAAACCCCCAATCCAAATTAACTTATTTTATACTGTCCACGTTACAGTTGACCTACAAGTCAGCAATGCATTTTGAAATTACTGTTTGTATGCTGTTTATATGCTGTGTGAGTGTTTGTACAGGTGTGTGTGTGTGTGTGTGTGTGTTTACAAACATAAATGTGAGAACATGAATCCTGTCCAGTCTGTCAGTGGCCTTTAATGTTCTAATCATGGTAGTCACATACTGTGCTCTGATTGGTCAGATCCTCTACCCGTCCTTCTCATGGGAGAATAATAATAATGATGATGATTGTATTTACTTCTTGACTGCCCTCAAGTCTGAATGCAAAGGGTTTTTATGCACTGTACTGTATGGAAAAGCTGATTTTAATGTCACTGAGCGGTTACTGAATAAAGGTCTCATTTTCAGATACTTTTATTGTTTTGCTAATTTCAGATGGTGACCCCTATCTTTGAACCTAATTTATGAACCTGAGCAATGTCGAAATCTAAGATACTGGCGCACGTCAGCCCCTGCAGGTTGACAGGTTGTTCTCTGTGTGAACAAAATACAGTATGATAATCAGGGTGTGGACAATTGTCTGTACGTACATGAAGAAATAAATGAATATATATAAAATTATATTTAATAAAATATTGTATAGAAAAATACATTTATTTACACAAACCTGCACATATGTTAGAAGTTTACACTAATCAACAGCTCACTGCTTCTGCTGTGCCAGCATCTGTAGAATATGGAGACGTCATGTAAAATAAGTGGATTGGCTGCACCTTTAGCGTTTTTCTGAAAGGCAATAAAAACTGAAGAGATTATTTAAAAACACAGTTCACTCACATGTCACTTACACAACCAGTGGCATAAATACAAATATAACCTGTCATGAAATGAAGCTTGACCTATCCGCAGCTGTAAAGCGCTGCGTTTTAGTGTTCTGTCCTGCCTGCAACAGCAAATGGGTTCACAACATGAAGATAAGTGTAGAGGAAGTATAGTAAGTACAGTAAATAAACCTTCAGATACTTCTCTGTGATTGTCTTATTACACCCAGTAGGAAGCTTTCCCATATGACATCAAAGTAAAGTAAACCATTTAAAAAAGTGTTTGGCCAAAGTCTGGCTGGGAGCTATGATCTGTAAATGTGACACTGAAGTGCTTGAAAAAGTCTCCTGTTGCTCACAGCTATATCGTATGTTGGAGGTTAAAAGTCCTCAGCCCTCTGTGACATGTTGCTCCCTGAACTGCCATGTCCTCTGCTGTCATCTCTTCCACCAATCACAGCAGAGGAGGTCGGATTTCCCTGAAAACCTTTGCACTGAAGGCTTCAACAAAACAATGAATCAAAGAGGGCCCTGCGTGTAAACGTCACACCGCTGACCTGTCACAGTCATTAATGCTCCAAAGTCCTCAGTGAGAGTCACAGTACAGCAGCACTGAACTGTGCGTCATGTCCTCAGTAATGATAGACTCTGATCTGGTTGTTATCGTCCAGGCCCAGCTGGACCAGGCTGCTCTTGGTTGAAGGAGCCTGATAGCGAGTGAACAGAGGTCTGGAAGGCAGAGTTAAAGGCGATGATAAAAACAGCTTTAGACAATAGATGGCAATAATGTGAAGTAGTAAAAGGTTATCAGACAAGTCAAAAATATAACTGAATGCATCAATGAATAACACTTGTTAGTTAAATGATCAAAGTGGAGTGTAAAAAGAAATGTAAAGCTTTCTACCTTTCTAGCTAGCTAGCAACAGTCCTCTCAATTGAGTAAAATAAAGTAAGTTTTAAATGTATTTCATCAACTGATTTTTGCTTTTTTACCAAATCACTGGAGTGTACTGTGTTTCATCAGTTTCAGTAATAGTAAATTGTAACGGTATAAAAATACAGTATATCAGCATGTCAGTCTATAACAGGTACATTGAGATGAGGTTGAAAACCAGACACTGGATTGTGTGCTCTTTATTTAGATTCAACACAATATTAATATGTATGTGTGTCAGTGTGAGTGGTGGATGGGTATGTGCGATAGAAGGATACATGCTGGTGTCTTTCTTGCGCATCTCCAGCCACCTCTTGTTGCCGTCGATCAGCCCCTGCAGCCTCTGGCCGTCTACCTCCACTGACTTCTGCATTGACCGCAGGCTGCGACCATGTTCACTTAGACACACACACACAGACACACAGTTTTAGGATCGTTCTAAGTACGATTAAGACAGCGAGGATGTGTATGTGATCTGTAATAATAGCATGGTTAAAGGTGTATTGCAGGTTACCTTGCAGGAGTGTATGATGAGTAAGCTGAGGTTGTCCTCATGGTGCTGGAGGTGATTGGGTCCATAGCTGCTCCTGGAGAACAGAACAACAGTTCAGGACCAACGACAATGATAACAACTGATAAAACCCCTTCATTGGTGCTTCACTCATTCTAAAGCAAATCTGTTGGCATACTGGGGAATATCTGGCTCCATCGGCTGTTGATAAGGTCCTCAGAAGCCCTCAGCCCACTGCTGATGGGGGTACTGAAGAGAGGGGTGGCCGAGGAGGTGCCCTGGGGTGCCCAGTTCCAGGACGGCTCTGAGAGCCTCACTGGGGGAGGTGGGGCTAAGGAGCTGGGGCCCAGGGTGTGCATCTGGGGCATGACTGGGGCAGAGGTGGAGGTGGTGGAAGCGGGAGCTGAGGTAGAGTGAGGTTGACACAGAGGCAGAGAGAAGGCTGTATAGGGTGTGGCACTCTGCCTCTGGGCCAGTGAACCCAATGCACTCAGGACACTGTTGAGCTGGCCTGAGATCTGCTGCAGGGACTCTGCTAGCTCCTGGACTTTGTCCGGCACAGTGGGATGACCTCCTTATGAGAGAGTGAGGGAGAAATGGAGAGAAAGAGAGCAACACAACCTCAGTGTCACTGGAAAAATATAATAATCTGATAAGAGTTTATGAAATATCAGAAATACAGCAATAATAACAGAGCATATGTCAGAGTCTTTGGTAAAACTATGAACATGTGTTACCTGTCCCATCCGCTGGGTCCACAGTGCTGCTGAGGTCAGATTCAGTCACATCAAAGGTCACCTTCCGTTCTCCTGCCAGCCGAGACAGATCCCCAAACAGCGGCTAAAAGGAGGAAGCAACAAAACAAAGTGCAGTTAATAATAGCTACAATTTGCCTGTATGTATAGTATTAACTGTTGATTTGATTTATCTTCAGAAAGACTGGGAAATGTGAAAAAAAAGTGCACATAAAAATATTAGGAACACAAAATTAACAAATTCAAATGCCCATTCTGTATAGCAATACTGTATAGTAATTTAGCTTTAGTACACAATGTATCACCGACATGCAAGTCATTTTGTTAATACACTACAAACATTTCATTCAAAGCTAACTTTATCATTCAGAATGACTTTACAGATTACAGATTACCAGCAGCAAAAACTATTCATGTGAACACAGCGAGAGTAAGGAAATGAAATGAAAAAAACTACAAATGTATTATATTTGTATAACTTATAATGACTAAAGGTGCTGGAAGTCCTTTGCACTGTATCACTACTGTAGGTCTGCGGAAAGGCTGGTGTTCTGTCCTGACCTCTTCAGCTATAGAGCTCTCCAGCTGCTGGAGTTGCTCCTCCTTCCTCCGCAGCAGAGTGTTTCCTCTCTGAACTGTCCGCTGCAGCTCCACCACATTTCTGGCCTCCTGACAGAACGAGGGAAAGTAACCAGCACTTATTTTAAATCAACCCTGCCTCACCAATTATTATTCTGCAGGGGGGTGGGTCACACTCCTCCCTACCTGCTGGAGGTTTCTTATCATCTCCTCGGTCACCCCTCCTTCCTGGTGGGGGTCCTGGGAGGAGCTGGTCTGGGCCTCCCGCAGAGCTGCCTGTCTCTCCATCAGCCGACTGCTCTCCTTCTCCAGGAAGAGTTTGGTTTTTTGGATGGATGCGCCATGTGAGGAGATGTAGCGTCGGAACCTGGACACACAGAAATGTGGGGTGAGGGCTTCTTATATTTTTGCAAGCCAGCAATATTAGGCAACTGTCTATAAGCTAAAATTACATGAATACATAGGTTTAGTGATACATCACTCCCCTCATACACCTTCAATTGATGGATATTTTGCAAATTGTATTTATTTTAGAATCAAAACAATGCTACAGTAGTTGTCCATGGGAAGAACTGTACCTCAAACGACTGTGATGCAACATTTTCATTAGATTGTACAGTAGTTCTCTAGATTCTTTGATCTAACTTGTCTTGTAAAAGTTGAGTATCCTGAAGAGCGCTCTATAAATAACATGTATTATTATATTATTATTATTATATACTATATTAGTATTAGCAGCAGTAGTCGTAGTATCATTCTGAATGAACAGTGCCATTTCATGTTTTTTTTTCTTTCTGACAAGAATACAATTCTACTTGTTACTGTGGCACTAAAATCACATATATGTAGAAATACTGATATTAATATTGATCAATACAGTGTTGGTATCAGCTTTCAGTAACCCATTAAAACAAACACCAGTAAGAACTGACAACTTTCTATTGCTCAGAGGCCTAAAACAGACTAACAGTACATCTGTATCCTGTAAATATCAAAATTGTGCTTTTATAACCACACTCTATGTCTCTCCCTCCTTACTCGTCCATGCTGCTGTGGCTGTCAGGTACAGGGGAGAGTGGCGGGTCGTCCAGGTCTTCTACATGTAGCGATAAGTCTCTCCTGTCACTGGAGGGCGCCATCACCTCTGCTTTCTCTGCCCTCTTTTTGTCCTGTTTAGGTTCTGGTCTGGGGGAGGCGCTCACTCCTTCGCCTTCTTCCAGCTCACTGATTGGACAAAATTAGACCATAATCATTGCATTCTCCTCAGTTAAATAATTCCATTGGCTGAAACTGAAGTAAAAACATAGGATGCGTGGACTTCCTGTGTATGACACACTACCTGACTCTGCGACTGAGACGGTCGCATCTCTCCTGCAGCAGCGCCACCTTGCTCTCCAGTCGCTCCTTGTCCTCCTTGGCTCTCCTGCTCTCTTCCCTGGCCTTGTCTCTCTCCTCCCTCAGCCTCTCCTCCGCCTCCTTGGCCTCACTCCTTTCCTCCCTCGCTCTCTGGATGAGTTCTCTGGCTTGATGTTTTTCCTCTCTCATCCTCTCCAGCTCCTCCTTCAGCTGGTCTCTCTCCTGGATCAGCCGGGGTAAGGCCTGGACACACACACAGAGGATGGGGAAATAGGGGGTTGGTAGTTGGACGGATGGGTGAATATAATCTCTCTTTTCATGAAGAAAAAGTGGGATGTCCCACCTCGATCTGTCTGTCCACTTCGTCCTCTTCCTCCCCAAGCTTCTTCCTCCTCCTCTTCAGATCTACTGCCTGATAGGAGACAGAAACCATTAGTCCGTGTGGTTTAGGTTAGTGTATCAGCGATTAATAAAACACAGTATGGGATAGAAGACCTTGTTCTGGAGCATGGCCTCCTGGCTCTTCAGCTCTTTGGCTCTCAGCTCCATCTGATCTGCCAGATCCTGCAGTTCTGACTCCTAACAGAATAAATAAGACAGATTTATTCTCTGGAGTGAAGTGTTTATTATTTTATAAAATGATTCACTTCGCTCTACCTCAGCTTGGTGAGCAAAATATGGTTTCAGTCCATATACTGGAGACATGATTTAGCATCCATTTAAACACCAAACAAACAGTGATACCAAGTGGAAAGTAGGACCTGTGAGCCACCTGCTTTAGACTTTGAAAGGCAGTGTAATGGCAGCACAAGTTCAGAACTGCAACATTAGTAAATGTGTCTGTCTGGTCTCACCTTGCGTGAGTGCGTCAGCTGTATCTTTTGTATCTGAGTGTTGAGCTGCAAGCGGAGTTTCTCCAGTTGGACAGCATGTGAGGCCTGGAGACGCTCTCTCTCCTCCTGCAGAGTAGAAAGCAAGCGCTCCCTCTGAGCAGTCTCCTGGAAAACACAAACACAACATTTTATAATTGACATTCTATTGCTTAACAGCAAACACTGCGAAATGAAAACAGGAAAGTCACTCCACTAGGATTGGTGTTGCTCATCAGTGTTAGGTTTCTTACTCAAAACTATTATAAAATATACAAATATTACTTCTTACTAATTTCAACGTCAACTTCATGAGAATAGAAATTCTGTACACTGTCATTTGTTTCCATTATGTCCAAACAATAATATACACTTCCCTCTTCAAACAAAAGTTTTTCTGTTTGTTTTGCCATGATCAGAAAGCTAAGCTGTGTCAATGCTCAGTGTTCTTGTCTTCTTTTGGTCTGACAGACTCAAAGTAACAAGATTACATCAAAAACAAGATGCACTTTGTTGGTATTTCTAATCTATGCTAGTTTGTTAGTTTTGCTAGTAGTTTTTGGGAGAAATGACTAACAAAAACAAACAGAACAGGAGGATAGAGGTGTTGAGATAATTCTGCTCCAATATCTGTACAGTAATATGAAGCTACAGCCAGCAGCCAGTTAGCTTAGCTTAGCACAAAGACTAGAACCAGAGGGAAACAGCTAGCCTGGTTCTGCCAAAAGGTAACAAAATCCACCTGCAAGCACCTCTAAACCTCACTAATGAACATGTTATATCTTGTTTGTTTAATCTGCATAAAAAACCAAAGTGTAAAAATGATAAGCGGTGGTTTAACTATTATAATTTGGAGCCTGAAGTTCTTTGTTGATGCCTGCTGGAAACAAAAATATAACACACTCATCTAAACATATTCTGCTGTTTCAATCATTGCAAGTTGTACGGGGTGAGGGCAGGCATCAGCTAAATGTGAAACGTAAACGCTCTCTGACCTCATCCAGGTATTTCTCTCTGATGTTGTTCATCTCCCTCCTGTGGTCCTCCCTCAGCTGGTCCAGCTTCCTCTCGTGATCCCGCTGCACTTCCTCCCGCACTTCCTGAAGAACATCAGCCAGCTAGACAGTGAAAGTGAAGTCAGTTTACAGCACAAAAAGTTAGATTCCAGTGAAAACTGAATTAAAGCCTTAACTCACATTCAGAAAGAAATACACCTGATGATGATGACGATGTAATTCTGTACAGAATCTGTGTGTGAGTGTGTGTGTTTGTGCTCTCTAACCTCTCTGTGGTACTCTGCCAGCTGGTGTTCAGGTCGTGGACTCATGAGCTCCCTCCTCCTCTCTGTGATTTTGGCCTTTATACAGACAGAACAGTGCAAACACAGAGGCAGACACACATATAGACAGATCATTAATCTGTGTCCCTTTAGTCCAAAGCCACCATGTACCATCAAAATAGAACAAACACAAACGTTTTGGTTCTTGTGTTGTTTCCAGTTGTTTACATAAATATAACACGATGTGATCCTATCCTGCATAGAGATCATCTGACATTTTTAAACATTAACAGTCTAAATGTTTAGTTTATATCCTGTTAATGTCTTTCTTTAAAAAATGGAACAATAGTGCAGCCCTATCATATTAAACTATACAGTAGCACCAACATTTTACCTCCAAAATGGGTGCTTAAGGCATTTGTTGGTATAACACTTGATAGCACCATCATAACCAAGAATTCTTGCTCTTGCTGTTTGTCAATAACAACTGACAGGAAATAAACTAAAACTAGAGCTGTACTTAAGAGGGCGACAGGAGGGTGAGTCACTAGAACTTGTGTAACACAACATGTAGCCACCCACAAAAATGGCCTCAGGCTGCCTTTTCCCCTATATATGAAAACTGGTATCCAGGTTAATATGCCAACATCTAGCATGGGTCAAGAAGCTCTGTGAATCATTTTTCACTCTGGATTACTTAATAACAGTGATGCTATTTATTGAACTTAAATTATATTAATTTTCAAATAGATGTTTGTCAAGCTATATATGCACATATCTTTGTTGTTACTAGCATTCGTGTTTAGCTTCAGTTTGTTTGGAGTGAGTCATGCCAGGTGCAATAACAAAATGTAAACACTTAGATTTGAATGACTAAATAATATAGAAAACAAAAATGAGCTGGACAAGCAGGCCAGCATCATCCTCAGTCACCTCCTGTTTCAGAGAGTTCAGTTGCTCCTCCCTCTCTCCCTGGAGTCTCCTCTTCTCTGCTTGCAGCTCCTCTCCCAACTCTGCCTTCAGACGTTCAATGTCCTGCCTCAACTGGGCCTCCAGTCTGTTGCGCTCCGCTACTCGTTCTTCCTCTAGAGTGATGCGTAACTCCTTCAGCATGACTTCACTCTCCTCCCTGAGCACAAGACACACACATCAATGTTATTTTGGGGATTATAGGTGATTAACTGCAAACTGATTTGAAAGTTCAGTTGGTATGCAAGGGTCCTATTCTATAAAGCAGGAGTTCTCAAATGTGTATAATAAAACACTTATGATCAGACCCGTGTGATCAGACTTTGTGAACAAGACATTGATGTCAAAAGTCTGTATTGCAGATTTAGCCTCTCTCCATTGAGAACCACTGTTTTATGTATTAATGTGTGCGTCTGACCTGAGTTTGTGTTGCTGCCTCTCCCTCTCCCCATGGGCAGACTCTCTGAGTTCGTCCAGCGTCTTGTCAGACTCCTCATTGAGCCTGGCCTCCTCCTCTTTCCTCTTAGACAGCAGACGCTGCCGCAGAGCCCTGGGGAGACGTGCACACACACATGCATTTATGAATGAAGAAACTGCTCTAAAAGTATGTTTTAGTCGAATGTAGGTGTGTTTAAGTGAGTCCTAACCAAAGGACATTTATAAACTGAAACGTTATTACTCATTACACGATAACCACCAAGAGTGGGAAGCAAACAACATAGAATACAAAAACACACAATCATCCTTGTTCTTTGGCTGAAAGAGTAAACACTGATACATTTGAAAACTGTTGAATAAATACTAGTGTTTGAGTTTAAAGGACTTCTGTGACTTGATAGAAGGCTGTAATGTGATAAGGCAGTAAAGGTACCTCAGTCTTTCCTCGCTCTCTTCCTTCAGCTTCCTCTCCTCCTCCTCCTCTTCTCTCCTCAGCTCCTCCTCCAGGAGGCGCATTCGCTTCTCCTTCTCCTTCATCACATGCTCCCTCTCCTCCTCCACCTCTCGATCAGCCTTCCTCCTCTCCCTCTCCTTCTCCTCCTCCTTCCTCTCTCTCAGACTCCTCTTCTCTCTCTCTGCCCTCTTTCTCTCCTCCTCCTCTTCCTCTTCCTTCTCCCTCTCTTTCTTCTCTCTGTCTTTCCGGATCCTCCAGCTTGGCTCTTCTTCCAGTGGGCTCTCTTGGTTTTGCAAGGGGGGTTCAGCATCATCTTCGAGTTGGGTGTTGGGAGTGCGGACCAGCCGACCTCTGGAGGTTTCAGGCCTTTGTAGCCCCAGAGACGTACCGAGGCCTTTGGTTTTTAGACGGAGCCCGACATCTTGCTCTGAGTGGGAGGGGCTTGAGAGGGAGGGCGAGGGGCTGGACTGATGGAGGACGAGTCGGTCAACTTTTGGAGCTGGAGGGTTGTCATTGCCAGCAGCCTGCAAATTACTGAAGAGGAAGAAAGGTGTTTTACCAATACCAAGGTTAAAACAATGGCAGAAAATGACACACAGCTTTCAGTGTTATTTTATTAATGGACATAATAATGCATATTTCCTGAATGTACTTGCCCTTTTTTTGACACAGCAGCTGCATGTTTCACCAAAATGAATTTAATAGTTGGGACTCTTACAAAGAAGTGTTTGGTGCCTGACAATTTTCACAAGTGCCAATTTCACAGCTGAAATGACTGTGAAAATAAAAACAGCTGAATCAGTTTCAGGGCCTCTGAAATTACATTTAAGACTTTCACTTCCTTGTGAGACACTATTCAAGACCTGATGAGGACACACTTCTTCAAGAGATACTTCTCATAAGGGTAATGCAACCTAGTCTGGGTACAGCAGCTGTTTTCCAGGAACAATATCAAAACAACAACCAACCTCTTGGCAGCCCCTGCCTTCTTTGTCTTTGCCCACTCCTCGTTCTCTTCTTCTTTTGTTTCCTCTTTGTCGTCTTTCTCCAGTGGACTGACAGTGCCGGAAAGGTCGTTGATGTCCAGAACCTTTTCCAACAGCTTTAGGATACAAAACCAGAACCATTACAAAACTAGTTGACAATAAACAGTTGAATGAATGAATCAATCAATGCTGGTGGACAGGTGTCACACTGCAGTACCTTGACATCTATGGAGGATGAAGCCTCCTCAATGTTCTTACTGGCCTCGGACACCTGCAATAACACACACACAAACACACTCAGTGACAAGGTAACAGTTCTTCATGAGTACACAAACAAAATTGCACAAGCAACACTAAACATCGAAGCATGTTGAGACACAGAAACGCACACAGGAGAAGGCCAAAGCAGAGCGTACATGCAAACACAACCAAGGTCGGCGAGCTGGCAGGCATACTATAAAATCAGACAGTCAAGCAATGTGTAATCGAAGCAAGCAGACTCTGAAAATGGGGGGTGCGATGGCGGGAGATGAGAGTCCTGAGTCTGGTCAAAAAGCTCAAAATCAACCGCCAATCTGAAAGCAGACGTACTACCAAAAGCCTGCACTGTCAGTGGGAAAAGGGATCAACAACTATCCAATCCAGTCCTCAGGGGCTTAAATGAATTGTCCTTTGACCAACTGATATTCCAGTGTGCAAGTAATGACATCCAGGCTGGGAATCACAGAGGGTGAGACAGCCCCTAAGGCAGTGGAGTTGAATTCTGGGAGCTACATGCACCTGCTTGCAGAGATCAAGCAGGACCAGGGTTGAGGTCGGGTAGATGATGGTGGGGGGAAGGGGGGGAGCACGCACAGAGGCAACACCAAACCCTACCTCTGCAGGAAGGGGGCATTTTTTTGTCACATTCTTCATCTTGCCAGCAAGAGTTTTTCTCTTTTGGTCAAGCGTTTTAAGGTCACTCAGCATCATCTTCTTGCCTAGCTTGGCTGGTCGGACCTGAGCCGTTCCAGTCTCAAAAACCTCGACGGCTTCCTCCTCGCTCTCCGAAGCAGTTCTGAGCTTTTGGGCATCCGATTCCTCGTCTACCTCCGGCCCCTCCCCCTCTGTTTCTCCTCCTTCGCTCTGTACACATCTCTCTAACACCTCCTCGTCACTCTCTGTCAGTCTCCCCTGGCTCAGGGAGCATCTCTCCAAAGCCTCATCGCTCTGACCCTCATCCTCATCCTCCTCTTTTTCCTTCTCTTGCTCTCTTTTGCTATTTATCTCTACCTCCTCTTTCTCACTCTCATTCTGCCCTTCTTCATCCTCTATGCTTCTCTCAAGCTCATCTCTCTCTTCGTCATTTTTGTCTTCCTCCTCGCTCCCTTCATCTTGATCACTTTTGAAGAATTTCTCCACAACTTCATCGCTACCTTCCTCAAATTCGTGTTTTCCTTCTTCTGCTTGCACCTTCTCCTTCACCTCTTCTTTCTCCTCCATTAAACTCTCCACAGCCTCATGACTCTCCACATTCTCTGCTCTGTCTTTGGTCTCATCATGCTGGCTACTTTCTACTTCCTCATCTCTGCCATTTTCCTCTCTTTCATTGCTCTCCTGCTTCCCGCCGTGTTTCATGTTTTGTGACACTCCATCTCCTTCATCTGTCTCGTCATCATCACCTTCACAGCATTCCTCCTCTACCTCATCGCTGTCTACTTCCTCTTCTTCTTTCTTGCTTTCTATAGACCCTTTACTTCCTCCCTGCTCTTCCTCCAACTCACCCCCATCTTCTTTGCTTTTTCTCTCATCTGCTTCCTCATCCTGTGTCTCCCCCTCTTCCTGCTCATTTCCTACCTCACCTTTCTCCTCCGTCCCTCCCTCCTCCACTTCCCCTCCTCCACCATCCCCTTCATCTTTCTCGTCATCACCTTCACAGCATTCCTCCTCTACCTCCTCCTCTTCTTTCTTGCTTTCTATAGACCCTTTACTTCCTCCCTGCTCTTCCTCCATCTCAACCTCGTCTTCTTTGCTTTTTCTCTCATCTGCTTCCTCATCCTGAGCCTCCCCCTCTTCCTGCTCATTTCCTACCTCACCTTTCTCCTCCGTCACTCCCTCCTCTGCTTCCCCTCCTCCTTCATCCTCGCCCTTCTCTCTCTGAACATCCTCATCTTCCGAGTCTCCTCCCTCCTGCTCCTCCTCCACCACCTCATTTAACTCCTCTGCTACTTCCTGTTCAGCAGAGTGTTCAGGTTCAGGGCTGATAGGACCTGCCCCCTCCACACTGACATGGTTTCCGCTGCCCGCCAGTGGCGACAAGTGGAGGTGGCGGCCCCTCATAGAGTCCTTGGTGGAAGAACAGTCCATCCATCCCAAACAGAGGCACAAAGGAAGGCGTGCAGAGACACAAGGGAGAGAAAGGACGGAGGAGGGCAGGTAAGGGAAGGAGGCAGATAGAAAATATTGTGACCCCCCGCTGAAAGACGGTGAGGGGTGATGATCTTGACACAACTGCATGCAAAACAGACGGATCATGCATTTTGCAGGGACAAAATTAGTCATGTTAGACAACCAACACATGAAAAATAAATTAAGCAGACGAACAAATAAAAACATGCATAGAAAAATATACAAATGTTCTTGTTCTGGGTCTCAGTCACACAAACACAGAAGCAGCTTTGTTTGACAAATGGGATGTCAAAAAAAGCCATAATGTGTAAGAGAAATAATCCAATCTATACGCATTCGTTCTGCTGAATCATTGGGACATTGTGCAATTTTAGAACAAAGAATAAATGCATCCATCTTTCATTAGTAGGTAATGTAAAAGATGTGCAAGATTCATAAATTAGGACTGACTTCTCAGAATCTAATGGCAGAGGTGGGGAGTTGTACTGGTCAATCCCAATGAGGACAAAAAATTACAATATTAATTGTTTTGATGGTGATGACACATGCTCCTCCTGATATACAGTTTCAGACAGCAAAGCAGTAACAGTGACAGTAGGAAGACAGCAAGACAAAGAGGAAGACACAGTAACAGCCGTGCCCATAGGACAGATCCCAGCAGCACAGCAGCTACATGAACACATCCCACCGGGTCACGGTGCAAAGGTGAGCGGTTTAAAGGTCAAAGAGGTCACATGAGAGAAAGAGAAGGAATAACAGATGGTTTAGAATCAGTTACATGAGACAACAAGAAAAGTCCACTATGGTAGTGACAGACTGAGAATGTGTAGAAATATGTAAACAATTAGGACAGCCCCAAACTTAAAAATACCTTAGCATCTATACCCCATATTATTAAGTTATTTTTATTCACTGATTAAACTAATACTGAAAACACAATTCAAAGTTATCAAAGGCTGCATTTTTACCAGGGGGAAAGGTACTTGAGACCTCTTTTCTTCACAACATACCCAACTTACAGTACAGTACAAACGCAATGTTAACCTCCAGGATCATGAATATACCTGGGATGCCAGGGTTGTGCTTCTAAAGTTCCTGTCAACTCATATGAAAAAGTGTTTCAGTCAAGTAATCACTTGTCAATCACAGTGAAAAAAATACTATGGCCTATATATATGGTACACAGGTGTTACATATAGAACAGAAATGGCAGAGCGAGCCACTGCAGAAGTGGACGGTGTGTGCGTGTGTGTTTTTTTTACCTGTTGGGACGGTGGTTCGGGGCTGTGGTCTCCAGATAGGGCCAAGTCCTGCAACTCTGGCTCTGTCCTCTCCTCAGCTGGAGCTCCACCACTAACTTCGCTGTCCTAGAGCACACACACACAGACACACACACAAACACAGTCGTGTTTCCATCACTTCAGAGAACATTACATTAACTTACATTCATTTCCTCGAGACTTACCCTAACAATAACAACAACTTGCCTAACCGTAACCCTTGCCTTAACCTTAAACCAAGCCTTCACCCTAAGATTTAATCATTTCTATTATGGGGACTTGCACTTTGTCCCCAAAAGGAAGGTATGTCCCCACAATGTGACTGTGTAAACAGATTTATGTCCCCACAACATGAGTAATACATCTCCACACACACACACACACACACACACACACACAGGGCACTAACACTTTCCACTGGAATTGATAAACCATTAAATAAGAAAAAAAACATATGCATACCTAAAAATCACAGTGCCCTTCTGGAATTAATATAGAATCAACCCTGTTGTTTCTATACAAGGGAATTATTGGGCTGAAATATATTAGTATGAGCCTTGAAACAGCTGTTCTCTCTCTTACTGTAAGATTGATTTTATCCTGTCTACCTCATATTGTAGGCCTCCTCCAAGGGCATCCAGGTCCAGATGAAGGTTCTTCAATAATCGGTCTGAACCACGAGGACTCGGCTGAAAAAGTGACAATGTCTGGTTTGATAGGGACATAAAGTATACATTTAAGAGCCATAGGCGGCTAAACCAGCTACTTTAATCACCTTGCATATATCTTTAGGTTGTACTGTACCTCGTTTTCTGAGATTTTCTCATCGTCATCATCATCATCAAAGTCAGGCAGGGTGAGAGACACCCTCTCCTCCTGCCTGCTGCCCAAAACACTAGATGCTCCACTGCTCCGAGGGCCCTGACAGAGAAAGATATTTAACATAGTATACAGTATACTGTAAGGGTTTGGGAGAGGCTTCTAATTCAAAAGCGTATCATATGGTCCTTCATATAGCACTAGGATCTTACGCCAAGGGGGGTCTTTAGGGGCTCCAATCCCCCAGAGCTACCGAGGGACCGCCGAAGAGCAGGAGCAGAACCAGGGAGTGGGCCTGGGCCAGGGGCATCCAGACCTCTCAGAGGAGCCAGGCTGCCCAGCGGCGATGGCAGGGGTACCAAGGCTGAACTCAGTGCCTGTAGGGAAAGAGACACAGTCAGAGAAGTAAGCACCTAGACCAAGACTTTTCAAATGTCAGAAACACTTAAACAATTCATTCAAATTAGAATCCCGTGGTTGATTAGGGATCTGGAGATCCTGAAAATACAAGATTAAAAAAACAACAACCACTCACTCCAGGAGTCTTGAGTGGCTCCTTCTTCTTCTTCTCCTTCTTCTCCTTCTTTTCTTTCTTCTTCTTCTTATCCTTGTCCTTCTTCACCCCTGGGCCTCCTGCAGCAACCGTGAGCTGGGCGCGGTCACGCTCCTGGGCCACCAGGCGGCGGTAGTGCTCATCGCAGGGGTGATCCCAGGTGGACTGGCCCGAGGAGAAGTTGAAATAGTAGATGTCCCCCGTCACATCCTGGCTGCGGGGGAGGAGGAGGGGGGAAAGGAGGGGGGTCACTTCAGCACCTCCAGAAAGGCCAAGGAAAGGGAGGGGGAGATGATGGATGGTGGATGAGGGGTAGGTGAACGGAAAGATGTCACCATAGTTTGTGCTGTCACTTGAAATTGAACGCTGCACCAAATGAACTATATAATTCTATGTAACCCTACCTCAGAGATTTGTTGGAAGAGCAGTTTACTTAGTTTTCATAGTAATGACTGCGTAACTAATTAATTTAGATGAGAATTATCCGTTTACAACCATAAAATCTATTTTATTATTAGTTCCATTCCAAGCTGGAGTCGTCAGCCTGAGTCGACAGGAAGGAGAAATGGTGGATGGGTATTTCATTTAGTTGAGTAATAAGTGGCTTCAATTATAGAGAAAAAAACCTTCAGTTGGTTTAGATGCTGTTTGTTGCTTTATCAGTCCTAAACAAACCTTCAGAACTATACCTTAAATTGATTTCATCTAGGATCTGCCTGATATTGCTGCGTTAGTAGTGTGTTGTAATATAAGACAATTTCCCTGCAGCTGACATCTCCCTGTTGATGTTGTTAAGAGAAGGTTGCTATGCACCTCCACCTTCAGGTGTCAAGAACAGACCTTCACCCTTGATTAGTTGCACAAACACTCCTACACTACATTACTGTCAAAAACACTCAGATAAGTCGAACTTGCTACTGGGACAGCTTGTATCTGTGGTGCCTCATTACGGATCACCAAGACTGTTCACAACAACTTTCAACACAAATCAAGAGTAATTGAAACCCCAAGTAAGACTGTAACACCACAGCCCCCTCTACACCATTTAAATATGATTTCATATTACATCCAGTGCTACAAAACCATAGCAAACACTCTGCTCCAGATTAAAATGATCTGAGTATAAGGTTGTTTTGTGTGGGTGGCCATGCTGCTGGGGGTCCACTCCCCAGCTTCTCTCCCCTTACTTACCAAGGCTTCCACTCGGGAGGCAGAGGGGCAACAATGCCTTCCCTGGCCAGCCACAGGAGGTCCGGCTCACTGTCGGGATCAATGCCAATCTCTCTTGCGTACTCTTGGATCTCTGATGAGAGAAAGAGACAAAGAGAGATATGAGACAAGCTGAATGTAAAAGTCATACATTATACAGCTCATTAAGGCAAAGTGAGGCACCCCCAAAACAAAACATGATACAACAGAATGATGTAAGAGCTTGGGAGGGGATAAAACAATATATTGAAGATTGTAAATAAAACTACATTAACACTGCAGAGTTTTCATACTGCTGCTGTCAGGAAGGATACTCCATTATCTATCATCAATAATCAACATATCAGTGTAAACCAATCAAGATGAGGATTTCACACCTGCCACCAATGAGCTGCTAGTAAATTTCACCTGTGGCTGGAGAGTTTATACATTTTTATTTGGGGATAATCTAGGCACAGTGAGTAAATGATATCCTTGCCTGCTACCATACCCAGGTTCTCACCCTCACCACTGTGTACCTTGTTCAGAGGGTATATAGGTCTCATCGTAGTCCTCTTCAAGGATCAGTTGGTCTCCTATGAGAGCAGCTGCAGTCATGCTTACTGCAGAGACAGGGGGGACATGCAAAACAGGATGACTGGCATAAAAAAAGGGAGATACATTGTATATAACAATGGCAGACATACTACACAAGGTTGCCCGTCTCGCGCGGCAGATGTAAATACGCCCTACTTTCTGAGAGAAAACTTAAGATTTTACCTTGCCATCATGTTCAGCTAAGATTAACAAATTAACTTCTTGGATCTTGCTAGATTGATTGTTGTACAAACAAAAGCCAGGGCCTGTGAGAAACTGTGCATCAGTAAAGCCACAGTAGCATCTCGATAAACAAAAAACATCGACGTGAAATCATTTTAAGGACGGTAATGCTTGTGACAGCTAGGAAAGGGATCAGCTAAGCTAATTAAGCTAGCATCTCAGCTAACTTCAACGTTAGCTAGCTGGGCGCCATCTAGCTACTTAACGTTAGTTCAGCCAGCTAAGTAGTTTGAGAATAGCTTATTCGTAATAAGTGATTTACCTTGCAAACTTTTAATCGTTTTCTCACTAGTCTCTGTGGCAATATCGATTAATTGTCAGTTGTTTAACACGGACATTGTGTACGCAGAGGGGCGAAAAACGCGAAAGTTACAGCACTAACAACATCTCCAAGGACGCTTCCCCCGTTTCCTGTTGACTATGGAAACGTGGCTGTGACTGGCTGAGCCACATGAGGCATTCAGGCGTCCTCGTAAACTCCTAATTCTTCAACAAATACAGTAGGCTTCTCATGTATCGGTAATCATGGCGAAATGGAACTTGGCTTTTTGCTTGATTAAAGAATGTCACAGAACTGCCTTTGATTCAGCAGGACTAGAGAGAAAAGACAATATGAAAGATCAATTTAATTTATTTTTATACATTTACCAATAATACTGCATTAAAAATAGAGATGTACATATTACTATTGTGGAAAGACACCAATGACCTATGATGAAATGCATTTTGTGTACTATGAGATGTTATCCTCCTTATGTTTGTTTTCCAGTTGATTGGGTCCTTCATGTGTATGTATGTGCTTAATATTTTTGCACTGCACCTGAAAGCATCAATCACTGTACATCTTCAGCAATAACTGACATCCATACAATGACTAAAATACCACTTTCCATTTTTTTTTGTTTTTGCTTTCCTCAAGGGCAAAACAAGTGTGGGTGTATGTTGTAGGGAATGAGCTTTCAAGGGGGCTCTAAGCACTTCAGAGATCCAGGTTTATGTTTTGTCAGTAATTCTTACACAGTCATGTCTACTGTATCCGTCCTTCTCTCACTCTTTTGTCTTCCTCTTGTGTGGCTTAGGGCTGAAGTAGCACCTGGATGCTCAGCAGTTGTGTGATATTACTCTGCTTTTGGAGAGAAATATGTTTATGTGTCACATACATTTCTGCTTAAAAGGAGCTTTGAAGACTTCGTTTGGAATCCCGTCTAAATAACTTAAAAATTCCTCATATTCCCCTTTCCACCTTAGGACAGAGTTCTGTAGGCAGCAGCAGGTGCTGTTGTAATGTCTCCCTCACTTTAGACATTATATTAAAGAGAAATCATTTACTCTGTTACTCTGTGTAGAAACCACAGCCATGTTTCTTAAATTTATCACTGAGAGTTGTCACTGATTTTTAGTTGAGGAACTGAGCTCTATAGAGATGTTGCTAATCTATTTAGAGAAGAGAGAGCTATTCTGTATGAAGTCTCCTAATTTAAAGGCACTAAACACTTCATAATGACACTATACAATCCACCATATCTTGTATCAAAAATAAGTTTACATTAAAAAAACACATTTTAACATTATCATTTCTTTCTTGTGATTTAACTCAAACTGTAATTCCCCTTCTTTCTCACTATAATTCAAAGAGCGGCTCTTTTTAAAATGTGTGTTAAAACAGCTTAGTAGGATTGAGTTTATTTTTACAAAGGGAATAGGTGAAGTGTTTTGCATGTGTCTCTGCATGTGTTTTGAATGTAAGGATCCCTGTGGTGTGGCAAATTGCACTTTCTGTCCCAAATCCTCTCATTCACAGCTGGGGGCTGCATTAACATTATGCTGCTAAATGCTGCCTTTGTCCCATCTCGGAGCCAGGGTGTGATATCAGATTGTTGAAGCTTTGTTCATGCAATCCATTGTTTACTCTGTTGTACAACAGAGTAAATTAGAACAAGTTTCCTGTCCACCATCTTGAAGAAGAACATTTTCAAATTTAATCTGGTGTAGTATGTGCACAGATAGCAGCTTCAAATAAATAATACTATCTTACTTTGACTTGTGTCCTCATCTCTTTACTCAGGGTTTTAACCACAAGAGGGCTGGCGAGGGGAGGACTGATGCAACATGACCGGTTCACTTGACAAGTAGTCTTTAGTCCACCTTTCTGACATAGAAGCTGTGGTGATGCACTGAATTGAGTAAATTATTTTAACTCTCTGGCTTAATGTGGTGCCAATAATGCAGTAAGTTTTTAAATATCCCCTACTGCTCAACATATATTTCCTCCCCTGTCACATAGTAGTTTCTCACTTAGACATACTTCTTTTTGGTATTAGGTACATATTATTAGATAATAAAACTCTAATAAAACACATATTAAATAGTTGTATAACATTAGATAGTAGGCACCAAATAGTTAACCCGAATCCTTGACATGCATGGGTTCAGGTAAAAACGACTTTTCTTTCCATCCTATGTTTGTCATGGTGTGGGCGGTTTGGTTTCTCAAAACAGGGTGAATGACCTCTACATCTTGGGCAATGGTAGCTTTAGCATTACAAACAGGCCTTGAAACTCAGATGATCAACTCAACACCTACGCGCCAAACGACATACACAGTCCTAATGTGAGATTGCAGTGTGTATTTCGATCTCAGCACCCCAAACGTGTGCCATGCACTGTATGTTTTCATTTGTGAATGAGCTACAATTTGGTGGCCATGAAGTTCATCTTTTTTGGTGGTAAATAAACTTAATTTGAAATTGAGAAAAGCAATGCAACCAAGCTGATGTGTGCAGATTCTTTCACCACTAACTGATGGGTTCAATACCTTGTTTAGCCATTGTTTAAAACTAGCAGTGGAAAAAGCATTAAAATAATTCATATAATAGTCATAATACGTTTAAAATACTCATAAGTAAAACTGATGCGTTCAGAATTGTACTAGTAAAAGTAAAAAAGCATTTAGCAGTAAGTGTACTTGAGAATCAAAAATACTTGATAACTGCTTGTTACATTAAACTATTGCAATGCATAAGTGTATGAGCTTTTTCCATGTTTTTCCAAATCTGCATACTTGTAGCCTATACAGCCAAAAGATAAATGTAGTGAAGTAAAAATCATATTTTATAGACTAATGGTATAAAATCTATAAAAATGAAAAAGTCTTCAAAATCCTGTTTCAGCTCTACTTAAAACTCTACCATGATTCATAAAATTGCTTTTTCTGGCGATAACCTTCTTGAGGGGTCTTGTATTGTTACCTGCAACAAAGAATTATACTATACTGTGTGTTGCTTTTTTGATCATTTAAACACACGCAGTTTATTGTAGCATTTGCTGTTGCATCTGCTTTCAGAAGTGTAGCGCTTCTGAACCAAGGAACATGTTCTTCTTATGTCGGCAGGCCCTAACATTTAATTGTGCAATACACTGTATTATCTTTGGAACAGTCTTCAGAGCAGCAAATGGCTACAGAGGCTCATAAAAGGAGAAGATAATGTTCCCTATCACCAGTCAGGATGACAACTCACTGCAAGTGTGTCCTCATTATTCTCTGATTATGTGAGCGTATTTGTGAGAGCGTGCTTGAGAGTGTGTGGATTCTTTTATTATTAAACAATATTCCTTGGTGACTGTGTGTCACCTTCAGTCTGCTCCTCTAATGATTTAGGTTATCTGAGTTCAGGGTGGATTTTCTTGCTTTGCTGTCAAGCTGTACAACCCACAGGGCGATGCAACCTACAGTGACACTCTACGACCCGGGCTTTGGTCCAAATATCGGTATTAAAGCAGAAGCGACCTCAGCAGATGTGACATTGCAAAACCACACCACTACAGTTAAGTAGACTTGGGTATAGCAATCTGAAGTGGTGTGTGTGTTGGAGAAAATGAGAGAGAGCTCCACACTGTTGCTCACAGCTGAGATAACCTCCCCTGCTGGTTTGAGAACAGTGCTCCATCATGGAGGCAGCTGGAACAATGACGTGACCTTTGAACCTCAGCCAGGGCCTGATCAAATGGTGGATTTGCTGATTAAATATTTATCAGCTCCAGGCAATTACCCCACATCTGTCTGACTGTTTGATGGTCACTGTAAAACTGGTTGTTGATCATCAACAAAGAAGTTCCTTCTTATTAGTAGAGCATCAATAAATCCCATCACATGTGTTAGGCTAGAAATCAGTTGGCCTTACGTAACTGTTGATGCCAATTAAATCTTAAAAAATAGACCAATTCTTGCTTTAAACACAGTGTTGTCTCTGTTTAGCAATGATATTGTCTTAAACAAAGTCCAAATCATGCTTGAAATCCAGCTGGATCTTTGACCCAGTGGTGGTGCTGCCTATACGATGCCTTTGTGATTTTGCCCAAAATAGTTGTAAACCAAGAATTATTAATAATCAATTGAAAATGTCCCTAATTTTTAGATTCCCCATGATAAACTTTTTTGCTCCCTTTTGCCCGTTTTAAATGTTCTTGTTGTTTTTTTGTAATAATTTAGTGTTCAGATCGATGCCTTTAGTATTACAAAACATGCAACCTTAGCAATTTTCTTGCCAGATAGGTGTTCTGAGTTTGTATTGATAACAGTTACGACGGCAGTACTCTAGATGGATGGCTTCTTCTGGATGCTGAATCAATGTGGTGCAATGCAAGCAGTCTCAAAGGTTGCTGTTCCAGATAAGAGTCATTCTTCTGACAAGGCCTGTTTCACTCCTGGTCAGCAGCTCTGAGCTCAGAGCAGCTGATATGTAGAACACGCTTATCTCACGGGCCAGGTCAAAATCCCTAAAGACTACTGTACAATGACACTACAAGCTGGAGCCATTGAGAGGAGCCATGTGCTGTGATCTGTGCAGCCTTCTACTGTTCTTGGTGTGTGTAGGGAAGGTCTGCAACTGACATTTTATTACTTGTTTACTCTGACAAATGTCAGAAAATAGTGAAAAAATGCCCCTCACAATTTCCCAAAGCCCAAGGTAGCATCTTCAAGTTGCTTTGTCCAACCAACGTTTCAAAACCACGGTTGTCCTTGCTTGGCTGTTCTAGTTTGCTTGGCTAAATAAGGCACACCTCAGGCAGAAATTCAGACATACACATTACTGGATGTCAGCTACAAAGCTTCCATTGTTAAATTTTCAAAATGTCTGCAGTACTTTGCTAATTGGTGTCCAACAAATGGCTAGAGTTGATAACGTCAGTCGGGAACCTAACAGGCATTGATGTGGCTTGTGTAGGTGACAGCTCTGTCACCCGTCTGTCTTTATGGCCTCATCAAGCTCAGCTTGGCTCCTGCAAATGAGTTTGTAGTCAGGGGGTGAGAGTGAAGATAGACACCACAGTGTCAAATGATAAATAACAAAGGCAAATGGAAGTAGAGAAAGAAGAAGGGTGAAATGTGATTTGATTTTTAAATGGGCAGAGAGGAATTGCTTCAGACACACACTGAAACCATCACAAAGGGAAACTGGAACAAATAGAGACCCCTACACATATGTAATGAAATCCAACAAAACAGCCCTGCAATAAAAGCAATAAATTAATGCTTTCTTGAGACTGTGACAGAGAGTAGTTGACTCAACTGCTGGTACACACTCAAAAATACAGGCACATTTGTACCATAACAGGAGCGTCATGGACCCTTATGAGACCAGATGTGGACCATTTGATCCACCATGTAGGTTACTTTCTGATAGTTTGAGGTACAAATTCAGCCTGAACCGAAAACATACAATAGCATTCTTCCAGCATGCTGTGTGTAGCTATTACCGACTATTTGGCTCAGGTATTCTGTACATTCTCATGAGATAAGTATGAAAGGGTTTTTCAGGATCAAAAGCATTATTGGAGAATTGCTGGAGAACAGCTGACTTGAACAGTTTGTACAGATCCTATTTCCTCTAAAAATCATTTCCACCCAATTCAGTAGTTTAAGTCAGTTATGGCAGCACACTGAATGGAGCACCTGTGTGATCTGCCCCATTTACATACAAGGGTGAAACAAAATATTAGAAACATGTTTCAACATGCCAGCTACATCCTTACAAATAACCATTTAGTTGAGTCAACTCCTTTCATACAGTCTTAACAAAATGAAACATTGAAAGGTTTGCAAGGTAGTATTTATTGCAAGGCCATCCTCTTGGATTTCAAAACACTGCACAGGGGTTCCTATTTTTCTTATTACTGAGTGTATTGCTGTTGGATATCTAACAGCTATATGTTTTATTCGCTGTGGTGAACTTGTGTTTGGTATGGAAAACTGAGAGTAAAGTCTTCGTTATCCTTTTGTAGTGTCAATTATCTTGAGTGTCTGTATATAATATATGTTACTGTATATGATTTGAATTCTTGCTGTAGTATCTTGCCACATGTTGCATAAGATATGAACTGGACATGGTGGAGTAATGGTATTCAGAGAAAAGTGCATTGATTATATAGGCTACTGGAACTTTATTATGCAAGAAACACAGATCAGTCTCTTATAGTTGAGTGCCACTGACCACTGATGACAATGATTAACTTTGCTCCTAAATAACCCTGCACTATTAGACTAGATTTCACTCCCCAGATAGTTTCCTTCTATCATGGTACACCTATCAGCACATATGCTTGAGATGTTTGTGCAGAATTGCTTCTACAGCACATTTATACACAAGAGTTAATAAAACAAGTATGACTGAAAATGTATAAATTATGTCACCTTCTCTGTTTTAAGTAAAACTTTTAGTTACTGAAGCAGAGCGTGTTTTTTTATATATATGTTACTGATTTTACCACATACTTTCACTTTGTATCACTAGGGTAGAGGGGTATTGTTTTTTCTTCTAAAGGAAAGGAAATATATCTCATATCGCAAATCTCAAAAGAATAGGCACGCACCTTTTGATAGGCAATTATTATATGAGGGTAATGCTTGTGTGACAGAAGACATTATAGTACCTATCATATATGCACACAGTATATGTGTGTAATCAGAGACAACTTTCTACGATCATTCGTATTCATCAAATTACGTGACGCCACAGTGACAAAGTCCACTGGTGATAGGACAACAAACAACAGCATGGCACACACCAATCTTTGACCTATTAATCATCGCGAACACACACCAGCCACAAACTTTGTTATCCATAAACAGCGATAAGTCTGCCTTGATACTCTGTTCTCAAGATTACTGCACTGTTACGTGGTGTTGTGTGGCTCTGTGTGAATGTGAGTTTGTCATCCACAATTTAGCGAGCGCAGATTGAATGTGATTGAATGTCAGAGAGTCGATTGCAGCAAGTCACTGTCTTCTGTTTACTCTTGTTTGTTTCCCTTGGCAGCCTTTTGGCAGCACTGGGACTGTAAATAATGTGGCTTTCCTGTTCTACACACTCAAGAAAACCACTGGAAGGGGAAATGTAGAAAATAAAACAGGACCCAGTACAGGCCCCTGCAAGTTATCTTTACTAAGGCTATGTAGGGAAGTTTTAACTATCTTTTATGTTGCCTCTTACACCTTTTTTTTAGATATCTCTCCTGTCTCTCTGCTTTTTGTTTGATATCATAAAAAAGCCAACATTTTCTGTCTTCTCACTCCCTCCCCTTTTCGTCATTTTCACACTTCTTTCCTAATTTAACCATCTTTATGGCTCCGTCTTCACTCCGAGTGTCCTTTTGTTTATGTCAGCCTTTCATGTCTTCTACTCAACAAGAGCGGTGTGGCCACAAGACAAATGAGAAAGGTCTTTATCAAGCAGAAAGACAGCTGTCCCAGAAGTATCATAATAGTAAAATGTCCTGTTGCCCTAAAACAAAATGTGGTGAATTTAGAGGCGTGAAGGCTTTCGCTAAGAAATGTTTGCACTTCTGTAAAACTTACAGTACGTGTATGATGTATGATAATGTATAGTGAATCTGTGACTGTGTGTGTCGGTGTGTGTGCTGAGTGCTCTCCTCCCAGCAGTTGACCATTGAACTCTCAACTCAGTACCCCTGCTGAGAGAGATGGCAGGGGGGTGAGGTCCACCTCCACGGAGACACACAATCCTCACACCTCCACCCCCATCCCTCCTCCCCACATGGGCTCATCCCTCACCCAGGCACTATAAAAAGTCTGCTCTTGCTGAAGTTGTTCAGTCTCGTCAAGAACTCCCCCAGGTAAGACAAGCAACTGATGTGGCTCTAAATGGGACTTGGGCTGTAGAATAGGTAGTCAAAAAAGAATAACTGTTGGAGAACGTTTTTGTTTGCCAGATCTGTTAACTTTGATGAAGTTGAACAGGTGCCTAAAATACGTTTCTCTGTAAGGAAGAGAAGTTGTAATGTTATAATGCCGTTTAGCCTGTGGTGATATTTTAGCAGCTATCTTTATTTCAAGGAGATGAAGAATCCCTAAACTTAAGTGCTTCTGGATAGAGGCTGTCTTTGAGATCAGAGAGATGACTTACTAATTCTATGACTGTGAGCTCTCTTACTGTAAAGCCTGGATTGGGATTACATAGCAGCCCAGAGCTAATCTGATTGAGCTGTCTCTCTCATTTGTAGCCATTCCTAATCTACCCAGATTACAGGTTATTTTAATAGGCAGCCATGTGTTTCATGTGAACTCATTTGGGCCAATTCAGGGATGAGTGTGTAGCTTTAACGGTGTGTTAACGCATTCTTACTTTTAAGCCTGTTCACCTGGACATTGCTTTAGGTGGGGGATTTAGGATTTACTGGATTAATGGGTTTCCATTTTTAAATTGGGCTTTTGATCATTTCTTTGTGTAATTCATACATGTTTTATTAAAAATCCTTTAACTGTAATACTGTGAGTGTGACGTGTACTGCATAATCAGCAACTGTTACCTCTTTCTCCACTCTAGACCACCATCATGAAATTTGTGGCTCTCGCTCTCGCCCTGCTGCTGGCTGTCGGTGAGTACTGTGCTGTTTCTTATTTAAGGGAAACACTTTACCTGCATGTACAGCTTTGCTAAATCAGTAGATCACTTTTACATAACATTTCATATATTTTAAATATATTTTCTATTTTAAAAGACATTTGAAATACTGTATTTTCTGAATGCTTACGGTTGCTTTTTTCACTTCCTTCCCCTTCACTCTCTTTCTGCTCATCTCTACTCCCCACCTTTCCTCCTCAGGCTCTCAGGCCGCTTCCCTGCAGGCTGATGCACCCTCCAGTCTGGCCCACATTCGGTCTGTTATGGATCTCTACCTGACTCAGGTGAAGGACACTGCCATCAAAACCCTGGACCATCTCGGTGATACTGAGCACAGTGCACTCAAGTAAGGCCAAGTCATTCCCTCAGTCAGTCCCACCTTCTGTCGCTGATGCTTGCTCGGTCACTGGTTCATTCACCTTTCTCCTTTAGTCACTTCTTACAGTCCTCTAGTCACCATTTACTCATTGATGTGTTTATTTAACTTTGGCTAAAATTCTTTTTCTCCCCCATCTCTTTTCTCTCCCAGGGCCAGGCTTACTCAGCGTGTGGAGGACATTTACAATCAAATCAAGGAGCTGCAGAGGAATGTTTCCCCCATCACTGACAACGTCGTCACCACCCTCTCTGACGCCACAGCTGACTTCCGTGCCACCGTCACAGAGGATATTGAGTCCCTGAAAACCCAGCTCGAGCCCGAACGTGCTAAGCTGAAGGAAGTCATCGACAAGCACATCGCTGAGTACCGCAACGAGATGGAGCCCATCCTCACAGAGTACTACGCCAAGCACACAGCTGAGATGGAAGCCCTGAGGGGCAAACTGGAGCCCCTTGTGGAGCAGCTCCGTGCCAAGGTGGCTGTCAACGTGGAGGAGACCAAGACTGCCCTGATGCCCTTGGTGGAGGCTGTGCGTAGCAAGATTGCTGAGCGTCTGGAGACTCTGAAGGCGTTGGCTACTCCCTACGTCGAGGAGTACAAGGACAAGCTGACGCAGACCTACAACCAAGCTCAGACCATCCACACCGAGGAGCTCACTGCCCTGCAGGAGAAGATTGCACCTTTAGTCGAGGAAGTCAAGGAGAAGCTTCAAACTATCTTTGCGACCATCGTGTCTACCATCACCAAGAGCTAAATCCTCTCTGCCCTGTTCCTGTAACTAACCTTACCTACCTGTCAATTCTAGATCCATTCCACCTTTCTCTCCATTCCTTCTTTCCTCACATGTGCATACAGACCACCTCCCAAAATGAAGCCAATGCCTAATTGATGCACTTCTTTGCAACAAAATGGCAGGACTCTTGCTCTCTCTCTCCCATGCAAACACCTTCCTTCACGCACACATGCTCAAGCACATGCAAGCAAACACATACATAGACACGAACACACTCAGCACACACATGCTTTACTCTCTGCATGCCATGACCAACTGCTTACATTTTGTGTAGGAATTGTATGTGAATTACCACAAGTGCCTTAACATGTGTGTAATGATGCTTGTCTGATGGAAACTGTGCTTTGATGAAATACAGCTCAATAAACATCTGACTGTTTATACTACTTTGCTCTCTGACTCTAATTTGAACAGTTTTATAGGCCAGTTAGTTATTGAAATGTTGAATTTGAAATTCTCTAAATGATCTGTCTGTAATGAAAGAGAATATTGTCTATAACAATCTATAACACACTGCAATTCGCTTTGTTATCAGATCCATGTCTGTCCCATCTGAGGCCAGTGTTAGAAAATAGCTTTTTTTTGTAAACTATTAAAATACATAATGCAGTACACCTTTAGTGTTTCTGACCTCAGTGAGCTTCTAAGGTCATATCACACAGAGAGCATTTTGAGGGGGTCATCATTGATCACAAGGTCCACAGGGAAGAACAATATTAATACAATCAGTTCTACTTAAGAGGGGCTTCCAATAACAACAATAACAGATATTTCTGCCTGTGGTCCTGAAAGCTGTGATTAATGAGCTGATCGGGGTGTGAATTGGCCTATTGACAAACTTAAGTCTTGTTGTGCTTTATTAGGGAAAAGTCCGCTTTTCTGCTTTGGATCCCTCAGGCTGGAACCCTTCAACACTGTCCCATCACAGACCCACATAAGACTATACACACACGCACACACACATTACAACCACACCACTAAACATTTCCACTCACATTTGTAATCAGACTACTTTGATTTATCAACATCATATATCCTACCATTCATTTCTGACTTTGAGCGTTATGAACTACGGTCAGGTCTTTATGTGACACAAAACCTTGCATGACACACACACACACACTGCGAGACAAAGACACTTTCGAAAACCTAACAACATTAGCAGCAGGGACAACAATGGAAATAAGTCCAGGACTTTATCAATGTATCCCCAACACAGTCTGATATGTTGCATTTTATAAATATGCTAGAGTTTTGCCATTAAACCAAACCAGAAATATCCACTTAAGCCAGTTTTAGGGAATAACTGACTCTCTAATTAGTATGGTGTTGAAACTCTGCTCCAAGAAAATAGGCGATGAATAATAAAAGCAGTTTGTTGCTGTCTTCGTCTGTCCACACCCAGTAACACTGGGCTGATTAGGATGTTATTAATGTCCTACTGGTTGGTCAAGACAAGCTCCACTTAAGGCTTTAGGCTATAGGAAACAATAGGAGATACACGCAGGGATTTCAAGATGCTCCAAAAAGGTTGTGTGTGTGTGTGTGTGTGTGTGTGTGTGTGTGTGTGTGTGTGTGTGTGTGTGTGTGTGTATGTGCGCACATTTGTGTTTTCACCATTCTTGGGGCAAGCAGGCATGCGCATGCAGCTGTGATTAGTGCATGTCAGTAGCACTATGAGTATTGTAATGGATGAGGCAGGCATGGAGGTCCCCAGTGAGAGTCTCATGGTGTATAAAACCAGCTCGTTCCTGAACACAAACAGCCACTCCTAACGCTTGGATGTACATCTACCACAGCACCTGGCACTTGATTGGGAGGAAGATTTTTGCCTTCAGTTCTATGTTATGTTCTATGCACAGCAAAGTTGTGGGTTTGGTTCTCCAGTGGTCTTGATGTAGTGACAGGAGTCTCTACTTGTGGTTAGGAGTGGAAGAGCAGAGAATATCACAGGAAGAGACAAAATCAGCAAATTCTTTCATATTATTTATCTTGTTGACCTTCTAATTATGGATGGTAAGTGTTTGATTTATGATCAAAACTATTGAACTAAACTATCGGAAAATCTGTGATCCAAATGTGGACAAAAGTTCACTGCACGTCTTTCCTCCCCTCTCCTCTCCTTAGGTCCTCAGCTGTCTCAGAGCTGTGAACTATCTCTGCCCTGCTGTGCAGACAGGGGGTCACTGTCGAGCACCAAGGCCCCCCAAGTCAGTGGGGTCAGAGTTCAGCTGGAGATGCATGCACTTTGGCAGCAGTTTGACCAGCTGAGCACAGAGATGATTGTTACCAAAGCTGGAAGGTAACAATAACTCTCAGATTTATATTCCTCATTACCTTATCTTGCACTTCTCCTTCTCTGGTGTCTCTCACTACATTACGTTCATTTACATGTTCACAAACTGCAGGAGGATGTTTCCAACCTTCCAGGTGCAAATCTCAGGGATGGATCCTGCTGCTGAATATGTCCTGCTCATGGACTTTATCCCTGTTGACGATAAAAGATACAGGTCAGACACACATATAGAGTGAGGTGCGCAGTGCTTAGTCTGTAGTGTGTAACAGAGATTGATATTTTATAGTAAATGTTTTTATCTTATTTCTCATCTGTTCTAGTATTTCATTGTCCCCTTGTAACCTAGATCTGTGCTAATTGCTCCTCTGCATGCTCTGTCTTACCTTACCAGTCCTATTTTACAAATTTGAAATATGTGTGTGTGTGTGTGTGTGTGTGTGTGTGTGTGTGTGTGTGTATGTATCAGATATGCGTTCCACAGCTCATCCTGGTTGGTAGCAGGGCGAGCGGATGTTGTAGCCCCAAGCAGGATGCATTTCCACCCAGACTCACCTGCCTGTGGAGCCCAGTGGATGAAGCAGACTGTTTCCTTCGACACTCTCAAGCTCACCAACAACCTGCTGGATGACAACGGACATGTCAGTCAATGTCTTTAATGTGACTTCCACATGCTTTTACTTTTGAGAGCAGTAAAAAAAGAGCATAGCGACCCAAGAAGTACATTGTTTTGATTTATTTCCATTTCATCATGAAAGAACATATAGAAATGCCTCTTTTTTTGACATGCTTGTCGTGTGTTTTCTCCTACTTCCTCCTTGCCAGATGATATTGAACTCCATGCATCGCTACCAGCCACGCTTCCATGTGGTGTATGTGGATCCAGCTCCCGACAGTCACTTAAATGCATACAGGAACTTCTGCTCTTTTTCCTTCCCCGAGACACGCTTTATGGCCGTCACTGCCTATCAGAACCACCGGGTAGGAAACCCAGGATCAGTAGGCTTCAAACTAAGTATCACCCAGGCCCATCAGACATCTGTTTGACACACTTGTATCAAGCAGATGCCTGACACCTTTCTACTTTTTTTTATTGTGCATTAACTGATATAATATAGGATTAAGGAGCAATTTCTTTGCTTTTTATCTCATTAATTTTAACCCCCCTCACCCTCTCTCTCAGATCACGCAGCTAAAAATTGCTAGCAACCCGTTTGCTAAAGGCTTCAGGACTACAGACCCCCAGGACCGGTGAGTGCAGTTTCCTGGAAGGGCCTGTTGAAATCATGACTATGTCACAGTGTATCTTTATTGCTGTTATCAGCTGGTACATAGTGATAAGGCAGCAGTCTCGATGTTAGCTAATCTTTGACCTTTGTATGCAAAGGGGGTTCACACATGGGGGTTGTTGGCCATGTATGATAAAACTGTGAGGGTCATGATTATGGTGATTTATAGGAACTTACATGTGTACAGGCGTGTATACCTCTGTCTACTATGCTTGTGTGACTATATACAGTATCTGTGTGGGGTGTGTGTGTGTGTGTGTGTGTGTGTGTGTGTGTGTGTGTGTGTGTGTGTAGGGTGGGTAATTCTGGACCCTTGGCACTGTGGTGTCCACCAGAGGGCAGAGCTGAACCCCTCATCATCAGACCTGGAGAGCAGAAAAGCTGGGGCTCAAAGACTTCAACCAGTGAGCAACCAGTATTTTTAATATAATAACACATTTCAACACACAGAATCTGATGATTTGAATCAGCAGTAGGGTAATGATTTAGATTTGATAGACAGAGGATATAACAACTTTGGTCTAAGTGCTGATCAATACCTGTCAATAACTGTATTCTCCTGCATCCTCAGGACAGGAGGACCCAGCCCCGTTGTTGTTGGTGGAGCAGTGTGGACTGTTACACCACTGTAAAGACTCTGCAGGACTCACCATGGAGAGGAAAGATGGGGACAGTATATTAGCACCTGCTTCCATCCTCCCTATTCCTTCCTACTGGGACTGGCCAGGGTCATCTCAAGAGAGAGGCAGTCTGTCATAGGGAAGAGAAGCAAACTGGCTGAGCTTTGAATTAAATTTGACCTCATTTCATATCGTACAACTTTAATGTGTGTTTTATAATAAATGTATATAGTTTCTGGCCTCCCTCACAAAATTAATTTATAGAGATAGTATGCATTATGCAAGTGTTCCATCAAAACCATAATGTCTGTGGCAATATGATAGGTGTACTGCAATGAAGCCATACGCTATAAATAATACCATAGCATACAATAAGAGTCACAGTAAAGCCCAAGAGATTATTACAACAATACAGTGATACAAACTCACAGCTGAGAACAACAAACACACTACAGTAAGTCTCACTAGTAATAGTATTTAGTATTTTTATTAAAATCATATGGTCATTTCTCGTTATAACATTTGTGCAACTGCAATGCATCCGTCTGTTGTCTGAGATAGTAAAATGACATTCAGAAATCTCTGGTCTCTGATTTTCCCTAAATTTATAATAACTGTTTAGAATATGCAAATAATTCAATTCAATTTATTGTCATCATACCAGTCCAGTATAACAAAAAGTCTTTCTGGTGCAACATAAAAACATAGTGCAAAGTAAGAGACACACTCTCAAGACAGTTTTAGACGTAGAAATACAAGAACAAAAGTACATAAAAAATGAGAATAGAAAGGAGTTAGAAAATTAAAGTTATGTATAGAGAGTGCAAGTCGTCCTTGGTAGCATTAAGTCAAGTCAGGTAAATAATGTGTAGTTGTAGTTAGCTGTAGGCTAGTTGTTCTGGATGACAGCAGGTAGCAATACCTCTAATGCAAATGTGATATGGGTACTATATAAACCCCCTGTGAGCAATCACGGTGAAAACTTCATTACCCAGAATGCGGAGTGTCCCAGGGTTATTTCCTGAAGAAGCTGCGAGACCCATGACGCGATAGAGATTTTGCCTTCAAACTAAAAGAAGTTATGAGAAACGAACAATAAATAGCCTATATGGCGTACATATGAAGCCAAACTCCTATAAAACAAGAAGCGATATGTATCTTAAATGAATCCAAATTAAAGTATTAAAAAAAAGTTCTACACAATGCAATCTGATCACAACAACATCAGGTTGGTCTAAATGTATTATTATCATTATCATTTAAAACCTCTCTGAGGCACTAGCCTATGTATTGCAGGCTTACTGTATTGGCTTGCATTATTGTAGGCTACAGGTGTACTTGTTATTGTGTCCTCCACCTTTAAATAATCAGTGCTACCATAATTATCTTTTATTACAATTTTTAATAATTGTCACTACTGGGGTGGCTGTATTTAATAACCCTAGGTCAGAGTGGAATAACTAGTCTGGTATAACCTAAGCCAACTCGATAAGAATAAGCTTTTATTTTAGTTTGGGATTTAAAAAATGTATGACGTTTATCTATTGCCTAATGTAACATATAGTATTTTATTGCATAAATAAATACGAGATATGGGTTTCACTAAGGGATAATTAGACCACATAAGGCGAACCACCTTCATTGTATTGCTTTAGGCAGTTAGCCTACCCTCAAACGGGGCCGCTATGCTGCTTGATATTTCAATTGGGGGTTTATTAGACCAATGTCTTATTTAGAAAATGCTTACAGGAAGTCGCGTGGTTTTGTATTTTAACTTGACGGTAGCGATGCTCGCTCTCTCGCAGCTCTGAAGGATGCAGCGGGGTGGATGGAGGAGGAGGAGGAGGAGGTGAAAGACTGGAAGGCGGAGAACAGAATGAACGGGTCTGGACAGGGGAAGGATGCGGATTAAGGTAGCCCGCCGGCCAGCCTGCCTACCGATGATGGTTTCGGTCGTTTGACATGAGGATGTGCGGAGAAAACGACACAGGCCTGCGGTTTGTTGATACACTGAGCACGGAGGGATGAGCCTGTAATTTACCCGTCGCTTCAAATTATCTGTGACACCGAGGGCTGCTTGGTATATTAATTGTGAAGGTGATTGATTTCCAGAGTAGGCTAGCCTTGCACTAGCCTACATGTTACTTTGTCGTGGTCTAAAATTGGTCTCTTTTTTCTTCATTTAACGCCAAGAAAACCGGAGAAACAGTGACCCTGTCCCTCTTCATATTTGCGGTTCAACTGCCATTATGGTTTTAGCCGTCACTTTAGCATCATCGCCACCTGATCTCTCCTCCTGTGCCGCTGCAGACTGGATGTCAAACTGAACGGAGCGGCGTGAAGTCAAAACCAAACATACCAAAAATACAACTTTACCGAGTTTCAACATGGAGGCGACGACGTTACAGCCTCGCTGGTTGACATGTCTGTTTATATGGACGTCGTTGTGTCTGCTCAACAGCGGTCATTCAGCGCAGGACGCCTCGGGCCTCCCCCTAGCCATCCGCGTGCCACTGCGGCAAGGAGCTCGCGCTGAACAGCCACAGCCGCTGCCACCTGCCGCCGCCGCAGCCGCAGCCGCCGTGAACCGCGAGCGCGGCAACACGGGGAAGCACGCTGCGCGCAGGCGGAGAGGAGCGGCAGCGGGCGGTATCAGCTTCGTGGACATGATTGATAACCTGCGTGGGAAGTCCGGTCAGGGATACTACGTGGAGATGGCCGTGGGCTCTCCTCCGCAGAAGGTAACGGATTTATTTACAAGGCGTGATTAATATGTTGTCAAATAGGCTACTCTTGAATGTACAGCCTATAAGAATATAATCATGCACTTTTGTGGCCTATACAACAGATCTATCATAACAAAATCAAATTAATTAAATCCAGGTACGTGACCAGTGTGACTGCTCTGTATTATTCTTTATTACTCTGTACAGAGTCTGGCTCTCCTTGCAAAATGTAAGCTACTTTTCATCTTTGTTTCCCACACTTCTTTATTGTAAGAAAGTATGAAAGTGAAAAAAAAAACATTAAAGACATACATACATTTTTACATTTATTATGCTTTTGCCTCAGTCTTGCTTGCATCAGTGTGTCTGTGTGTGTGTCTGTGCATGTATCTCTCACTTTGTTTTGAGCAGCTACACAAGTTATAACACTAAAAACAATAATAGGTTAATTTAACTTATCTTTAAGCCCCCCCCCCCCCACACACACACACACACTATAGAAAATACTTTGCAACTCAATGGGAGGTGACACCACTATAAACTTGAAACACCTTGATGACACATTCACAGTGTGTGTCCTTTACTAATGTAAATATCCTCATACAATATTTATACATATTATGTAAGATTTCTACAATTGAATAGGGAATGCAAAATTAAAGTCAGCTGACGAAAAAGTATTTCAAATATACAGTCTGATTGTCCAATACTGTTGATGGCCTTGCAATGACAGATGGCCAGTGTGTGTGTGTGTGTGTGTGTGTGTATGTGTGTGTGTGTGTGTGTGTGAATGAGAAAGGACTGAATGATACAGACAGATAATGGAACCATTAATTCTGCAGAGTGAGGAGTGCCAGCTGGGTGCAGCTGCGGTGTACAGGCTGGCACACAGAGGGCGACGGATAGCGGGAGGGAGAGAAAGTGATGAGGTGGTAGAAGAGGAGAAGAAGGAGAGGGAGAAGGTGATTGAGGGAGTGAAACAGAGACATAAATAAGTGACAAGAGAGCGAGAGAGGGACAAGGAGTGAATGAGAGAAAGTGAGAGAGGGAGGAAGCTTGCAAGAAAGAGAGAAACCAAGTGTGTATGAGGGAGGATGGGGGAATGAGAAAGGGAGGTTTTGAAGGAAAGAAGGAGATAAGGGGGTGATGATGAGGGAGAGATGCAGGGCCCTCAGTGAAGATGTCACTCTGCCACTGAGAGACACTGATGTTTCCTATATCAGGGAGATCTGCCTGTTGGGGCATTTTGCTGCACACCACAGTGACTACCAGCCAGCTGAGGCCAGTCAGCACAGACAGACAACACACTGTTTTGGTGGCCTTCAACCAGTGGTCAGGGTCCCATCCCATGTCAGCTATCATTCACCCTGCTGGAGTGCCCACGATCTAGGCACGGGAATCATTCGATTGTTTATTTTATTTTAGTGGCGACGATACCAGAGTTCTGATACCGATACTAAACTGATGCTTTTTTTAGACACCTTACTTAGAGAAATATAAACATTTTTCCACAAAACCCTATTTTATTTAATCAAGAAGCCAAAGTTCTCAAATGCTAAATGGTGTCTGAACAAAAGCAGGAACTTATACAATAAAATACAGTCTTAAATTCAGAGTATTCAGTGCCGTCTTTCGATGCTTGAAAGACTTCTGAAACTCAGAACTAATGACACATTTTGGTCAGTGACGCTTGATACCTAACACTACCGGGACACTGAATCCCAACCATAGATGAACGCTGGATGGGGGCCCTTTCATGCAGACTTTGAACAGACTTTTTCTGCCCTAATGATTGAAATTGTGATACTAAGAGAATCCTGTTTAAACCTGTGTGATGCTCAGGGCATTTCCTTCACAGCTGTACTTGCTGTACATCTTTTTTGTACAACTTTTTTTGTAATGGATGTCATAAAGTCTTTATGGGCCAGAGGGTGTTACATGAGCTTTGATCGCAGCCTAAAATCACTGCACTGTTCATGGGAGCGTGATTGCCCCCAGCTCCATGACGTCTGACCTAAAGACAATCAAAAAGTGAATTTCAATTTAAGAATCAGGTGGCTATCACATTATTGTAGTTCTCTACCATTTTGGAGCTCACATCAAAGCACATCCACGATTTTATAAATACTAGAGTAGTCCTAATATACAGTAAAGAGCAAAACCCAAGTGTATTCAATCGATATTAAAGGTCTACGCACCATTTTAATTTTTGTTGCCTTCATTGCCCCAAGGCCTGAAATTAAAATTTATAAAATAATTTTTTTAAGCTTTAGTTTAGACATTTTAAGCTCCAAAAATAAAGATGAAAACAAAGGGGCTCCTTGTGTCTGACAGCATATTTAATGCCTCTGAAAACTTGGTTTCAAGTCTTACATATTTCTCAGTAACATTAGATATTCATGACGAACTTTTAAAAAACTATCCATAGGTTTTATTTATTAAGAGTTTAACACTCAAAAACTCAGCTAATCTGCTCTATCGGGACTGTGTGGCTGTGGTTTGATCAGATCTGATCAACAATGCTGGTAACATCAGCAAACATCCCCACAACTTTTTGATTGAATATTGCACAGTCCTCATTGGTGCGTGGACATATGTGACATCACCTTCTTCCAACTGAGCCCCGCCCACTTCAAACCCGTGAGAAAAGGAAGGACAAAAACATAAATCTCTCAAGTGAAAAAACTGCATCTAGATAAACAAAGCTTTATATAAACAAATGTATCAGTCTGTACCTGAAATGAATTTAACGTGGCGCTGTGATTCAGTGGTTCAGCAAGGGTAGATGGCCTTGAACTCAAATGATCATAAAAGCAGAAGTGATAAAATGCCTTGCATTTAACGTGAGATGCTTGGTAGGTTTACAGTAACTTTCAGATATGTTGCCTTCTGTTCTGGTAACCACTAGATGATTTCTCCTCCATAGAGGAGGGGGAAGGGCAAATATAATGGCTGGAACAGACAGGCACTCTGCCAGAGAGGAAAGACGTGAGGTCTCAGTGTGTCAGGATGCAACCTTCAGTGTGTGTGAGTGTTTGTGTGGTTGTGTATTAAAGAAAAAACAGATCTATCCTGAGTGGTCAGCAAGTCTCTGGCCAAGAGAGGAAGACAGAGTGTGTACAGCGTTATTTCTGACAGTAGCGGCGTTTGTAGAGACAGTACATGCAGGCGTGTGTGTGTGTGTGTGTTGTGAGGTGGACAGAGTCAGTATTTATTCTGGGCTCTCAGGCCCAGCCCCTGAGACAGTAGCACTTCTCTGGATATTTAAAGAGCCAATCCATTATTGAACAGCTTGCTGTGGCTCTATGGCTGCCTGTCTGTTTGGGTCTGTGCCACACTGTCTATCTATATTCTCCAGCAAGCAGTTGTTCTTTCACCTTATTTTTCAATCAGTAAAATGGCACAGTATGTGCTTCACTCTGTAACAAAGGAACCTTTAAACATAAATCATATGTACAACCACAACATCAGAACATATTAACTGCAACCATATGAGTGAAAATGTATTTATTGAATGCAATTACATTTGAACTGTTACGCTAGCATTATGATGTATGACTCACACAACATACATGGTACAACAAAAAAGGTCACAAAGAGAAATTAGAAATTGTACCTCTAATATATATCACACAGCAGTTTATATATGTGTAAACCATCATTTATAATGTATAATATGATGCATATACAGGAGGTATTGTATATTCTGTCTTCATCGCCATCTGCCATTGTGCTCCATTCACACATTTACTAACTGTTTTGACTGATTGCGCAAAATATGATACTCACATAGAGATGCAGACAGAAGAGGAGGAGATGGGAGAGAGAGGGAGTAGAATGGGCAACCTGAGAGGAGTGGAGGGTTAGAGTGGAGACAGAGAGGGGACAGAGAAGGACATTTAGGGCAACAGGAAGCAGCGCAGGACACTACAAGGAAAGAGAGAAATGGATACAGAGAATGACTGAGAGATGAAAAATGAAAATCTGGGAGAGGTGAGGCTGACCACTTGCTGTAATAGAGGAAATTAGCCAAAAAATAGCCTGTAAGACCATCGGTATAAAAAAAAGTAAAGCTATCAAAAGCAGACATCGAAAGCCCCTCACAGAAAAATGGTTTTGCAAATGGCCATGTCTGTCTCCGAGGTAACAAAGATAAAGATTAATTTGGCCTTCAGAGATTGAACATAATCAATTTCACAATGTAACCCAAGCGTCAGTTTTACAAACCTATTGATTTTTGCAAAATGCAATTTAATAAATCTCTCTCTCTCTCTCGCTCTCTCTCTCTCTCTCTCTCATTCTCTTAGTTGAACATCCTGGTGGATACAGGAAGCAGTAACTTTGCTGTCGGTGCAGCTGCTCATCCCTTCCTGCGCAGATACTACCATCGTTCACTGTGAGTGGTGAAATATACAGCCACATTATGTTCTAAACAAGGTGCTTCAGTATTTTTATTGAAACATCTTGTTTTCTTTAAAAACATCAGAAACCTTTTTTTCTTCTTCCCTGGATTAAGTTTTTAGGAAAGTTAAAAAAGTCGAACATTTCAGATTACTTAGCTGCAGCTTGCTAATAACTGCTATGGCAGATCCAGTTTCTGTGTACTACCATGAGTTAACATGCAATACTTGTTGATGTTTTATTTTTTTTTTTTGGAATGACACTTTGCTTTTTTATTTCATTTTTGAGGTCTTGTGTGATGAATGAATTGTTAAAACTGACATCATAACGGCAAATCATAGTTTCATAGATTACATCCCATTACTGTAGAGAGTATCAAACTGATTTAAATTAAGTGACAAGGCTTTTACATACAAAAAGGTGAATAAATGCGTTTATATTTATTCATATTATCCTTATGATCCCTTACTGGGAACCATATAGTAGTTGGCTATAATGCTCCTCCAGGAACCAACCCCTCTTCTTTCTCTTGCACTATTTTCTCGCTTCCTCCACTTTTACCATCCATTCACAGCTCCAGCTCATACCGTGACCAGGGTAGGAGTGTGTATGTTCCCTACACACAGGGTCGCTGGGAGGGGGAGCTGGGCACCGACCTTGTCTCTGTCCCACATGGCCCTAACGCCACGCTGCGCGCCAACATCGCTGCAATCATCCAGTCAGATCGCTTCTTCATCAATGGATCCAACTGGGAGGGAATCCTGGGACTGGCCTACGCTGATATAGCCCGGGTAAGAGCAGCATATGGTTTGGTCCCTCAAAATCGGAATACAAATCTGAAACATGATCTCAGTTTCAAGCTGCACAGGGTACTTTTACACATTGGCACCTCAGCGGGCAAATCATTAGCTGTCAGTGCCGAGTAATCATCTCTGTTGTAGTCTCATTTATAAACTGATGGGCATGCGTGTATTTTTACTTTACATGACATCTTGCCTACTGTATTATTGAAATTAATATAAGTAATATTCATTTTACAGTGAATACGTGGAATTAAAGTGTTTACAGTAACACGTTGTGAAATATACAAACTTGGACAGTATATATATATATATATATATATATATATAGGGAGATTGAGGAGAGAAGGAAGAGAGCTAAATATCAAATTTTAGATCAATATTTAGCTGTAAGGGAAAGGGCGCTTTAGCAAATTATCAGTGGACACACCACCAGCGGCTGGTGGAGATTGAACCTGGGAAAATGTATTGTATATTTACTTATTTCTAGTGTTAAAAGTAATATTCCTTATCATGCCTCAGGAGCAGTCATTTGGTACACTGCATACTTTTCTCTGGCACCCGCAACAGCAGCAGTTCTACTTTAGCAGTCACTCATCAATCAGTTCAATCATCTAATATTTTCTGCCTGTTAAAAGGGAGTGTTTCCTTGCCACTGTCGCCTGGTGCTTGCTCATGGTGGGAATTGTTGGGTTTCTGTAAATAATACTAGAAAGAGAGCCCTGAGATAACTTCTGTTATGATTTGGCGCTGTATAAATAAAACTGAACTGAATTAAAAAATGCTGTTTATTACTTCTCCTGTGAACGATCAGGAAAGCCAAACAGGGTAGATGTCTAATGTATTCTTGTGAGCATCGAGCTTGTTAAAAGACTAGTGAGAATACTGTACTTTCTTTTTCTGCCCTTTTCTAAGCTTTCTGAATTCCTAAGCTGGTGTAAGAGAGTGATTACAATGAGGACACTGGATCTGGGGATGAATGTGGGATATAGTTTTTGGATAACTCAAATTCAACCTGACATTGGAGGCTGTGATAACAAGTTACACCATATTTTTGGATATGTAACTATAATCTCTTTTCTTTTTTTTATCCATGTTTGTTGAAATTGTGATAGTAATCTACTACAGTATTTACTTCTGGGAAAAGTAATAATAGCACTGTATTCACTGGGAAGGAGAGATAGGGAAACGAGAGGAAGGATGAAACCTGATTTGACAACAGGTTAGGAGAAGGATGAGGTTTGTTTAATCTTTGGATTAGTGGAAGTGAAAAGCTGAAAGCTAAAAACAGCTGCTTGGTTTGGCCATTCATAAGTAAAGCTATCCTACTTATCTCTCTCCCTCTCTCTCTCCCCAGCCTGACGAGACATTGGAGCCTTTCTTCGACTCTTTGGTTCGCCAGACTCCTGTCCCCAACCTCTTCTCTCTCCAACTGTGTGGAGCCGGCTTCACCCAAAACTACTCCCTTGGGAGCGCTACTGTCGGCGGCAGCATGGTGAGACACACATAGACACACGCGCACACACACACACGTACAAATCATCTAGTATCATATTTGGAGCCAGAACTGGATTATATTTTTCCGTATGCTCTTAGATCATCGGAGGAGTGGACCCATCACTCTACGTGGGAGAGCTTTGGTACACTCCCATCCGCAGGGAGTGGTACTATGAGGTCATTATCGTACGTATTGAGGTGAACGGACAGGACCTCAACATGGACTGTAAAGAGGTAAGATCTGACAGATGGATAGATGCAAAAACCAAAGAAAGAAAGAAAGATTTCATGGTCAATTTCATGTGTATCCGTCTTTTACAGTACAACTATGATAAGAGCATTGTGGACAGTGGCACCACCAACCTTCGACTGCCCAGAAAAGTCTTCCAGGCTGCAGTCAAGGCTATTGAAGCAGCCTCTTCGGTCAGTCCTTACCACACTATGGATACCCTTATATCCTTATTGTAATCTGTATAACACTCTTCTGTTTCTCATTTTCTGCTGCCCCAGTCATTACTGATGTCTTGAGATATGTGATGAAAGTAGATGATAGTATTTTACCCTATTTTTAAGAAGGAATGCTCTCACCTTGATATTAATGCAAAGGTGGAAAGACTACCAAAAAGAGCACAGATGTGGACAGGACATCTTACATCTATGGTAACTTTAGATCTCATAACATACAGTATTTAAAAAACTTGAGACATGTTAATATTCCACCGCTTTCCAAGAGATCTCAGGACCGTCTGAGGAAAATATCTTTAAGTTCACCTACATTTCTGAAAAATCTTGTTTTATGGATTTGTTTCCAATGGCGCACTATTGCAGTTACCAATACTTTGTGCTGACAACATTTTCAGGTGAATATACCTCAGATTTGTATGGTCAAAATTACAGTATGGAGCTTTACGTAAACTAATACTCTAGGTCAAGGTTAATGAGGCCATATGCAGCCTGAAAAGAATACCTGCAGACACTACTTAGGGCTTAAAAAAGGTAGTGTCAGCGTTGTTTTTCGTGTGCAATATTTTTATTTACAGTTAACATTGTCCTTATAAGACACTCTTTGCTCTTTGTAGTAAAGACGCACATACAACATTATGTATCAGAGAGTATTGGAAACTAAAAATTATATTAAGTAGGGTAGTGCACTAACAGTACAAAGGCAAAGGTTTAGAACTTAACATAGTATTTTATTTTTCCCTGTCTGACGAACAGAAAAAGCATAGGAAAGTGTGGGAGAGTACACAGCTTTTTTATTTAAAAATGATAACTGCAGTAATTTGAAGGGAAATTACAGTCTCCTCCTGTCTGTATGTGAACAATGAAATGAAAGTGTAATTTAGTGCCCACCAACACTGGTTAAATGTCTTTTATAGAAAAAAGTTGATCTATGTGTGCTGGAGTCAAGGAGAAAAAAGCTCTGCTGTGCTGTTACTAACATTATTAATGTCCCCTGCAGTGGAGATCAGCCTCTCTGCTATAACGCTACTACCAGGGAAAAACTAGTAGAGAGAGAGAGAGGAAGATATTTTTTGTTTTTTTCAAGTACTGCAGTTTGTTTTGTCTTGTGCTGTCTTGTTTACTAGTGGTGGAGTTCAGTGCTCCACTCCGCTAACGTCAGTCTCTGGGTGACAGCATACTCACAAAATACTTCACCTTCATCTTGTAAAGCTAATTATTAAGTTATTAAATCCAAAATGCGCCCAAACAGTGGCCTTCACTGAAGATGAACTATTAGATAACTCTAGTGTGTGCGAAGTGTTCACTGTGTGAATCGATTTTCTTCCCCCACACCTATTGGATAAGCTCCAGCCTCCCCTCATGACCCTGATTTGTAATGTGCGGGTATGGGAAAGGAAAGAATGAATGTCCTCCTGATCCTGTTTTTCAGACAGAACAGTTTCCCTCTGGGTTCTGGCTCGGGGAGCAGCTGGTATGTTGGCAGGCTGGCACTACACCCTGGCACATCTTCCCAGTCATCTCCCTCTACCTGATGAGTGAAAACCACAACCAGTCCTTCAGGATCTCCATCCTACCGCAGGTAATACACACTTATCTTGTACTGGAACTGAATGTGGTTCCATGAAGAAAGACTTCAGTCATGTTTTCAGGTCAGGGGTGGACTTTGTGATAACATTTGTCCCATGGGACCATATGAAGTAATGTCACTTAATCCTAAAATCCTGTCCAAATGGTCAGTAGTTATATATTTGACTTTACCTGGATTCATGAAGGGAAAATTTAATCTCATTTTTTGTCCAGTGCTAAAAAAATGTATGATAACCTGTTAAATACTGTTAGGAGACAGGTGTTTAATTTACCCTCTCTGCCTATAAGAAGTTTAGATATTTACTGAAAATCTAAATAATTTTGTCATTACTATGAGTCATGTACATCCTCTGTAATCCTGAATAAATGCAGAGTTTTCATTTCCCTGTACACTCCTACAGGAAGTCTGGTCACAGTAAGTCACCCTATCCTTCAGCCGTACTCTTTTATATAGTTCTCAATAGATGAAAGCCTGGCTAGGTACCATGAGGAAGATAATAATGACCACATTTAAAAGAGTATTACCTTTGAATATATTTTCTAAAGCTTTTCATAAAGCTCTGAAAAGTCATTCACCGTTTTTTATTCAAAGCCACTCAGAAAGGCCTTGATGGCGGTGGAATGAGTAAGATTTGACAGCGATTTAGAAGCGAGGTTCAGTGCCGTAAATCTGTGAGAGGCTCGTGTCCTTGATGCCGACGGCAAAAAGCAACACTTGAGGAAAGTTTGAACTTTCTGTGCCTTCTGTTCTAATTTGTATAGCAGGTAAAACAGTAAATCACCACTGACCCTACATATATACAGGAAAAGTTGAAGACAAAGGTACAAATGTACCAATGAACTAGAAGATTTAAAGGCTGATACCATAATCACTGTTTGAGAGTTTAAGGAATCTGATAATGTATCAGCTGATATTCATAGTTTTAGAATAAAAAAGGATCCCTAATTTGGATATGAAGAATTATGACCAAGATATGTACTGAGTGGGGCATTTTACAGATGAGAAATAAACATTCAGTGCTCTCTGGTGGACAAACTATGTAATGACATCACTTTTTCTTTAAGGTCTTTGGCATTTATCAACTGTAATTTCTTGTTACTTATCAGCCAACATACAGTATATGCTGATCTGTAATAAACTGAAATTATATTGAAATTATAATATCAGCCATGCCAGCGTACTGGTCAGGCGCTACACTGAACACTCAAATGAGCTCTTTACATTATACCACCGCCTTCCATAGCACCTTTTCCTCCAAGGGGCCTTGAGTAACATGGTGCAGCAGTGCGAGGTTGCTGCAAGCCATGCAGTTTCTATATGTGTGTGTCGCATAGTGGACAAGGACCACACTTCCTGGGACTGTCTTTCACTATTTTCTTGCAAGGCACCAGACATGGCAACAGCATAATCACCCTGCAATTGTCAAAGAAATAATTAATGGGGTCTCTTTTGCGTAAATGCTCTCAGTGTCTTACCAGGCAAAGGTCCAGAACGAAAAGAGAGAGGGGAAGGAACAGAGCATAATGCATACTAACATTACAAATAAAATTAAGACATTTCTCAAAAGCACATATATAAATGAATAAATAACAAAAACACATTCTTTCTGTAAGATGTTACAACAAAGAATAGCCATGCATAAACCTACATGCTTGCAGGTTGCAAGCTACAAAGTAACCCTGCTGCACACATGCCTTCACAGACCTCTTCTGATTAGCAAATGTATGTATGAAAAGAAATAAAAAAATTCACTTTGCACTAAACTTAGCTTCATATTGTGATGTCTTGAGAGGTCGGGATCTTTTCTCTAGGAGCTTTTGAGTTGTGAGTGCAGGGAATGAAGACAGTAAAGCGTTGTTTTCCAACTTAAATTCAGTGTATTCATTCTTCTCATAACAGGCCAACTTAATTCTTGCAGACATAAGGTAAACAAAACAAAAACAGGTATTAAATCAAAAGTCTAGTCCACTGTCTTTGATGACAAAACTAAAGTCCTGTTCCTCTCTGTACACCACAGTCATTATCTTCTCTTCACAAAAGGGCTCACTCACTAGGGCAATCAGCTTATATGGTTCAGCTGGGCAGCAACCATTGTCCTGGCTGCCCTGCTGCCTATGGGTTTTGTAGTCTTTTAACGGATGACATGATGGTTTGTAGTCCTTGTTGCAACCACCGGGAGAGAATGTATCTCCCATCTATGACGCTGCCTCTCATGACATCACATATATTAAAGTAAAAACACATAGACATAAATAGAGAATGTGTGTACCTCACCATGGGAAAGCCCAGAACGAAAACAGGAAGTAATACTAGCAGAATTGCAACACATACAGTATGGTTCGTAAAATGAAACTCCCTGTTAAAACCCAGAATGTTACTTTTTATAGGAAAGGGTATGAATTCTACATTGCAACATGTCTACTCACATGAAAATATATAACACACTTGTATATTTAGTATATGTAGGAAAAATAGGAAATATAACACTGGAAATGTTAACGTGTCCCTTTAAAAAGTCTTCGCCAAATCCACATAAGATTTCACAGGGATTTATAATGCCTTTTCGTAATTTAGCGCAACATACACACTACTACATATACACTCAGAGTGAGAGCTGTGTTGGTATTCTAGGCATTACACTTGAGACATGACATGAGTCCCTTTCTTGTTTGTGATGTTCCTTGTCTAACTCCATTCCTTGATTTTTCTCTTTTCTTTTTTGTTTTTCATTTTTCTTTATACAGCAATACCTGCGGCCAGTAGAGGACGTGGCCTCCGCCCAGGAGGACTGCTATAAGTTTGCCGTGTCCCAGTCTAGCACTGGTACAGTGATGGGGGCTGTCATCATGGAAGGCTTCTATGTGGTCTTCGACCGAGAAAAGAAACGCATCGGCTTTGCTGTTAGCACCTGCCATGGTGAGGAGGAGAGGGAGGGTGGAGGGATGGGGAGGAGAAGAGGGAGAAGGAGAATCAGTAAGGTTTATAGTGTAAAACTGAAAAGAAATATGGACACTCATAGAAAGAAGTATTGGGATCGAGGGACTACTGAAAAGGCAAGAAAATATAATGTAGAAAATGCATCTCACTTAAGAGATGCGTAATAGCAACATACAGTGTCTGTTATCCTGATCTGTGTTTCTCAAATACCTACAATCCTGTTCTCCCATTTGTAGTGCATGATGAGTTTCGCACAGCCTCTGTGGAAGGCCCGTTCCATGGTGTCGACCTGGAGGACTGCGGCTACAACATCCCCCAGACGGATGAATCCACACTCATGACCATCGCCTACATCATGGCGGGAATCTGCGCTCTCTTCATGCTGCCGCTGTGTCTCATGGTGTGCCAGTGGCGCTTCGCCCGCTGCCTCCACCCACACGGGGACTTTGCTGACGACATATCGCTCCTTAAGTGAAGGGGGAGAAGGAGGAGACAAAATGAGGCCGACACTTTAAACACAGGACAGGGGTGGATTGTGGTAAAAGGGATGTACATTGTTACAAAATGTTGGTGCTGTTGATAGAGAGCTTTGAAAAGGCTCTTCAGGAATATAACATGTAAAGTATAGAAAATGCTGACATACAGTAAACAGTGCTGCCCTCAAATTTGAGAGCACTGGAGGATAACTCGAGCCATTACTAACCTGAAGGACAAACAAGAGAAAGTTGGTGTCATCAGTGTCGACTTTGCCTGTTTAAGCTACCTATGCAGATCAGCATGGCTAGAGGAGCTGAAGTGGGGAAAATACGAAACATTAAAAAAATCAGCTCTTTGTTATAAATACTGTATAAATAGATCACAGAGGTGGATTGGATTTGGAAGTTTTGAAAGATTTGTCTCTTAACATTGCAGAGCTCCACACAGTGATCTGGGATTTGGGGGAAATTAAAGAGAAAACATATAATTTACAAACATGGCTAAATGAAGAAACTCACAACCTGGATGTGAATACAAGAAGGGAAGCCGTCATGTAGTCGGACATGGTTTGCTATGGTATGATTTGGACATAAGAGCGTGTGGTTACGTGTGTGTTTATAGATCTACTGTTTGTGGCTTATGAGTGAATGAAACAAGGTTGATATGTGTGAGCATGCCTGTACGTGTGCACAGCTGTACTGTAAGTAAAGAGTATACAGAAAGATTTAATGAAAATGAAGATGATACTACTGAGTATGAATAGCATCTATGAAATTACACTATTTTGCAAATGCCAGCAAAGAATTCTGCAATGCAAATTAAGTAAGCATAAAGAGGCTAATGTGATGAAATATCAGATTGTGACAGCATTTACTGCATAAAATCAGTTTTGCTTAGTGTGAAACTGAGACTACTGAACACAGTCAATATCAGATGTCACTTTTTCCTCTTGTATTGATAGCTTAAATATATCTATTGTACATAAAATTTGTGCATTCCAGATCTTCTATTTGCGCAGGCACTTACACACACAGAAAATACACACTGCTTATCCTACTGCTGCACCATCTGATGATTTGCACATGTAACAACACATTACATGATAACAAACCAAGACCTTGATAGGGCATCTTTCAATGGGGACCACATATGCTTGGACAAGGAAACCAGCCCAAAGTATGTTATACACTAAAGAAAACTATGTATGTCTACAAGGGACACTTTGTATTGTCTCTCAGCAAGCTGTAAATAGATAAACTCAGAACTGTATATTTATCTGTCAGGCGCTGGCAGCACTGTTGAACCAATAAAGTACTTATTGTAACTGTAACATGTGATGGGATTTTCATTTCTTCACACAAAACATTAACAACTACAACTAACTTGTAGACTACTGACATGCAACAGATTTGAATTGTACCATTTCAGTGTTGAAAAATAATGAAAAATGTACAGGGATTCAGTGTCTTCCCTCCTAAAGTTCACGTAATGATGGGAAAGAATTTAGAAAATGCAGTCTGAATACCAAAGGCAGAAACTCTACAATAAAACGCATTCTTGGTGACATTTAGGTCCTGGTGGAGCTGTTTTTCGATGAATGTTTTACATTTACAACTTTAATAATAAGCCGTTTTTAGAATACGAATGACATGAACTGTACATACCCAAGAAAAGTTGAAAGACCATTATTGTTATATTTCTTCCCTCCAATACAGTATTAGTATAATTGAGCTGAAAAGCACCCCACTTTAAAATGACTTCTTTCAACTTTTTAAACATATTTCATGTGTTTGTTGTTTCATTCATTATTGATTGTTGGTTTGTGGTAATTCAGATAGCTGGGATTATGTTTGAAAATATGCATAATTAAATTACAGTATCAGCTGAAAGTATATGCATATTACATGGGTTCCTGCATTAATCTTGAGTCGGCTTGTTGTTAATAACAATTTCTGTCTATACCTTTTATGATCAAAAAGTAAAAAAACAAAACACACACACACACATACACACACACACACACAAAGTAGTAGCAATGGTAGTAGTATTGGGGCAGTTTAAAGCAATGAGTATAGAGGTAAAATCCCCCCAAGCAGTTTAGATGTATCATGGTTAGACAGGTTGCAGTACCGGTGCTATGGCTCTGGACCAATCAGGTGGCACGTACGACGGTTGCGCAACAACTGTATGACGTAGTACGTTTGGGTTGTGACTTCTGTGGTTACTGAAATGAGATGACAAGCTCAACGTTAGTCATAAATTCCACAATTCACAGATGAGGAAAACGAATTCAGTGGAAAGGTAAGATATGTATAACCGCAATATTTTGGTATGGCTACTGATACGTACGTTACTGTCTTAATTAACTAAAGAACAGCGATCTCAATAGTTAGCGTCAGGACACTAGCTAACTTACTATGACAACAACAATACTCGAGTCTCACTCTTAAGTTGTTCTGACTTTATTCTGTTGTTTTTAGTTAATACTGGTTTATTTATTTTATCACAGCTGTAACGTTATATTGTCACAGTCGCATTCACCCTCCATCCAACCTCAGCTAGCTGCCCAAATAGCTAGCTGACCTACTGGCTAACTAAAAACTAAGCAATCGGCCAAATTGAGAGCTAAGCTAGCTAACATTAGCTGACCAGAGAGCTAACAGGTTTGAATATAGCAAAGACAACAAATTCTAGCACATAGCAGGTGGTTTCACTATATGTCACACGAAAGGACGCTGAATTTAAGCAGCTGAATGTCATTAAAATCTGATATATTGTTAATGTTCATGTTTGAAGCGGTAACTGTTGATAACACTTCCATCTAACGTCATCTATATCTGATATGGACGTAATCCTTTATAATGTGGCCAGAGACAGATATTTGGCTACAGAGCAGCTGGCAGGGGTTCGGTGTTTAGCTCAAGGACAATTAGACGAGGTTGGTGAACAGATTATTTCCATTAACTTAACTACTTTTATCATAAAAGTCCTCATTCGTTGTATTTTATATATCCATATTTAGGAAAAAATAATTGTTTGATATAATGGAGTCGTTTTTATAATACAGTTTACTATGTTACTGGTAAAAACAAGATGATTCCTACCAAAGGTCACATCTTGTAGGCTGTGGTTTAATCCACTGACTGAGTGTGGCAGTTGTGAGATAATGATTACCTTATTGTATTCTTGTTATTGCCTTTTTTCATTGAGTGTTCATAATCAGTGTCAGAGACAGTCAGGTTTATGTTATTACATACATACATATAAAATAGCTAACTGAAAGATTATTTATCATACATTTAGAATTACCTGTAGTCAAGGCCAAAGCAGGTAACTGCCTTGGGGCCCCAGACCCTCAGGCTCACATGGTGCACATCCCAAAATAAAGCTGGGTTTAATTAAATTGTCCCCATTGATTGACAGACAGAAAACCTGGGGCACAGAAAACCTGGGGCCCACAACAGATGTACTGGTTGGTTTCAGGCTGTCTGGACAAATAATGAATACGTTTGTGTTGTGTTATTTAATTTTCTAGCCTAACAGTGCTAATAGAATAGCATTCATCTGTAAAAGCCTCTTCACAGTAGTCAGTGCAACTTTGATCTAACTACAGAGTGTTAGTCAAATGTGCTGCGGCCACAGCTCTCTGTGCTGGCGTCCAGTTAGCGTGATGCTGTGGATTTAATAAGTGGCCTCTGAATGCAGCACACCGATGATAAGCAACCAGCCACTCATTCTCAGATTGTCTTCACTACTAACAAGACCTTCTTTTCTGTTCTTTGTCTCACGTCCAGGTTGCTGTTCAGATGAGGAGGGCTGGCCTGGTTGACCCTGTGTGTTGCCCTCCGTTGCCATGACAACGCCCTATTTTCCCACATTCCTGCTCCTCCTTTTTCTGTCCTCCTTCACCTTCTTGCTTCTGACCCTCCTGCCCTCTGTTTCCCCATCGATTCCCTTTTCGTCCTCCTCTCCTCCCTCACCTTGGCCGTCACCGTCCTGCGGCCTGGGTCAGTCCTGGGCTGTCCGGCTCCACGCTGGCCCACATCATGAGGAAGAAGATGGTGCACAGAGCTCTGTGCACCTGGATATGGTAGCCGACAGGGTACAGTACTTCATGAACACTTTCTGCTGATAGATTTGAATCTTTATATAGGGTGTCACTCCTTGAATTTTCCCAAAGCTAAGGGTCTAATTTTTCTGTTCTGACATCTTCAAAATAAAACAGAATTCAGGAGGGCTTCAATAATTATTTACTTGGTTCTGATTGTGACTCTATGACTTGTGGAAATGATACATTTTTTTTAATATACAGCGTTTTCTTTTAATTCAGTTTTCTTTCTCCAAGTATACCTAACACTGTCATTTAGGTTTTTTAAATTCAATATATTTTTTAGGTTTTTGCTTCATGCTTTAATGCTCCCCATTTGTATCCTATTTTCTGCAACAGCCCAATTTCTCCGCAGGGATCTTTGAAGTTTCATCTAATCTGTTATAAAGTTGCCTAGGCCAGGGAAAAAAACACGAGTCGACCACTTTTAGAAGTGTTGTCCCAGTTTAATTTGTACTTATCATCAGTATTCTCTCCATCCCAGGTAGCAGAGCAGGCTGGGCTGCAGAACCACGGCCAGATTGGACAGCTGGAAGGCCACTACTTGATGTGTTCTGTCAAGCCTGGAACTGGATCTGCGGCTGGTGTTTGGAGCAAGACTGTCCAGCCTGGGGACATCCTGGCAGCCCACCCTCATGTCCTGTGGCACTCCCAGGAGAGAGTGCTTAGCCGCTCTAAGAGATCAATGGCCTTCAATGATCCCCACTACCCTAAACAGTGGCACCTGGTGAGAATATAGACTATTGTGTATCTTTGTTACCACCTTTCTCACTCACTAGTTGTCTAGTAGTAAGTTTTGACTTAAATTAGTGCCTAAATTTAACTTAATGGCCGTCAAGAATTGGTAAATGAATAAATTAAAGGACAAAATAATCTTCATGCAATATTCATCCTTTTTTTTTGTTTGTTTGTTTGTTTGTTTCAACACTAGCACTTTATATAGAACCATTCTAGCAGGCAGCCAGTCAGGAGCATGTGTTACACAGAGCCATTATGTGCTTTAATTTACTTCTCTTGTTTTCAGTGGCTGGCATGGGCAACGTCTAAGAGCAGGCACAGACCAAGACTTTAGCCCCATTCGTACTGGGTTTATTTCTCAAGGGGAGGTGGGGTAAATTTAACATCATCTTCGCTGGTCATGTGGGTAATTCTTCACCCCCACCCCAGTAATAATTACAGCCACAGTTACTTACTGTTTTTCAGGGAACTCTCTGGTCCTCCTGTAATTTAATGGACATCAGAGATAATGATATCCTCTGGAAGCATAAGTCACACTGCAGGATATCAATATGTGCTTCTTGTGTGTTCAGATTTGACTGAGTTATGACTCCAAGAAGGAGTCCAACGTTTATGACTCATCTCACACAGTATGTTTGCCTCACGTCTCTCCCTTCGCGCTTCCCCTTCAGCTCTCCCGCGCCCCCCTGGAGAGGCTTTTGGTTTTGTCCTGCAGAATGTCCATGTCTGTTACAGACTGTATCGTGTAATTTTCTGTTAATTAAAATGCTGTCTGGAAAGATGAGTTAAATTACATAGGAGCACGGTGAATATTTCATTTCCCACCTCCCCCTGTAATGTTAATCCCATTCGAATGGGGCATTTATCTAGCCAAAGCATTTAAATGTTACTCTCAAAGATTTACCGGCAAGTGTGATGGGCGATGCTCAGTGAAAGAGGAAGCAAGTAAAAAAACTCTTGATTTTTGCCAACTCTCTTGTAAGTACTACAGTAGGTCATGTGTGCAAGTACAATAAGAGTGTATCCAGTCGCACCTGCTATTTTAATTTATTTACACAAAGCTTCCTGTATGCATAAGGACTGGGTCACATCACTCATCTAATACCTTTTAAATAAATAGCTGTGCCAAATACACAGGAGCATGGTAAGAAGAACCTGCTAAATGGAGGGAAGAGAGCAGACAGGTTCTCTTGAGAAGTAATATTGTTGTCTAATGTGAGACTGAAGTGCAGGTGGCAAAGCATAAATACATGACACAAAGGCAGATGGTGTTCTTTTTTAAATTGAATTTTTGTTTGTGGAAATCCTTGTAGTCTGATAACCATGTTTTCCACACATGGTGTTGTACAGATTTACTCAAGTGATTAATAAGGCTGCATTCAGTTAGATTTGGTTACATGTAACTGCTGCCAAAATGGTGCTCACAACACTGCAAGAAATTACTCAATTATATGATAATAAGCCTGTCAAAGAATCCTGTGTACATGATTATTTCCTTTGTGCAGTGGTTCACAACAAATACAGTGGGAAAATAACATTGGTTAGTTGTTGATGTTCGCCGAAGCAAAGACATTAGTGTGGTTATTTTTGCAGCAGCCTGGAGCGGATTGTGCATGATTTGATCAAGGTAAATACTGTGGGTGATTGTGGCTGCAGATAGAACATGCAGATTTATTCGGCTGCCTTTAAATGACTGAAGAGGTTTGATCAGCTACAGATGGAGACTTTCATACAGTCAGACAGATACTGGTAGGCATCACCCATTCATCTTGAGCTCAGCGCAGACTGCTTTACAGGCATTCTGGTTATAGTTGCATTAGACTAATGTGTCTCCTTGTTGCACAGTGAGTGTCCTGTGGGTACAAAAACATCAGACAACCAAAGTCCTTTCTTTTAAGGCACTTTTGGACACCATCACTTCTCCTTTTCTTCACAGAATGCTCTGTTTTTACTTCCTTGACTTGCCTTTTTAATCCTGTACCTTCTCTCCTCCTCCCCTTTATATTACCTCATCCTTCCCTTACTCCTCTGGTTCTTGTAGCACAATGACCTCAACAGGAGTATGGACATCAACGTAACAGGGGTGTGGGAGCGCAACATCACTGGCCGAGGAGTCACGGTGGTGGTGGTAGATGACGGGGTGGAGCACACCCACCAGGACATCCAGTCCAACTATGTAAGTCAAAGCTAACAATGGTTCCATTCTGTGATCAATGGATTTGTTAATATTTTCTGTTACTTACCGTGAACTGTGTGTCTTGCTGTCACGGCTGAACCTTTTGAAAACAAGGAAGGAAAGAAACCGTTTGGATGTTTGTCAGCAAGACTGTGCTCATCACTATTTCTCAATCTCCTAGTGCCTTTTTACGTGCAAGGCTATAAGTACCTGCAAGGCTTACATAAAGCATCCACTCTAGAAAAACTGCTGTGCCTTCCTTTCATTTAAGCAGAGCAGGCAGTGCACTTTCTAGAGCAGCGAAGACTTCTAAACTAAAGAGGAAGTCACTCACAGTAAAGAGGAGGCAGGGTTTCACACTGTATACACAGCTTACAGCCAATGGCAGCAACAACTAGGAAGAAAATGGAGAAAGTAGTGGCAGAAAAGGTGACTAATCCTATTCAAATTCAGTAATGAGCACAGTGAATATGTTGTTAAGAGCTTCACGTAGATGTTTTTTTCTGATTGTGTTACTACTGCACCTAGTCTGGATAGAATCCTACAATAATTTTTCAATGTTTTATTCATTTTTCCCTCTTAGAGTCCAGAGGGCAGTTACGACCTGAACTCCAATGACCCAGACCCCATGCCGCACCCAGACGTCCACAGCGACAACCACCACGGGACGCGATGTGCCGGAGAGATTGCAGCTGTTCCCAACAACAGCTTCTGTGCTGTCGGGGTGGCCTACGGCAGCAAGGTGGCAGGTACAGACAAGTTAATTTAATTTGGAACTGTTGTTTAATACTTGTATGTGTTAAGAACAACTGAGACAGAAGCTGAGACTCTGGGTAAATGTTTGTGGTGAAACATCTCTCGCTTGTTGTTTTCTCTTCAGGTATCAGGGTCCTGGACGGCCCGCTGACAGACAGCCTGGAGGCCATAGCATTCAACAAGCACTACCAGGTCAATGACATATACAGCTGCAGGTAACAAACATGTCTCTTTCTGGTCCTGTTAGGGATTTCCATTAGGAAAGTGACTTTTATAAACAGTACAATCACACGTGTATGTGTGCATGTGTCTCTTGATTCCACAAGCCTTTGACAAGCTTTGTTTGCTTACTTGAAATTTAATGTTTGCATTTCCTATGTAATTTAGTGTAATATTTGACTATGCAATAATACCATATTGTGAAAGTCTTGCTTGGATTCTTATGTTGACTCTTGTCTTCTCTAGTTGGGGTCCAGATGATGACGGACACACTGTGGATGGACCCCATCCCCTGGGCAAGGTAAGAGAAAGACAGACAGTTTGTGTGGAGCCCTGTTTTTGTCCTGCAGGGGGCAGTGCACTGCAACAGATTACAGAGGAGTAGGCATGTGGAAAAACTGTACTATGGTGCTTTCACTTGGTTGATTTTGTTTTGGTTCTTGATTGTATAAAGTATAATCTGATGATTTTTATCACAGGCGGCACTGCAGCACGGGGTGATTGCAGGCAGACAAGGCTTCGGCAGCATCTTTGTGGTTGCCAGTGGCAATGGAGGTCAATACAATGACAACTGCAACTATGATGGCTACGCCAACTCCATCTACACCATCACAATCGGTAAGCCACAGAGACTCTCAAGTGTGCCTCTGTAAGTTCACCTGTGTTTTGGATGTGGACATGTGTACATAGGGCCATAAATAATCAATGTGTGTGTGTGTGTGTGTGTGTGTGTGTGTGTGTGTGTGTTGCAGGAGCGGTTGATGAGAGAGGCAGGATGCCCTTTTATGCTGAGGAGTGTGCGTCCATGCTGGCTGTCACTTTCAGCAGCGGGGGGAGCAAGCTGAGGAGCATTGTAGGTCTTATCGGAACACACACACACACACACACACACACACACACATACATACACACATACACAAGATGACTACACTAGAGAATGGATGAATAGTGGCATA